>JASPKZ010001984.1:0-600000 GCA_030220185.1 Diploptera punctata
GAGGAGAAAAGATAAAAGCTGTCAGTATGACGCTCGCGATGCTATATTTTTTTACTTAATTCTCATCATTATATACCGTGAGTTGTAAAAAGTGAGTGTACATTTAAACATTTTTTTATAATCCAATTTAGTAACTCACTGGCACTATCGAACCCGTGGGTTCATGGCTGCGCAGACATAAGCTTTCCATACATCCCTATCCTGAGATGTTTTTCAATCATCTCCTGTATAATCTACTTCATTCAAATCATGGTTAATATTATTCTCTTACCTCATTGTTGGCCTACCAACTGGGCATTTTCCTTCTGGCTTTTTTAAAAAGTTTCTCTTACCCTCTTTCATTCCCCATTTATGCCACATGTCCTGCCCAGCTCAATCTATTAGACTTAACTCTTCTTATTATAATTATGGTTTCCTATAAATATCATGTAGCTCAGTGTTATATAGTCTTCTCCATTCTGCTGTCAGTTCATCATTCTTTGGTCCAAAAATTCCTAAGAGCTTTATTCTCAAATATTCATAATATTCTGTCATTCCTTAATGTAAGAGTCCATATTTTGCATCCAAATAATACAACTGAATAACAGTTTTGCATAATTTCAGTTTAATGTTTTTTGAGACAAGTTGGGACAAGAGTCCCTGTAATGCATTCTATTCTACAGTGTTCTGCCCTAGGCAGGTCTTTCACTGCAATCATAACATTTTCATGCTATGCTTTGCAGCTTTACTAGGGAATTATAGTTGTGGTAGCTTCCAGATGCTTACCACACCGGCGAATAGATGATGATGATGGCCGATGATTTTCGGGAGCCGTTGGGTCCTAGGCTTCCTGACATTTGTCTTATAATAGCATGCATTTCCAGAATTGAGTCTACGTTTAATTTCTCTGTGCACCTCATTTCTGTTTGTAATTATTTGAATTTAGCCACTTCTTCAACATTTTTACTATAAGTCCAAATATTACCAGTGGATAAACAAAATAATTATTATAACATATATTTTTCATATGTTTCATGGTCCATCCAGGTATTTTCATCTTGTCGTGGTGGAGTGGCTTGCGTGCTTAAATTACCCCGAGAGTTATGCCGGCGGTAGCATTGCTACCGAAAGGGTTACCCATGCCTTACAGGTCGAAGGCGATAAGTCACACGAAAAGCACCTTGGTCAAAACAGTGAAGATTTTTCACTGTAAAAACACAACCGTTAAGAAACGCGGACATGGGTTCCACCGAGGTAAAATTTTCTGGAGGTAAAATAGTCCCCTATTCGTTCTCCGGACGAGGACTTCTTCAGGGAATCCATGACAAAGGCTCAAACACAGGGACATGTTCCTAGGAACATGGAAAGTTAGAGCAGTATATAGTAGAAATATTAACACAGGAATTTACATAAATCACCCTTGAAGTCTTATACACTGTGATTGTGCAATGAAAGAGAGGTATGAAAGCTCTTTATAGGTACCCGGAGGGAAAGCGACCAGTTGGTAGGAAAATAATGAGGTGGAAGAAAAACAATTACAATGATTTTGAAGGGATTAAATTATACAGGGAATGATTGGAAACATTAGCTCAGGATAGGGATGTATGGATAGCTTATGTTCGCGTCGGCCATGAACCTACAGTTTCGATAGTGCCAGTGAGTTAGATTGTTAATTATGTTTCATGGTATGTTCAACGTTAATAAACAAAAAAGTTACATTTCCATTTGACATGAGCCATGAAAATAAACAAATATAAATGCCTATCCATTAGTCTACGAGTAAGAAGTGAGTGTACAGTTCCCTCCCCCTTCCCTTATGAACATTTCACAACGTACAAAATACCAACCGCAGCGGTGTAACCAGTACAGTTGTGAAGAATACTCAACATGGTTAAATAACTCCGAAAAAAGACAATAGAAGAAGAACCTAAAATTATTGTTCGGTTGAATAACAAATGCAAATCAGTGTCCGAAATACGAATATCAAAAGTGGTTCCACAATTTGTAATTTTCTAAGACAAACGGAAGAAAAATAAATAAATTAACTGATCAAATATTTTGTTTTTTAGCATTATACTTTTTTTAGAATATATGAGTAGCTGGCCCATAGCATCAACCTCCAACCTGGAGGACCAGAGTCTTTTTCTGGAGTCTATCATAGATCAGTTGCTTTCACTGCAGCTAAGAGTCTGGTCCACCCTTTATCGCCTCGTCCGCCGTCTGCACCATACCGTAGATTTCCTACTCTACTGCATCCGCCGTTGGGGTCTCCAAAGAAGTACTGAAATGGATATCTCCTGGAAAAGGGAAACGTGGTAGACCAAAGCAACGTGGATAAGGGGAATTCAAGACAACACGAGGAAGAGAAATATGACAGAAGCAGACACGCAACATCGGGAAATGTGGAAGGAAATACTGTATATTTTGGGTTGAGGATACCTGTGTAAATAACAGAAACAATCCTGACATAAAAAAAAAGCCGCTGTACGAACATTCTCTGTACACTTTTACACCAGCAATCAGGAACGAATTCCGAACGAATGAAGCTAATGAGATTGTTATCATTCTTTAACATTTTTTACAGATATTCGCGGATCCTATGTAAAACAACTAAAGAGAAAACCCTGTCGAAACCTGAATTTGAACCCATTACGCGCTGGTGCACTAACTGACTGTTCTACTTAGGTAATCCAGAAGCAGACACAACTATTTCTCTGTTTGAAATTCCTGATACCCTGTTATCGAAATTATATTTACTTATTCACATTAAAACAGAGTCGCTTCTACTAAGAAGTCATTACGATGGGATTTATTCCATGTCGTATTAGTTTTCAAATTAATACGTATCTTCAGGTCTGCTCTTGTCTTCAGTTGTAGCATGCGTATAGCAGCCTGAGTATACTAACAATAATACGGTCATATCTAGTAGACATCGAAATGGCCTTTACCTATCTCTCTCTCTCTCTCTCTCTCTCTCTCTCTCTCTCTCTCTCTCTCTCTCTCTCTCTCTCTCTGGTGTGTGTGTGAACGGTCCAGCGGCCGCAATTTTCCACTTTTCAAGATGAAACTATGGACATGCAATTGAAATAAAAAGAGAAAATTATTCTAAAAAAAAACGAAGTCCGACCATTGGGGGATTACCTAATAGCCATAATTTAAAAATTCTCTAGCGGACGCTACATTTGCGTTCTCGGAACAAAACCGGATATATAAGCTAGGTTTTAATTAACAAAATGAAGTTATATTCCAAGCATTGCAAAATCGAACAAAAAATTCGTCTTGCTGAAGAATTCACTTAATTCAGGCGGTTTCTCAACGATGGACTTTATCTGAAATATAATATGATGTCCTAAAGGCACGGAATGTGTAGCGTATGGTTACTTGTAAAAACAAAGTTTTAGAATTACGATTTAATATGAACGAGCTCTTAAGTACATGTCCCTACTGGGAACTGCCTTCTCTCTTATAAATAAAGTATTGACCTTCATATACTCTGGCTTTCCAAGAATGTTCCAATAATGTTGTCCCGAAGCATTTATCAGTTTCAGTCCTCCCTTCTCATCCAACAACACACTCAAGGGAATGTGTTTGTTTATAACGACAATAATAATAATAATAATAATAATAATAATAATAATAATAATAATAATAATAATAATAATAATAATAATAATAATATATAATAATTTTTTATGTATATACAGATTTTCAATGTTTACACGTCTTTCTGTGTCTAAAGTTTTATTTTCCTTCTACACTCGTCTCTATCCATCCACTCCATGTCCTCAAGTCCTCTTATTCTCTTTACAGTTCTTATTTGTTACATCCACGAGTTTCGAAGTCTTCCTTTCTTTCTTATTCCAGGTGGGCACAACTCCAATGTTTATCTGGGTAATCTTTTTTCTTATATTGGTCATACATGACCGTACCAATTTAATTGCTTATATCTTATATAATCTAACTAACTAACTCACTGGCACTATCGAACCAGTAGGTTCACGGCCCGCGAACATAAGCTCTCCATATATCCCTATCATGAGCCAATGTTTTCCAATCATCCCCTATATAAGCTACTTCCCTCAAATCATAGTTTATGTTATTCTTCCACCTCATTCTTGGTCTACTAACTGGGCGTTTTCCCTCTGGCTTTCCTACAAGAAGCTTCCATGCATGTCTTTCATTCCATTAGTGCCACATGTCCTGCCCATCGCAGTCTGCGAGACTTAACTGTTCTCATTATATCTGGCTTCCTATAAAGACCATGTAGTTCATTGTTATGTAGTCTTCTCCATTCACCTGTCTGTCCATCTCTCTTTGGTCCAAAATTTTTCCTAAGAACTTTATTCTCAAATACTCGTAATCTCATTTCCTCCCTTAAAGTAAGAGTCCATGTTTCGCACCCATATAATATAACTGGTAGAAAATAGTTTTATATATTTTCAGTTTAACGTTTTTTGAAAGGAGCTGGGACATCAAAAGTCTCTGCAATGCATAATAGCACGCATTTCCAGAATTGAGCCTATGTTTAATTTCCTTGTGCATCTTATTCCTATTTGTGATTATTGTTCCTAGGTATTTGAATTCACCCACTTCCTCAAAATTTCCCTCATTTGTCATTAGCTGTCCATTTCCATTATATAATGCATTTCTACGTGTCAACATATATTTAGTTTTATTGATATTTACTTCCAGTCCTAATTTCTTAGTGTTACTCAATAGTGTGTGTGTGTGTGTGTGCGTGTGTGTTGTCCTTTAGTATCTCCTCGCTATCGGCCAATAGTACTACATCATCAGCATAAACTAACAGCTTATTAATACCATTGAGTTGTAGGCCTTTTTCATCCTCTAAAGATTTGATGGCATGCTCTAGTACAAAATTAAATAGTAGAGGAGATAGTGCATCTCCTTGCTTCAACCCATTCTGGATTTCAAAAGTGTCCGAAAACTGTTTTCCTACACGCACCCTATTCTTTGTGCCATTTAGACATATTCGTATAAATCTAACTAACTTTTTAGGAATTCCGAACTCCAGCAGGATACTATATAACTTCTCTCCCTTAATTGAATCATATGCTTTTTTGAAGTCTACATATAGTTGATGTACAGTACCATTATATTCCCATTTCTTTTCTAAAATCTGTCTTAAGCTAAAAATCTGATCTGTTGTTAGACCTGTTCCTTCTAAATCCATATTGATGATCTTCTAGAATGTCATCAACTCACCAATATAGGGAGTAAGTCTGTTTATTAATATATTTGTTAGACTTTTGTACGAAGTTGAAAGTAATGAGATGCCCTTGTAGTTGTTGCAATCAGTTTTATCTCTTTTCTTATAAATTGGTACGATAATTGATTTTTTCCATTCATCTGGAAGAGCTTCTTTTTTCCAAAGCATACTAAGCAACTGGCGTATCTTGTCCATCAATTTTTCTCCCCCTGATTTTATCAGTTCTGCAGGGATCTCATCTGAACCTGATGCTTTGTACATCTTCAATTTTTCAATCGCCATTTCAACCTCTAATGCACTTGGTTCTGCAACTAGCATTTCTGCTTCTGTAAATTATCCTCCTCAATGTCCTGTTCTGTATGTACATTTAATAGCTGATTAAAGTAACTTTTCCATCTATATAATATACTCCTGGAATCTGCAATCATATCCCCATTTCCATTCCGAATTATGATTGTTCTAGCCTGAAACCTTTCCTTCTCTATACTAATTCCCTGATATAATTCTCTAATGTTCTTATTTTTTGCATTCATTTTAAGATCATTAATCTTCTCTCTCAGATATTCCTCTTTTTACTCTTTAGTAACCTCGTGGTTTCCCGTCTATCACTACCCAATTGCTCCAAATTTACCTCATTTGGCTCGTATAACCATTTCATTTTTGCTTGCTTTCTTTTCTTTACAATGTCAGCACATTCGTCATCGAACCATTTCTTGTTTTGCCTCTTTTTTTAAGTAACCAATTCTTTCTGATGCTGACAATTTAATAGTATATCTGATAGCCTCCCATTATTTATTTATATCAGTTTCTTCTTCGTCTGCCACGTTGTCATTTGAAGATTTCAGTACTTCAAATCTATTAACAATTTTAGTTTGGTATTCTTGCCGAATTTCATCATTTTTCAAGTTTTTTAAATCAAATTTTTTCAGAATTATCTTTAGCGTTTGTTCCTCTCATTAGCGATATCTGTTGTCTGATTTTCACCCTGACCAGATGATGATCCGAATTACAGTCTGTCCCTCAAACTGACCTAACATCGATGATGCTACTGTGCCAGCGTTTGTCCACTAAAACATGATCTATCGAGTTTCGCCATCTGGAGACGTCCAGGTGTATTTATGAATATCCTTATGCTGAAATGTTGTGCTCTTAACAATGAGGTTCTTTGATGTGGCAAAGGTGACTCATTTAACCCCATTAGTCGTTACTATCTTCATGAAGACTGAATTTGCCTATTGTTGGTTTAATTAGATCTTCCTGCCCCACTTTTGCATTAAAAACTCCTGGGATAATTTTTATATGATATCGTGAAAGGCTATCAAATACGCATTCTAATTCTTCATAGAACTCATCCTTGATCTTGTCATCTTTATCTTCTGTGGGAGCATGTACATTTACGATACAAAATCATGTCTTTACTCTTTAGAATTATGTATGATATCCTATCACTGACAAACTTAATATCACGGATAGCAGATAGGACCCTCCTTCGGACAAAAAAAAAACGTTCCAAATTCAGGTCTTTCTGAACCCCCGTAGTATAATGCAAAGCTTCCTGATTCCTGACTACCTTCTCCTGGCCACCTAACGCCCTGTAAAGCGACTATATCCAAGGGTGATTTATCTAATTTGCGGGTTAATACCTCTAGCGCCCCGCTATTGTATAAAGTCCTAACATTCCATGTTCCTAGGAACATATCCCCTATGTTTGAGCATTTGGCACGGTTTCCCTGAAGTAGTCCCAGCCCGGAGAACCGAATGGGGAACTATTTGACCTCCGGAAAATTTTACCCCAGTGGAATCCATGTCCGCATTTCTTGACGGTTGTATTTTTACGGTGAAAGATCGTCACTCTTTCGACCAAGGTACTTTTTTCGTCTGGCTTATCACCTTCGACCAGTCTGGCATGGGTAACCCTATCGGCAGCAATGCTACCGCCGGCATAGCTCTTGGGATCATTTAAGCATTCAAGCCACTCCACCACGACAAGGTAAAGGTACCGTGGAGGGATCTTATATAATCTACTATTGAATATTTACTATTCATTTTTTTATCGTGTAGCATTATTTCTTTCTTTTTATACATAATTCTCAACATATTGCTGCTCTCCTCAAGAAACCCATTTCCATCCACAAAAGTCTTTGTTGAATTTCCATACTTAATAATAATAATAATAATAATAATAATAATAATAATAATAATAATAATAATAATAATCACAGGTCTGTCTATTCGTACACCTCCACTTGAGAAAGGCAGATCCCGTGCAGAAGTTACTTAACTAATTTAGTTATGCATATTTCCAACAGATGACAGCGAGTAACTAGAAGTTAGCTAACTGTCTCAAAGAATCATCTAGTTGCCAATCATATTATTGTTTGGATGGGAAAGGCTGATTAAATTTTAACAAGAGGCTTCAATTTACGCTAGAGGTTCTTCTAGGGGTCCCAAAATCTTCAGAATCAGTAAGTTATCAGCTACTTATTGTAGCTATCTAATTTCCTCATTGTGCCATGTGGACACCAATCCCGTACTTGGCGAAATTATATGACAAAATGTCTCCCCCCTTGGGGACTCCAATCAATGCAAGCCTAATAGCTGTGAAACGTGGCATTGATGCATTAGACCGGTTGTATGATCATTATCTCGATCAACCAAGAATTTACATGTTCGCTCTTCAACAGAGCAAATTTAATATTACGCATAGTACGTGATATATATACTGATCCGCCATTCACACGTGATGCAAAAGTTGTATGAAATGCTGTTCTCAGGAGACGCTCGTCAACGTCTAATACAATACTGTATTAAAATTTTACGATCCATAATATATTTTAAATGTCCAATTTTTATGATTTTGATAATAATAATAATAATAATAATAATAATAATAATAATAATAATAATAATAATAATAATAATAATAATAATAATAATAATAATAATAATAATAATAATAACAATAATAATAATATCATTCATATTTATTATTATTTTTGGGTAGTATTATTATTATTGGGTATTATTATTATTATTATTATTATTATTATTAATCGCCCAGTAGGTAGGCCAAGAATGAGATAGGAGAATAATATTTATCATGATTTGAGGGAAGTAGATTATACAGGGGATAATTACGTAGAAACATTAGCTCAGGATGCCAATGTATTACAGCATATGTCCGCGCAGCCATGAAGCTCTAGATTTGATAGTTGCATGAATTAGTTAGAATAATAATAATAATAATAATAATAATAATAATAATAATAATAATAATAAATTGGTAAGAGGCACTCGAAAGAGCATTAAGTTATAAGTTTATGATTTGTCTTTTATGAGTTCGTTCAGTGATCCTGTCCATATTCTGCATTGTTTGTAATGGTATCGCTCACACTTTTGGTCGCATATCTTGCATTCACACGAATCACTCGGTTGGTGGAATTTTGCATTTTTGCACATTTTGTGATGATATCCATGTGTTGCTAAACCTATGATTCTGTGCCTTTGTGGTTGGTTACTTCCAGTCCACTCTCTGTTTACCATGGCATCTGAGGCGTAGAAATCTTCGTCGATCTCTTTTTCTCTCTGTTTCTTTTTTTCGATGACTTTCTTATATGGCTCCGTTGCTGGCAGTAGTATCATTTTGCCTCAGGTCCTCTAGGAAGAAGGTTTCTCTGGCTAGCATATAGGCCATTCTATTTGGTGTGTATTTGCTTGCACCTAATGCCTTTTTGATGAATCTTGGTTTTACTTTATCTAACCTCTCCATATCGCTGGCCGATAGTTTCTCCCATATCACTTCTATCCCGTAGGTGACAATCGGGGTGATCACTGATGCGAATAATTTCATGGCTGTGACTAATTTTAACGATGTGATGTCTTTAATACTGCACATAGCCCTTATAGCTGCTGCTGCTCTCTCCTGCACATGTGCGCTGAAAGACTTTGTTGTTGGCTGCAGTGTTATGCCTAAATATCTGAATTTGTTGACCATTCTTATCGGTTCTTCTCCTAGTTTTAGATTATCACTTGCCGCTGTTCTTCCTCCTTTCTTGAAAACCATTTGTACGGTCTTGTTGCTGTTTATCTTGAACTCATTTTCCATAGCCCATCGTTGTATCCCATCTATGCCTTTTTGCAATTCTTCTTTGTTTTCTGCCCCAATGGCCATGTCGTCCGCATACATTACCAGCGTGGTCCCGTTCGTTGCTTTCCCAATGTCAGCCGTCATTATGTTAAATAGTAGCGGGCTGATGGGATCTCCTTGTAGTATCCCATTAGTTTGCATAACCTCGTCTGATGCCGCAACCTCATCTGTTATTTGTAACCAGTTTCGCCTCATTATGTCGTGTACTATTCCAACAATGGGGTGCTCGTTTCCAATCATGTCCCTCATCTTCGTGAGTAGTTTTGTTCTGTTTATGTAATCGAACGCTTTTTCATAATCTATGAAGACCACGTAGTATTTCCCTTTCGGTCTGTTGAGGGCTGCTTCTATCTCATATAATAATGTGGATGCTGCTTGCAGAGTGGATTTTCCTTTCCTAAATCCGAATTGGTTATCTGGGATGTTTAATTTTGTGATGTCCATCAATCTGTTTGTAAGTATCTTCATAAAGATTTTGAACAGGGTGTTCTCCAGTACAACGCCTCTGTATGAGTTCATGTCTCCCGTGTTTCCTTTACCTTTATACAGCATTTTCAGGGTAGCCCTTCTCCATTGTTCTGGTATGGTTCTCGTCTCTATGCATTTGTTAAACAGTTCTTTCCATATTGATATTAGCACGTCGGCTGATGCCTTTAGGTGTTCGTATGCTACTTGATCCGGTCCTGTGGCTTTTTTTTGTTTTTGCTTCTTTCACGCATTTGTTTATTTCATCCTCTGTGATTTCCATTTCCAGATTCAGGGTTCTTGGGTTCCTGGTAGTATTGGCTTCGTAAGCTTCTGTTCTGTTTCCTTCATTCAGTATTTTTGTGAAGTGGTTTTCCCAATCATCTATCGGTATTTCTTTCATCACTCCTCTGGGTTTCCTCCTTAAGACCAGGAAAGGGTCCTTTTCTGCTTCTTCGGCTAGCTGTTGGGCTTTCATTTCTATGTAATGGGTTTTCTTGTATTTTATTATGTTTTTGTACTGTTTTCTTTTCTGGGCGTATCGTTCCAGGTCTACTTGGTTTTTTGGATTCCTTTGCTTTGTTTAGTGCTTTTAGTGTTTCCTTCCGTTCTGTGTAGCACATCCTGTCGAACCACGGTTGTGCTCTTCTTTTTGATGTTGGTTGACAGGCGTTCTTTATAAGGTTGTTGGTGATGTCTAGTGCTTTGTCCAATTGGCCTTCCTTTATTCTCGTTTTAGCTTTATCTATGTTCTCCGTGTTTTTTCGTATTTGTTCTATATCTAGTTTTCTTGATATCCTGTTTTTAGGGGTTTCCTTGTTTGGTCTATTTCTGGCCTTTGTCTTTTCCAGTTTTGTTGCTATCGGTACGTGTTTCCTGATGGGTGCTAAGTTTGATGACCATAGCCCCCTTTTGTTCTATTAATCTTAGATCTTTTCCCTTATATAGCAGTAAATCGATCGCGCTTGTTCCATTGTACGCTATATATGTTGGCAGTTCCATCTTATTGGTTAGGGTGTAACCCTAAATAATAATAATTATTATTATTATTATAACAATATTAATAGTAATAATAATAATAGTAATAATAATAATAAAATTCGCTAATCATTGTTATTATTATTATTATTATAACTAATTCATGCAACTAACAAATCTGGAGATTGATGCCCGCGCGGACATAATATGCTATATTACACGAGTATCCTGAGTTAACGTTTATAATCTATATTATTTTATATCATCTACTTTCCTCAAATCATTATTAATGTTATTCTCCAACCTCATTCTTGGCCTACCTACTGGGCGATTTCTCCCTGGTTTTTCTACAAAGTTTTAGTGTCCCTCTTTCATAATTGTTCTTATTACATCTAGCTTCCCTCAGAGATCATGTAATTGCTATGGAGTATTTTTTATTCACCTGCATGTTCTTTTCTGTTCGTCCAAAAATTTTCCTAAGCCCTTTATTCTAAATTATTATTACTTTATTATTATTATTATTATTATTATTATTATTATTATTACGTTGTTTTGTCGTAGCAATAAAATATCGAAGTTAATTAAAAATGTCCCAATTTAAACAAGTAAGTAACTTTCTCTAGGTGTTTGTTGCTGAGAATGAGATGACCTGATTTAATATCAAATCAATAAATGTGTTCTAAGATTTCACAAGTTCCCATCGGAAAACAAGATAAAGATTGGACATAATCTGCGAAAACCACAAAAATGTGAGTCACGCAGGAACTCGCGTAAACTAAGTCGAATTTATGGTCAGATTTTGCCGGTTTACGGAATATATCTTTTGTTAACCCGTAAGTTAGTGATGCACTAATTTCTCATTCCAGTTATTTAAATGTGTTATACCGCAGTTAAAACAAAGACCGATTTTTTAATTTCTGATTTTAAGTAAATCCCCACTTGTTATGGTGGAATTTCGCTGATTTTTAGGGAATACCATCCACGTATCATTTAAGGAGTAGGCCCTATATACTGTGTCTCAATGCGAAAACTCGAAAATTGCGTCCGGTTCAGGCATTTTATGTTTTCGTTTCAGGTGAACTCTTATTTTAATGATCCGATTTTGCTGGTTAACAAACTCTATCTTACTTTTTTTTTAAATGTATTGCTATATGCCGAGTTTGGTTAAAAAACAAAAATTGCTGCCACTAGAGTGTTTAACGGATACGACATATATGAAGGTAAACTGATTTCTTTGAGATACTTGGGGTAGTAGGAGGAGTAAAACTCCCATATAGACACGAGATGTCAGCTGGGTTGTCAACCCTGCGTGACGGCCCCCTTTACCATCAAAACAACTAATACAATTCGTATCAAATTTCGTTGAGGTGAATAGTCATAAAATAAAAATTAAAAATGTACCTGTTGGCAGGTGCTGTCGTCCTCAACTTTGTTAAAATAATATATATGAAATATTAATTTAATATTAACTGTTAATATTTTATATACACCATTTTAATAAAGTTGAGGACGACGGCACCTGCCAACGGGTACATTTTAATGTTTAGGGTCGCGGGTTCAAACCCGGCCGGGGTCGATGAATTATTTAGGATGGAAAAATGCAAGGAGCAAGTCCTCCGGGAGGGACTTTAAGCCGTGGGTCCCGAGTCTGAAGATTTTCAGGCTCGTAAAGGATCCTTAAGCCTAAAAGGAAGGCCTCTAAGCAAAATTTACCGAATTTTCCCGTCCTAGTAATAACTTAGTTTCCTAGATGTCAGTATGAGGCGGAACACTGACCACGGATCACTCAAATGACATCTATATGAAAACAACTGTAACTAAATTAGTATGGTTCAAATTCTTCCCTGTAGGGGGAGAGCGCCTAAATCTATGTTAAGGGAAACATGGGCTTACAAGATACAAGAAGAGAACTTATAAGCATTTGGTACTTATTTCCGTTACAGAGTGAATTCAGGTCATGGTGCCGCCGGCACTCGAAACAAGCTTTTTCCGGCTTGTAACCAACTACGGTATCGCGTGCTCTGCCCCCACACACAAATTACTGTAATGGTCATACTTTGTATCTATTAGGTAGAATTGATGAAGATATGCAAACATTAAAAATATATATATATTTTCAAGAGAATAACCTTCTTTATTCATTCGGAATTCGCTAAAACAGAATAGAAAGGCATGCGTTGGGTTAAAATCCCCAAAGAAGATTGGTGGACCAAAAATATAAAAGTTAAAAAAATAAATTGGTGCCTGAGATCTCAGTCATTCTCAACTAGGAAAAATGTTGTAAAATACTTTGAAGGCTTTTCGGAAGAACTTATGTCCCATCTGCTTGTAAAATGTTACTAACTTATTGGTTAAATTTTATACAGAGGATTCAGGTCACTCGACGTGTTCTCATTGATTAGGTATTGCACATGGTTTCTTTTAATATTTAAATTAATTCTCGAGTTACCGTACTGCTCTTTTTGTGTATGAAAACACATTTTTGATTGTATTGAATTGGTGACCTCTTCTATTACTCGTACATGTATGGCAAAGGTTGATTTATGCTCATTAAATTTAAAATACTTAAAATATTCGTTAATATTGTATTGAAATTTCTTCTTCTGCCATTGTAATTTTTTTACAATATAAAAAGGGGTGTGCTAACTGAAATTTACGAGTTGTGAAAAATGTCAACACAACGAGAAATTTCAATGTAAGGTTTAACGAACATTTTAAGAATTATAAATGAGGGTAAATCATGCTTTGCCAAAAATGTAATAGAAACAGGTCACACATTCATTTTTTTTTATCCAATGTCTTAAAGTTTTCTGACATTTATCTTACGGGTGTCCACCGCTGTGGTCTCGAGGTAGCGTGCTGCCTTGTCACGCAGCGGGCCCGGGTTCGATCCCCGGTCGGGGCAGTTTTTCTGGGTGAGGTGTTTATTGGGGTTTTTCCTCACCTGCAAGATAAATGTCAGGAAAAAGGCCCAAACGGTCTCCGAAATCATATGACCATCATCGTCTTCATCATCCTTATTTATTATCATCATCACCATCCTTCACCGGTGTGAAAAGCAACGGTAATATACCACACCTACAATTCCCTAGTAAAGCTGCAAGCATAGCATGCAAATTCTATGATTGCAGTGAAAGACCTGCCTTCGGGCAGAATTACTATGGATGGATGGATCTTACGGGTGGGAAAAACCTGATAGAAACCTCACCCAGGAAACTTGTCCCGACCGGGGATCGAACCCGGGCCCGCTGCGTGACAAGGCAGCACGCTACCTCGAGACCGCATCGGTGGACTACACATTCAATATAATCAACAATGTGTTATCGAGAAATGTATATATTAAAAGAAGCCAAGAACACACGCCTAGTCAATGCGAACACAAACAGAAATCTGAACCCTTTATATAAAGCAACAGACCCTTTTTACAAGCTGAAGATGGAACATGTGTTTTTGTGAAAGGCCTACAAACATTCTATGTAGTTGAGGACAACCGAGATCTCAGGAACGAATTATATTTTTTTTAAAACTTTTACCTAGTGACATCAACGGTGTTTCGTAATGGATTTTTAAAGTATAGAGCCGAAATAACTTGGCACATGACAGTTTGTTTAAAATGAGTTAGATGCGACAGGTAAAGGTTGTAAACATGGTAGACCTCAGAATGCGCTACTACCTGCCATCCACTAAAGCATACGAGCAACATACTGATGCAAAGCAACATACTGATGCAAGAGAGAATACAGAAGCGGGACGACATTCCTGGAGAATTCTACGGTACGCCTGCCATGGTAGATACGGGCTGGTGTGGAACAAACAAGGAACTAAGGCACCAGATATACGGATATTCAGTCCACGGCTTCCATCGCAAACTGTGTGAGAATAATTCTTACCATCAAATTGAAGACAGTTGCAGATGTGAACTATGTGGACTAAAGTGTACAACATACCATCTGGTATTTGTTGCAAAGTGACAATGTAATTAACGCAATATGCCAATTAATTAATTTTGCACGATTGTGCGCAATTATATATATATATTTTTTTTATTGCGGAGGAGCCCATGTAGGACTACTCAAAGTACTTAGAGGTGTTTCCTTTGAGCCCAAATTTCTTTCATTCATTTGCTATGAGCTCGTTTTATATCATCTGTCCAAGTTGTTCCAGTTTTTTTCTTCGGTTTGTCCTCTTGGTCAACTTGCCAATTATTCACCTTAATTATAAATATATCTCTGTTTGGGATATCTTCTTTAGTAATTCCTGCCAATTTTAAGTCCTTTTTGACTTCATCAATCCACTTCATAGTATCCACTGGAGCTTTACTTCTGTTTTCGTAGAATTCCATTATCTGTTTTGTAAGCCTATTTCAGTTCTTTCGTTTAATATGGCCATAAAATTTTAACCTTCGTGTTCTAATATCACTATGAATGTCTGTATATATTTTTATTTCCTTTTTACTTCTGAGTCTAAGTGCTTCACCTATGACTTGTGGACCTAAAACTTTATTAAAATTATATTATTATTATTATTATTATTATTATTATTATTATTATTATTAAATGTTCTAAATAGGCGAAGACTTTGCTAAATATGTCCAAATGGAAGATCTTCATTAAAGGCTCTGTGCTCTGTTAAGAACAAAATGACAATATGATGAATAAAGCATCTCATACTCTGTATAACAGAGTTTGAATTGTTTCTCCAGGCAACTTGTTCAATGGTTTTAAAAATAGAAGGATTTATTTAATCCGACATTGAGAGTGTAGATTCCTAAGTATTTATAATCTCTTCGACACAAATCAGCTTTGTAGCGCCTGGCATCTGCAAACTTTAGTTGTAAACATTTTTATGGACCAGATCATGTGCTTTTCTTGCTTATATCCCCATTTAATATACAAGATACATTCAACAAAATTCAATCAACTCGCAGCGATCCAACTAAACTACTATAACACATGGACTTAAAATATGTCATTCCATTTTATTTCATCTGCCCTTGTGATTATGTTGCATCCTTGTTTATCATAGGCCTTCAGTAAAATGGACAAATATACAGATAAGGTGAATTATTTTGGTTCGCTTTTTAAGTTTACGTCTGATGTGGGTTACTGCACGATTAGCATCGCTGCATTGTAAGCACCGGAAACGACACGTTTCCTAGTAAATGCTTTTTCGTCGTTTTTCTTCACCTGTAAGACAAATATCACGAAGTTTTAAAACCAAAATGATTCCTGAACATCATCTAGCTATCATAATCATCATTTTCATATTCGCCACGTTTAGTATGATCTAGTTATGTTTCTTGTCTCTGGTCCCAAGAGTTGCGGTTTTATACTCGGCCAGGTCGATGGATTTTTTGGGATGGAAAATCCAAGGGCAAGTCATCCGGGAGGGATTTTAACGTGTGGGTCCCGAATCTGAAGGTTTTGGCGCTCGTAAAAGAACCTCAAGCGTAAATAAGTGTCTCTGAGTAAATTGTAACCGGCCTTCCCCATCTAAGTAATACTTTAGTTGCCTACTAGACGTCTCATTGGGGCTGACCACATGTCCCTCACTAACATATTTAGGGTAATAAGCGTAAATAAATACACATTGCGGCGAGGAATTTACGGGGTTTGCGAATTCATGTTTAGTATGAACATATGAGTGAATAGTGTGCTTCGTGTTGTCTCCGAGGAGCTGACGACTCATTCAGAAAGGCACTCCATAACCTTGTGTAGACAAAATGTGATACAAAATTTCAAATACCTCTCCCGATAGGTCGTGTGGCGTGTGGCATGTGAAAATATCTATAAGGTGAGAGGTTAAACTACAAAGAAGTGGATTATTCATTTGTTTTTCACAGTATCCTCGTTAGTTGTACCCACCACAGGCAGGTATTGTCAATATGGCCTTTTAAGGTTACTTATACCTCAACTTCTCATTCAATTTTCAAACATTTTTCGTACTTCATTCGGGAGGATATATATATATATATATATATATAAAGATATTCATTCCACATACTACTACAATAATTTGTTTTAAAATATGTTCCTTCAAAATATTGTACAGTGTTATTTTCACTAGAATTTCTATATATTCTAATATTTTTACTTTTATTTTGAGGAGGAAAAAAAAATTACGAGTATTTTGAATAAAGTTCTTAGAAAATATTATGGACCAAAGACAGACGACATGCAAGCAAATGGAGAAGACTATAAAACAGTGTAATACATGATCTTTATAGAAAACCAGATGTACTAAGAACAGTTATTTCTTGTAGGCAGCGATGGGCAGGACATGTAGCACGCTTGGGGAATGGAGGAGAACCATGGTAGGAAAACTAGGGAAGACTCCCAATAGGCAGGCCAAGAATGATGTGGGAGAATAACAATCATGATTTGAGAGAGGTAAATTTTACAGGCAATGATTGGGAAATATTACCTCAGGATACGGATGTATGGAGAGCTTATGTCCACGCGGTCATGAACTTATGGGTTAGATAGTGCCAGAGAGATAGTTATTTACTTTTATAAATTTAATCTATGAATTGCCAGTTCTCTGGTATGGGAGCAAGGGATGGAGTGATGCAAGTAGAATTACCGCTAGGAGATGTACCAGGTTGGATCACACAACAAATGAGGAGAGTCCCTATAACAGGTTACATCCATCATTATCAACAGAACTGAGGTCAACATTCGGATGTCTGATCCAGGATCTTTAGGCAATTGTAAAGTATCAAGAGAACGGTGGAAGATACTTGGACGACCCAAAAAGCGATTGTTGGATTTTTTTTGTAGAAAGCAACATGACTACATGAATGTGATAGAGATATCTGGAGAGCAACTTGCAACATTTTACCATAATTTTATTTAATCAAGGCAATGACAGAGGTATATGTGTATTGATTGTCCATATCTGTTCTGCAACTGTAGACATTTGAAAACTAGCTGCAAATCCAACTTCCACGTGTAAGTGTTCATAATCCGTGTGCACAGCCGAGCGCAATCAACTTGTACAGAAAAGCATACGGCTGTTGATCGGGAATGTAGAAAACTTCTACATATTCTAAGAATTATTATAATAAATAATAGTTTTAAAAAACTAAAACAGCACGCTTTATTAGAAAGTTAAACTAAAGAAATGAGAAATAATTTTAATTTCCAACACCCTTGGGATAAAATTAAAGTGGTCAACAAAAAAATCATCTCCGACACATGTAGAATAAAACTACAGTTATCTACAAAACAAATAATTTTACCATCAAAAGCGTGGTGTGCTTTATATGGTTTTTACGTTTTCTTCTTAGAGACTTTACTTTTACCAATATCTGTTTATTATCAAATATAATAATTGATATATAGCACCCCACGCTATTGATGGTAAAATTATTTTTTTTTGTAGATAACTCTAGTTTTATTCTAGATGTGTCGGAGATGATTTTTTTGTTGACCACTTTAATTTTATTCCAAGCGTGTTGGAAGTTAAAATTATTTTTCATTTTTTAGTTTGGTTTTCTAATAAAGCGTGTTGTTTTAGTTTTTTTTAACTATTATTTATTATTATGTACTATTAATTTTAATACTATGTAGATTTATATGGGCAGGACATTTGGCACGAATGGGGAATGAAAAACGTGCATGGAAGCTTCTTGTAGAAAAACCAGAGGAAAAACGCTCAGTTGGTCGACCAAGAATGAGGTGGGAATAACATTAATTGTGATTTGAGGGAAGTAGATTATATAGGGAACGATTGGAAAACATTAGCTCAGGATAGGGATATATGGAGAGCTTATGTCCTCGCGGCCATGAACCTACGGGTTCGATAGTGACGGTGAGTTTGTTAGTTAGTTATTAAAATATCCTCAACTCGTGTCAAACTCGGGGTCGATGAATGAGATGAAGCCCCTTATATAGCGATCTGTGAATGACAAGGGTGCTGGCCGACCACGTCTGACGCACCATCACAGGGGCAGGTGAATGAAATAAACGAAATGGATGCGATGAACTATACAGAAATGGTGGAATGAAATTGTGGCAGGGGAAAACGGGAGAACCCCACGAGAAAAACCTGCCGAAGCTCCGTTTTGTCCACCACGAAATCCACATGGAGTGACCGAGACTCGGTCTGGGACCCCAGCGGCGAGAGGCGAGCGTCTGATCACTTGTGCCGTAGAGCCACCCTTAATTTTAATAGTTATTTGTAAAATAAAGTGAAGCTATTAAATAGCACCAACCACATCCATTGTCAATATGAATGATGTTCTGTACTCGATACAAGGAAAAAACATTTAGAGTTTTTCTTGAAATAATAACATTGGTGAAGATAAATGCAAACTTAAATAATGAATTTAATCTAAATGACAAAGAACGTCTACTTACTTTTCGGCTTTGCAGCCCTTGATGAGCTTTGGCCTCCTTCACGACCATCTTCCATTCCTCTCTTTGCTGTGCCAATCTTCTCCATCCTCTTATCCGTAATTTTTTCAAGTCTTACTCTACATCTCACAGCCTCTTCATTCTTGATCTCCCTATTCTTTTAACCCCTATAATATTGTCATGTACTAGTAGACTTTCGGGTATCCTGTTGTTCTCCATTCTGTCTACATGACTTAACCATCCCAGTCTTTACACTTACAATATCTTCTCTTTCAATTATTTGTTCAATCCCTGTATTATGTCTAACTTTCTATACCTCATTTTCACAGATTGGTCCATATACCCTTCTTATAATTTTTCTTTCAAATATTGTCAGAGAATCTCTATATTCCTTATTCATAACCCATACTTGAGCCGCGTATGTTACTACTGGTCTTATACAGTTTTAAACAGAGAAAATATAGGTCGGAGAAAATAATTATGTGGAACATATAGTATTCACTGCATGCCAAGTCTTTCCGCGTATATAGTCTATATCGCTGCGTAAAGCTGCACAAGGGGGGGGATATTAGCTTTTGACGGGCGTCGGTCAAACATCGTGACTAACGCATGTAATAGTAATTCACATATCTAAGCTGAATTTTGAAATCTTCTCTTTCATATATTGGTTACCATGAAAACGCGACGTCATGCAAAGCCCTTTTCTACAAAAGTGAAGTGTGTTTCAGATTAATTATTTGGATACTCCATGCCAATTCAATAAAAACGATGTTTTCCCCTGGCTTTTGTTGGTGGAAGCCCTAACGCTCTTCAGCAAGAGATGTGTGAGGGAGTATGATCTCATACCTGCTACCTCACTCAGATACCTTCACTTCTATTACATCTATAGTGGTAATTTTGCGGTCCCAATGTTATTTTATGGACTCTTACTACTTTAAGGGAGGAAAGGAGATTACGTGTATTTGAGAACAGAATTCTTAGTAAAATTATTGGACCAAAGAGAGATGAACAGACAGGTGAATGGAGAAGACTTCATAACAGTGAACTACAAGATGTTTATATGAAGCCAAATATAATAAGAACAGTTAATTCTCGTAGACGAGCAGGACATGTGGCACGAGTGGGGAATGAAAGACGTGCATGGAAGCTTCTTGTAGGAAAACCAGAGGGAAAACGCCCATTGGTAGACCAAGAATGGGGTGAGAGAATAATATTAACTATGATTTGAGGGAAGTAGATTATGCAGGGAACGATTGGAAAACAGCTCAGGATAGGGATGTATGGAGAGTTATGTCCGCGCGGCCATGAACCTACGGGTTCGATAGTGCCAGTGAGTTAGTTAGTTAATGTTATTTTATGAAACATTCTATGAAACATTTTCAGGAAATTCTGGTGCGGTTTAAATTTAATAAGTTGTAATACAACTTATTCGCATTTTTTGGAAAGAAAGGAAATACATTTTCATTTACATTGAGCAAGGGCCTGTTTGGCCGTGCGTGCATATTTTGTTCCACGAATAAAATCAAAAATATACAAATATATAAACAAATACATACGTGGCTACACATCACACTCATACATAAAGAGGGCATAACAATTTTTTTAGAGGAATTAAACCCAATGGGTAGAACTTAGGACACGACACACACACATACACACACACACACACACACACACACACACACACACACACACACACACACACACACTCACCCAGTCCCAAGGTTGAGATTTAAAAATCCCTTACCTCGCCGGGAATCGAACCCGGGTCGCCGGAGTTGAAAATAGGAACTCTACCAACTAGCCTCAGCGACGGACCATAACAATTAATGTATATAAGTCTAGTCTACAGTACGTACACAATAATACACATTTGCACTGATACATGTAAAGACTTTTTGTATAGATATGAAAAATTAAATCATTTTGTACGATACTAAAAAGCTAGCTGCAGAACAGATTAAAAGAAAACCCCACAAACACACACACGCGAATACCACCCCACCCCTGCAGACAGTAAATGTACTAGGAGACTCTTCGATTAAGACTATTAACTATATAATGCAATTGAAGATCGGAAACAAATACCATACCGAAGTTCTTATCATTGATGACAAATATTCCTTATAGATCTCAAAATTTTGCTATCCCTCAGTTTCCTTACTGTGCCCACAATTTTGTATGTTTTCACTTCCCTCTCGATCCGTCCTAAAATATCCCAACACGCCACTCTCCCACGATCCGACTGAGAAATCTCTCCGGCAGCAACTGTAATCTAAGTTGCTTTGTCTCTCTACAGAATGTTATAATATGTTGCTGTTTTCCCGGTTATTGCATAGAGGCCACTATTCAATACCTTTTTCGCTTGTTAAATTATGGGTAATCTATCCCCAAATTAAACCATGCAATAGCATTTCCATCGTTCCCAACCAAAGAGTCAATACACAGTAAAACTTGTTTAATCCGGAAAAATAATAATGCGGAAATCTGTCCAATACGAACAAATTTATTGGTCCCGGCAAAATAATAGTAATTTCACGTGAATTTTTGCATACAACGGAATCTGTCCAACGCGGAAACGGAAGGATATTTCTACACAATGCATGAAAAAAATGATAAAGCATCAGCTTTTCCTTTTTTCACTGAAGACAGGTGCCAAGATGGCTTTTACAAATAGTAATTCAAACCAAATGGACAAATAAATATCAAAACAAATCAAATCTAATTGTCACTGACCCTTAAGTTCATTGTTAAAAGCTGTTGTATTTCACATGGCGATATGTACTTTGATAAATGACCCCATCGCCACTTTCGGTATATTATTGTCTCAACTTGTTCGTTGCAATAATTTTGATTGAATCACACGTGTCTCTTGTGCTTTGTTCTCAATTTATAATATCGAGTAAAAGGAAAGCAAAATAATTAGTACCGAAGAGAAAAAAAAATAGCGTTCCCTGTTAAAATAAAAATAAAAATGCTTGGCCGTTTATACGCGTTGGCCAGTAGTTTGCGTCTATATCATGCTGTTTGAATGTTAATGAATCAAGAAATCCGAAGACGAATTAAGGAATTATATCGCAGAATTCGCAGTTGAATATCAATCTTAATTGAAAGACGTTTTAAAAGCAGAAAAACAGGGAAAATATACTAAGTTCTTTAAGTCCTTGCCTAAACGTGACAGTAATAATTAATAGAAATTGTTCAAAATCTCTCATTAATTAATTTTATTTTTATAATTCTTATTATATTCTATAATCTTAGAACATATCCCCTATATACCCATACAAATTACCATTCCATATTCGCGGTTTCTGTATTCGCAACATATTTTCGGAACGTATCCCCCGCGAATAAGGAGCTTTTACTGTATAGATTCGGCCTCATTGCACACCCCTTATGCGAAACACAGATATCTGTCTTGCAAATAACAATTGCGCTGTAAAATGATAAATTAGTTAAATTCTGAGACCGATCTTTCACATGTAGCGTTCTGAATTTACGGAATAAAGATGGCTGAAACGTATGTATCATTCTCATTAAGCGAAAAAGTGAAAGTGATTGAAAATAAATCTCCAAACATTTCCGGACCGATGCTCTAGCTCTCGTTAAATCCTTAAGGGAATAACGATTTCAAGGAATCTTCAGGTTGGTTGGACAGTTTTAAAAGACGACACAATGTAGTGTGGAATGAAATTTGCGGGGAATCAAAGGATGTGGACGAAAGTGAAGATAGTGAGCGAAAACCGAAACCGCATAGTCGAGTTTCAGGTTACGCACCTAAGAGACATTTTTAATGCGGACGAAATGGGACTGTTTTTTCACGCGTTACCGTCGAAGTTGCGCATCTATACTATATATCACTTTTCAATGACAGCGGAACTACAATTAATCCAAGGTACATAAAAAGACATATACGGTACTCTAATCCAAGATTATTAAAAAGATTTAGTTTTAAATTATAATGCGGAGTTTTGTCCAATGTGGAAAAAAAATGGTCCCGTGTGCGATTCCGCTTTGAGCAAGTTTTAGTGTACTTTGAATCCACGTAATGACGTCATCCTTTATATGGCCAGCAGTTAGCTATTGAGTTATGTGCGTGAAAATGTTGCTGAGTTAATTAATATAATCTGGACCTGGATGGCGTGGGAAAGGTAAAACTATTTACAAAGGTAGAGGTCAATATAATCTGAAGACAAATATATTATTTATTTTTATTTTATAAGTGGTAATTTTATTTGATTTCTAAGAACTTCTAGGGTCAGAAATCCTCAGGATATTTATGGAATATATATCCTCATCATATCATAGTCTGTAATTTATTAAATATTAATTTATTTTGGAGAATTAAATATGAAAGTAGGGAAGATGTTTTACATGTGAACGTTCTGCATTTGACCTTGACTTCTGCTTACCGAATATGTTAATCTACTGCTCCAAAAACAGCAGGTCCGTCTTATATTACAAAAAGTAATAAAAACTCTCACCTCGTGTCCATCTCAGGGCCGGATAAAGGGTTGAGATGCGATGAAGCCTCTTACATTGAGGATCTGTGAATAGCAAGAATGCTACCAGACCACCCGAGATGCATAATTACAAGTGCAGTTGAATGAAATGAAACGAAGTGTGGAGAAATGGTGGAATGAAATTTGTAGCAGGGAAAAACGTACGAATTCCCGGAAAAAACTTGCCCAGATTCCACTTCGTCCACCACGATACAATGTGAGACGCTAGCGGTGAGAGCCCAGCCACCATGGCTCACAAAAAGTAGAATGAGTCTGAAAATCAAACTAATACGTAAGGGTATATATGTTTTGTGGGATATAAGTCAGTTAAACACTGCACATGGTTGCAAGAAAATAAATCAGATTGGTTGAAACTGGGGTTTAAATATGGAACCTTCAGAGTACAATCTCAAACATTACTGCTTGAGGTAATTTGCTATACAGGGTGAAGATTATTTAAACCGACAAACTCTGGGACGTTGTAGGGGACACCAAAACAAATATTTTTCCCTAATGTCATTTCTTCCTACGAGGATTATTTAAACCGGTAGTGGAAGATTTATCTGGTGGCAAATTAATTAAATCAACAAACACTTTTGCATTTTTATTACCAAGAGACAACACATTAACACAACGCAAGTACTTAAATTACAGTAGAGGTTCAAAAATGCCTCAATTGACATGTAAACAAGGTTTAACCGGCGGATCATGTTTTAACACGGGCAAAAACTCCAGGAGAATCGTTAATTGCTCCTGATGCTGCTACTATCTGGGCAACCAGATCCTCCTCTGATGCAACAGGAGTTGTGTAAACAAGGTTGCGTATCTCTACCCACACAAATAAATCCAGAGGGGTCATATCTGGGAATCGAGCAGACCATGGTACAGGACCACCTCTGCCAATCCACTTTTCTGGAAACCGTTGGTTCAAGAATCGACGCACACTACGACTGAAATGTGCCGGCGCTAAGTCATATTGGAACCACATGCGTTGCCTTGTAGGAAGCGGGACGTCTTCCAGCAATTCTGGCAATGCTCTGCCGAGAAAATTGTAATAGTGCCTGCCATTTAATGGCCTAGGTAGGAGATCTGGCCCAATTAAACACGCCCAACAACACCAGCTCATGCATTAACGAAGAACCGCACTTGATAGGCCTGAGTAACTGTGGCATGTGGGTTATCCTCACTCCAAACATGCGCATTGTGCATGTTGAAGACTCCATCACGCCCGAACGTTGCTTCGTCTGTAAACAACACAGAGGATGGAAATGTAGGATCAATTTGACACTGTTCCAGGTACTACTGCGAAAACTGTGTTCTGGGTGCATAATCAACTGGTTCCAGGTTGTGGATACGCTGTAAGTGAAATGGATGTAAGAATTGCTCATGACGGACGTTTCTTACATTCGTCTCCATGTTACGCGCAATTGCACGAGTGCTGATTGAAGGATCTCGCTCCACAAGCTGCAGGACAGTTTCCTCAAATCGCAGCGTTCTTACTGTGCGACGGCGTCCCTGTCCAGGTAATCTGCTAAATGACCCGGTCTCACGCAGACGTTGGAACACAGCAGTAAACGTCGTATGATGCGGGATACGGCGATTAGGATATTGTTGTTGATAAACCCGCCGTGCAGCTCGTCCGTTGTGGTGCGCTACGTAGTACGCACCAACCATATCACTGTACTCACTCCAGGTGTATCGCTCCATTAGTAAACAGATACAATTCACTACTAGACTGGTGGACAAAACAATGCCTACCATCAACAGCAGTTGCAGTCATGACAACTGAAGAGCGTAATACGCCCTCTACCGGTTGAAATAATCCTCATAGGAAAAAATGACATTAGGAAAAAAATATTTGTTTTTGTGTCCCCTACAACCTCCCAGAGTTTGTGTCGGTTTAAATAATTTTCACCCTGTATATTATAGATATTTGCTATACAATGTTGTAAAAATGCTAGGAAACTGTAAGGGCCAAACGGTACCCGATAATCAAATGGGCGTCATATTCATCATCTTTCATTTTCGCCTTAGATTAAGTTTAGGATTAAGGACTTTCATGGTCCACTACTATCATCATCATTATCACCCATCATATCATCGGGACAGCATAACCCCGCTTTCTAAGCACCCCAACCACAGAACTGGGCTACAATTGTGCCAATGCCACGAGAGAAAACCAGAAATGTCAACGAAATTGGAGCATTGAATGTAAACTTTTTGAAATAATTGTATAATTGAGATGAAAACATATCCCTAGCAACCAAGTCGAACTATAGGTATAGTGCTAAACATTAACTAACTAACTAACTAACTCACTGACACTATCAAATCCATAGCTTCATGGCCGCGCGGACATAAGCTCTCCATACATTCCTATCCTGAGGTAATATATTCCAATCATCCCCTCTATATTTTACTTCCCTCAAATCAAGGTTAATGTAATTCTCCCACCTCATTCTCGGTCTCGAACTGGGCGTTTTTCTCTGGTTATTGGTATGAAATAGGGTCTCCTCCCTGCCGGGTCAAAGAAAGACGGATTTAAGTTTCGATCTGTCAATATTATCGTAATTGCCCCTGCTAATTTTCATTGTGCTTCCATGTACATCTTTCATTCCCCATCCGTGTCACGTATCCTGCCCATCGCAGTCTACGAGTTCTTATTTTATCTGGCTTCCTATAAAGACCATGCAGTTCACTGTTATGTAGTCTTCTCCATTCACTTGTCTGTTCACCTCTCTTTGGTCCATTTTTTCTAAGAACTTTATTCTCAAATACTCGTAATATCCTTTCCTCCCTTAAAGTAAGAGTACATGTTTCGCATCCATATAATATAACTAGTAAAGGTAAAGTGATCCCACTACAGGCCTCAGGAGGCCCTTGGGGTAGTAGGAGGTTAAGGCTCCCACTTTTTCTTGACAATCGGCACTTCATATCAGCCGGGTTGTCAGCCCTGCGTGACGGCCGCCTTTACTCCAGAACAAGCGTCTGGTACTCATTTCAGTTAGAGGCTGAGTTGACCCCAGGGCCATAGTGCCGCCAGAAGGTTTGGGTCAGTTTAAAAATCCTGCCCCCACCGGGACTCGAACCCTCGACCTTCCGACTTGTAGCGCAGTGCCTTAACCACTACGCTACGGCGTGCCCCCTAATATAACTAGTAGAATAATAGTTTTATATATTTCAGTTTAACATTTTTTGAAAGGAGTTGGGACGTCAAGAGTCTCTGTAGTGCATAATAACACGCATTTCGAGAATTAAGCCTATGTTTAATTTCTTTGTGCATCTCATTCCTATTTGTGATTATTGTTCCTAGGTATTTGATTTCAGCCACTTTCTCAAAATTTTCCTCATTGACAGTTCTGTTTAAAAGAGTGGTTCTATGATGCCCAATGCTGATATCCCACACATCACTGTTACCCCTGGTGTTCAGCTGTACACGAGGACTTTCAGGACCCCAGTAGGAGCAATTATGGCGATTAATTGAGCCATCTAATTTAAAGGTGGGCTCAGACAATTTTGAGTGGAAACGCTGCATCTTCTGCACATTTTGCCCGGTACCATTCACAGAATTGAAATCTCCGGTCAGGATTATCTTCATTGCGAGCATGGGGCAGTGTTGGTGTGCAGCTTTTCCAGCACAGACGCTTCAAGATAAGTCCCGAGCCGTGTGTCGTAGAGATTTCTGTGGGGATCGAATGCGTCTCCTCTTCTTTTCCAGGGCTGATGGACGTCCGTGGTCGTCCAGAACGCTTCTTGTTGGCGTGAACGGTTCCATCTGCATGACATTTATCTATGGTGCGAGCAATGGTCCGGTGCGTCGGTGACAGAACTCCCTTCTGAACCGCCTTTGTACTCCCGTGGCGTTTTTCATTTTCCAATAACATTTAAGGACAAACTTTATCTCTTCAAAGCTAAGTTGATCCTCTGACATTCTGTTACAGTACTTACTCTTGAAAAAACAAAACAAGTAAGTACGTTATAGGCAGTAAAAGTGTTAGTACTGTACATTTTGAGACACCTGTATAATTACGGAATAAAAAAGTAGCAGTTATCTTAGCCTTAAAAATAAATCCAAAATATATAAGACTCTCCTGAGACCTGCCATGCTGTATGGAATGAAACTTGACCATTGATTGAAAATTATGAAAATAAGTTAAGTCTTTGAAAGATATAGTCTAAGGACCGATAAATGAAAATCCCAAATGGTGCAGTAGATATAATTATGAATTATACCACTAATACGGTGATACTGGCATAGAATAATAAAATCTTCGGGGCTGAGATGGCTGGGCCATTTACATCGACTGGAAGAAACAGACATTGCCTGTAGGGTCAAATTCTCCAAAATAGAGGGAAGAAGAAAACTTGGAAGACCTTCAACCAGATGGCTTGACAGTGTTGTTATGGGAGTCCAGAGATGTAGGAGGAGGGCGGAGGACAGGGATTGGTGGAGGCACATAATTGGAGCCACAGGGTATTATATACAGAGAAGAAACTGCATACAGTGACACCTAAAAATTTGCGATGAACTCAATGAACGAAGGAGGGGTAGCGCTATTACTTCGTAGTAACAAAATATGTAACTAAATGAAACAAATGCAAGGCACACGGCGTGTTCACCACAATTATATGTTATAATACGCTATGGTGACACTCGAGAATATGGGAAATTAGTTATTTTGTAATTAAAAATTTCAACTGTCATCATTTTTTTCTATGTAGATGGTACTCTAAAAATTATATGTTGTCGAAAGTTAAAAATCATTACTTATACTTTATTTTACTCTAATTCCTAAGTAAATTCAAACTTGTTTACGTTTTTAATGTGAATCTATTTTCAAAGATAAACCAACTAGAAGTAAAGAAATTCTAAGATTTGTTAGGTTAGGAAGAGTGAGGTTAGTGTACATCCATTTCTAATAAACATTTAAAAAACGTGTGCGATTTTATAAAGGATTTCAGATGTACGACATGGCTAATGTTCTGTAATAAATATTGTATACTACATAATACATATAGTATAAAATATGTATGTGAGAGTAAAGGTTGGAGGTCAATTGTATATAAAAACTCATAACACGTTTTTTATTTAAATATACGAAAATAAATTAACATGCTTTATTTATTTTCATTCCTCCCTTCTGTTAAAATTAAAAATGATAATTCGACAATTATTCACCAGATGGTGCTGTATAATTGTAATTCATAATTTTACCACCAGACGATGCTGAATTTCATGTTTCAATAGTCACGGATTACATGTTATAATACTGTGATATTAGTCACAGAGTATACATCTGCAATATACTCTGTGACATTAGCACAATCGCAAAATTTTAGATGTCAGCAGTTAGTTCTACATAAGCGCCGCTTGTGGCACGTACGCAAAACTTACCCACTTTCTCTTCTATATACTCTGAGGTTGCAACTGTCAAGGCCTGCAATTGGCTGTAATACTGAACATATACAGGATGTGAGTGTATAATAGCCGACATTTAGTTATACAATTGAAGACAATATTAATGAATTGCATGTTGTAGAATTTTATATTAATATTTAGGCGCAGTGCACGGGTAAAATGTGGACCTAACATGCTCTGGGTAGATTTAGCTCTTTAAAGAATAAGTAACTACAATAGACATATAGATTATAGCGCATTCCAAAAATCAATCAGTAAGACTTAGCATGACGAGCGGCGTAATAACAGAGAACTAATAAAGATAATCATCCAAATAAGTTATAAGCAGAGTATCTCCGTGGCTGGGCCCATAATATTCACGGAGTTGTTTCATTACTTTAATAGGCTAACTATCAGACATCAATAATCAATCTCAATAAATATTCTAACCGGAGCTAATAAATGATCTATAATCATGAGTACTTGACGGGGACTAGAATACTGCATTAAGCTATTGCTGAACTAAGGTTCAAGTGATCTATTACTTAAATAATAACACAACATGTAAAATTAGTAAATATACACTGCTCAAAACAATTAGAGGAACACTATGAAATATGCAAATGTTTTTTCATTGGATGAAGGTACAAACATGAAATTAATGAAGTACATTATTTGTGGTTATTTATTTATTTATTTATTTATTGCTCATGTCAGTAAAAACAAATGAATAACGCTGACAATTAACTTTTGAAATAATTCCGCTATGTAAGCAATTGAATATTGTGCTTATTTTTCAAAGTTAAACACTCGTTATATAGAGTTAGTATCGTGTATGGCCTCCATGACATTCGATGACACTTTGGCACCTTCGTGGCATGCTCCCAATAAGATTCTGGATTTCATCTTGCGGGATATTCTCCCATTCCTCCTTCAGAGCATCTCCAAGTTGCTGCAGAGTTTGTGGAGCTTGATGTCGGCTCCTGACCTTCCTGTCTAGAAGATCCTACAAGTGTTCAATAGGGTTGAGGTCTGGGCTGACCGCTGGCCACTCCATTACCTCAATTTCATTCCTCCTCAGGAAATCCCTGGTGACAACCGCAGAATGTGCCCTGGCATTATCCTGCATAAACAGAAATCCAGGGCCTACTCCAATGGCAGCAGGTACTACATTCTCTTGCAGAACGTGCTCGATATACCGGACAGCATTCAGTCGCTGGGGAACAAGTGCAAGGTCCGTACGATTGTTGTACATAACTCCGGCCCACACCATTATGGAACCTCCTCCGAATCTATACATTTCCTGTACAGCCTCTGCAGAAAATCTTTCTCCTGGCCGTCCCCACACCCTCAATCGACTATTACAACGTGTAAGACGATACCTGGATTCGTCCGAGAAGAGCACAGACTCCCACTGGTTCAGGTTCCAATCACCATGGTTTTCAGAATACGTACGTCTCGCTGCCTTATGCCCATTTGTTAAGCGTGTTTTTTTAACGGGCCTTTTTGGACGAATATTCTCTTTCCTTAATCTGTTACTTATGGTTTGGTCTGAAACCCGGATTCCGGAAGCCATATGAAGGTCATTCTGCAGGTCTTTTGCAGTTTTTGTACGCTGTCGAAGAGCAGAAAGAACAACGTATCTGTCATCCTGGGGGCTTGTTTTAAATTTACGGCCCTGGCCACGTCTTCTACAATACTGACCTGCCGTGTCGCGGATAGATATTACGTCAGCGCAAGCATTGCGCCGGCGCACGTAACCAAGGAAGAGGGAATGGGAAGAATGTATTCTGAAAAGATGGCACAGATACGCTAGCAGACATCGGTGGAATAGAGCTATGGCAGGGCAACACACAGATATGTCCAGCACACGCAAAATGCATCTTCTACATGGTTCAGCAGAAAATAATGATTGTGAATATATTTTTAAATATATTCAAATGTGGAAATTTAATTTAATTATGACTTATTTTATATTCTACTAAGCGCTATAATAATTAATTTATTGAATTGTCCAAGATAAGAGAATTTAGATTTATTTAACTGAGTAAATAACTACCTCTCCAATATAGTTACTCTATGAAAATTCAAAATGACTCACAGTTACAATGTAAATTAATAGATCCACTTCTGAAATATTTAAAAATACATTAACAATATAAATCTCTACAAACATCCCATTCAATAAAATTGCTTAACTAATTTTCAACTATTATACTCCCCTACCGATAAACATTATAAATGAAAGGTTTTGGGCAATAACATGATAAGCCACATATTGTTCTTTCTAATGATTCAAAAATAAGTATTAATTGGGCAGGAGTGTGTGTCTATATGTTTTAACTTATCACTGGCGCACTTACAAATTATTTTATGGATATTTCAATACATTTATTTGTTATCATTGTAATAAATGACATTTCTTAACAGAATATGGCTTATCATGTTACTGCCCTAAGCCCTTCAGATAAATTAAAATATTTATCAAAGAAGGAAACAAAGTTATTTTCTAATGTTCATATATTATAGGAGCTAAAAACATTAATATTAATCGACTTTTTTACAATAATTCAACCTAACTACACACTACGTTAACATATATTTACATTACATCAAATTACCTACTATTTACCCTTATTAACTTTAAATACATATAATACTAAGAGTTCAGCTACAGAATATATATTTACACTATTCTAAGACGATTAAAATGTTTACGAACTTAATGATAGTGTTAATACTGCTTACTGTGATATAGAAATAAACTTGTTTCAACAAAAAATTATCACTGTTAGAGAGATATGTACGTATAAAGTTGACACGTCAAAATATTACGATTATAAACACAGTTGTTGCACATACTGTACACTGGTGATGTGGAAGCATCCCGATTATTGTGAACGCGTCCTTAGTGACATTTTGATGTCTCGTCCACAGAAGTCCAGAATTGTTCATCAGAACGCTCGTCTGTAGGAGAAAATACTGTGATACCTTGGACCAATCTTCCGATGGAGAATCCCGATATTCTTAAGTGTTTTTCCCTCGGGAGTCGGGGAAAATGTTGTGGGACATTTTTCCCTCTTCTCCCACTGGAGGATCCCGATATTCTTAAGTGTTCTTCCCTCGGGAGTCGGGGAAAATGTTGTGGGACGTTTTCTCCTCTTCTCCCACTGGAGGATCCCGATATTCTTAAGTGTTTTTCCCTCGGGAGTCGGGGAAAATGTTGTGGGACATTTTCTCCTCTTCTCCCACTGGAGGATCCCGATTTTTTAAGTGTTTTCCCTTGGGAGTCAGGGAAAATGTCGTGGGACATTTTTTCCTCTTCTCCCACTGGAGGATCCCGATATTCTTCATGTTTTTCCCTCGGGAGTCGGGGAAAATGTTGTGGGACGTTTTCTCCTCTTCTCCCACTGGAGGATCCCGATATTCATATTTTCCCTCGGGAGTCGGGGAAAATGTTGTGGGACGATTTCTCCTCTTCTCCCATTGGAGGATCCCAATATTCATGTTTTTCCCTCGGGAGTCGGAAAAAATGTTGTGCGACTCTTTCTTCAATTCTCATACTGAAAGATCCCGATATTACTCACGTTTGCTCATCGGGATTCGGGGAAAATGTTATGGGACGTTTTCTCCTCCTCTCCCACTGTAGGATCCCGATATTCTTCATGTTTTTCCCATGAATGTCGGGGAAAATGTTGTGGGACTTTTCTCCTCTTCTCCCACTGGAAGATCCTAATATTTTTCATGTTTTTTCCTCGGAAAACGGGGAAAATGTTGTGGGACTTTTTCTCCTCTTCTCCCACTGGAGGATCTCGATATTCTTCACGATTTCCCTCGGCAGCCAGGGATAAATGTGGATCTTTTTTTTTTTCCTTCCACTGGAGGATCCCAATATTCTTCAAGCTGTTCAATCAGGAGTCGAGAAAAATTATGTGGATTTTTTGTCTTTTGTATCACAGAAAAAGCGCGATATTTTTAAATAAGTCTTTCGGTAGTCCATTTTCTCTTATATTTTCGACTCTTTTTCCACTGGACGGTCCTACTGTTCAAGTTGCTCTCCTAGGTGTTCTGGGATGTGTTCGATTCTCTTCCCTCTCGAGAATGTCGATGTGGTTACAGTTCCTCTCTAAGAAGTCTGATATCATTTTGTAAGACATTTACCTTCTTCTCCCAATTATAATTGCCCCCTCAGAAGTCAGCAGGATATTAACACAATCAAATGTTTAAGTTTACGCCGCATTGCCAATTGTCTGAATTAATCAAATTTCCTTTAGAATAGATTAACTAGATATCTCCTGTATGTGTTGCATACATATAATTTAGATGCTTATTTATGGTCAAATATCGATCGATGTTTTTTTTTTAATTTAATAACTTATTTTAGCTTCAAGCTGTTAGAAAACACATTTTTGTCTTTTTGATGAAGTTCACTTTGTATGTAGCTTACTGGAATTTCACTTTTTTTTAATGTCCCCAGGTTCAAATTAATTTGTTTATTGCAATACTTTACACACTGTATCCATGAAGTAAATAGACACTACTTACGGTATACTCAGTTACAGTTATGCATCATTTTCAAATTAAAGCAGCCGATTTTGTCCATTTAATTCCTCTTGATTTTGTTATCTTTCTTTATTCTCTGGTTGATAATTTTTACTTTTTACATAATTAACTGTAATTTTTATTTTATTTTCCACAGTTTGTCTAGCATTTGTTTACTTAAGGTTTTACACTTTCGGTTCATGTAGTTAATAGAATATCTTACGCTACTTTCTCTATGCTCAGTTATTGTAATGAATTACTTTTAACTTAAAACTGTAAAATATGTAAATTTAATCCCTTGTTATTTCATTTACTTACACAGAATTTAGAGAGTATTTATGACTAATAGAATGTATTTTCAATTTAAGATACCGTTTCATAGCAACTGTCTTACAATTCGTTTCATAAAATTAACAATTTCTGTTGGGATCAGAATACAATTAATTTCCTCTAGTGTGGTTTGTATTATTGTAACTTAGGAACATAATATTATATCAATAAAATATTTGACGTGTCAAATAAAAGTTCTATTCACAACAATCCGGGGAGGATGGAAAAAGGATTTATGTCCTCATACGTCCTCTGGTCACGAAGTTTATAATGAAAAAGCTTTATTTTAAAGAAATTTAAATTATTTTAAACAAATGAGTAGTATATACCGTGACCTTTGCTTTTAGTCCCGAGGGTCATGGGATCAATGGATACTTAGGGTGGGAAAATCCAAGGGACAAATTCTCCGGGAGGGAAGTTAAGCCGTGGGTACTGAGTCTGAAGATTTTGAGGCTCGTAAAAGTATCGCAAGCTTCTGTACAAAATTTAAATTATATATATTTATTATTATTATTAATATTATTATTATTGTTATTATTATTGTTATTATTGTTATTATTATTATTATTATTATTATTATTATTATTATTATTATTATTATTATTATTATTATTGGATTATAATGGTACTGTACATCAACTGTATGTAGACTTCAAAAAAGCATATGATTCAATTAAGAGGGAGAAGTTATATAGTATCCTGCTGGAGTTCGGAATTCCTAAAAAGTTAGTTAGACTTATACGAATGTGTCTAAATGGCACAAAGAGTAGGGTGCGTGTAGGCAAACAGTTTTCGGACACTTTTGAAATCCAGAATGGGTTGAAGCAAGGAGATGCACTATCTCCTCTACTATTTAATTTTGTACTAGAGCATGCCATTAAATCTTTAGAGAATGAGGAAGGCTTACAACTCAATGGTATTAATAAGCTGTTAGTTTATGCTGATGATGTAGTACTACTGGCCGATAGCGAGCAGATACTAAAGGCCAACACGCACACACTATTGAGTAACACTAAGAAATTAGGACTGGAAGTAAATATCAATAAAACTAAATATATGGTCACACGTAGAAATTCATTAAATAATGGAAATGGACAGCTAATGACAAATGAGGGACATTTTGAGGAAGTGGCTGGATTCAAATACCTAGGAACAATAATCACAAATAGGAATGAGATGCACAAAGAAATTAAACATAGGCTCAATTCTGGAAATGCATGCTATTATGCATTGCAGAGACTCTGGATGTCTCAACTCCTTTCAAAAAACGTTAAATTGAAAATATATAAAACTATTATTCTACCAGTTATATTATATGGGTGCGAAACATGGATTCTTACTTTAAGAGAGGAAAGGAGATTACAAGTATTTGAGAATAAAGTACTTAGGAAAATTTTTGAACCAAAGAGAGATGAACAGACAGGTGAATGGAGAAGACTACGTAACAATGAACTACATGGTCTTTACAGGAAGCCAGATATAATAAGAACAGTTAAGTCTCGTAGACTGCGATGGGCAGGACATGTTGCACGTATGGGGAATGAAAGACTTGCATGGAAGCTTCTTTTAGGAAAGCCAGAGGGAAAACGCCCAGTTGGTAGACCAAGAATGACGGTGGGAGAAATAACATTAACTATCGATTGTGAGGGAAGTAGCTTATCCAGGGAATTGATTGGCACACCCACCGGCCACAGCCCTCGCTCAGGCTTAGGCATGTCACGGACCGCTTATTTCCGTGCGGCCATGAACCTACGGGTTCGATAGTGCCAGTGAGTAAGAGTAAGTAATTATTATTATTATTATTATTATTATTATTATTATTATTATTATTATTATTATTATTATTATTATTATTATACAAACTTTTTGATTGGAAGTCAAATATACTTAATATATTAGATAAATATGTGTGTATATTATATTATCTTCCTCGTTCAGTCGTAAGTGATCAAATTGTGTTAGTTTTGTAAATATTACAATGCTGTAAAGTTCAATTTGTTTTTAAATTGAAAAGAACTAAAATGTGTCATAGTGACCCGCCTCAAGGGGTAATGGTCAGAGCTTCTACCTACAATTTATAGGGTCCCGACTTCGGTTAAAAATTAGAACCCATATTTAATAATTACTGCGATTAATTAATATTTGAACTCTTTAACAAATATACTGTAACACATTCTTGGGCTGTTTTTTTTTTTAATTTCGCGGTCGAGGGCGAGAGTTCGGTCTCGACTTTACCTGGAAGCGGAGTTACGTTACCCTAATGATATGATGGTATTTAAGATTTTCCAACACTGTTATTTTAACACAGTTCCAATATAATGGATCGTATTATAATACTTACTTACTGGCACTATCGAACCCGTAGGTTCATGGCCGCGCGGACATAAGCTCTCTATACATCCCTATCCTGAGCTAATCCTTTCCAATCATTCCCTGTATAATCTACTTCCCTCAAATCATAGTTAATGTTATTCTCCCACCTCATTTTTGGTCTACTAACTGGGCGTTTTCCCTCTGGCTTTCCTACAAGAAGCTTCCATGCAAGTCTTTCATTCCCCATACGCGCAACATGTTCTGCCCATCGCAGTCTACGAGACTTAACTGTTCTTATTATATCTGGCTTCCTATAAATACCATGTAGTTCACCTCCTTCTTCTTCTACTACAAGATTTAGGCTATGCAGCCTGTTCCGGCGAAGTTAAAAGTGGAGTCCATCTTCTACGTGGTCGGCCATCATCTCTTGTTCCTCTGGGATTATACAGGAAGGTTCTTTTTGGTATTCTTTCGTTGTTCATTCTCATTAAGTGTTCTGTCCATTTCTTATTATTTTCGCTGATTTTATCTTCAATTTTATATATATTTAATTCTTCTCGTATATTTTCATTCCTTATTCTATCCGCTCTTGTGCATCCTTTCACATTACGTAAAAAGAGCATTTCCGCAGTCTGTATCCTGCTTTTATCCCTTGATTTCATTATCCAATTTTCACTTCCATACAACAACAAAGGAACAGCCATTGTTTTATATAATTTAAGTTTCGTATCTTTTCTTGTTTTCCGACCTAAGGTTCTTTTTATGGTTCCACAAATAGTCTGAAATTTATTTACTTTATTTTCTATATCTTTATTTTCTCTATAAGTTATATCACATCCTAAATATTGGAAATGTGATACTTGTTCTATTATTTTGTTATCCAGTACAATTTTTGATCTAATTCCATATTTACCAATAAATGCCATTACTTTTGACTTATTTATTGATATTTTACAATTATATCTATTGGCTATTAATTTAAATTTATATGCTAACATTTGGAGCTCATTTTCAGATTCTGCTAAAAGTACAACATCGTCAGCGAATAATAAAGCATTTATTTTATCTTTATTATCAATTAATATTCCTTAATTAGTTAAAACCTTCTTCCATTCTTTTAGGATATCGTGCATATAAATATTAAATAATATAGGTGAGAGTGAACACCCTTGTCGTACTCCTTGGTTTATTTGAAAAAAATGTCATTTTTTGTCAACTGAGGGTCAATACAAACATTTGTTCCATAGTACAAGCTCTTAACAGTTTCTATAATCTGAATAGGGAGGCCTTTTTCTTTTAGGATATTCCACAATATTTCCCTGTTTACTCGATCAAATGCTTTATCTAAGTCTATAAATAACAAATGTGTTTCCAGGTTTTTTTCTTGTCTTTTGTTTATGATCTGATTGAGGGCAAATACTTCATCGGTACAAGATCTTCCTTTTCGGAACCCGTTTTGTTCTTCTGCTAGTGTTACTTCAGTAATTCGTTGTATTCGTTTTGCTATTATTCTAGCATAGATTTTATATCCACTATTTAGGAGGGTAATGCCTCTGTAATTAGATGGTTGGTTCCTTTCTCTTTTCTTGTAAATTGGTTTTACTATACCTTGCCTCCATGTTGCTGGTATATTATGATTCTCCCAACACATATTAAGAAAATTCAAGAATCGTAATTTAAAGAATATATCTGCATATTTAATTAGTTCTGAATTGATGTCATCTGGTCCGCTAGCTTTTCTATTATTTGTTAATTTGAGCGATTCTTCCAGTTCTTCCATTTGTATTTTATCTACTTTCAAATTCTCACATTTTGGTTCTTCTTCGTTTTCATTCTCGTTGTACCACAGGTCTCTGAAATATTCTCTCCAATGTTCTTCTGATATTGATGTAGGTATATATGCAGCTTCTTTTTCTGATTTATTTAAATGTTTAATTGTTCTATAAGCAGTCCATTGTCGTCCATGTAGATCATGTTCTAGATTAGATACACATCGTTCCCAACTGTCTTGGTGGGATTTCCTAACAATTTTCTTTGCTTCCTTTCTTTTGTTATAATATATTTCTTTTGTTTCTTCAGTTTTCTTTTGTAAATATTGTAAATAGGCTTTCTTCTTTTCCTCTAGAACTGTTTTAAGGTCGTCATTCCAGATTCTTAATTCTCTCTTCTTACAATTTTTCCTTCTTAATCCTACAACTTCATATGCTGCTTTCTTTAGAGCCCAATCGATGTTGCTCCATTCTTCTTCTATATTATTATTTATTTCTCGCTGTAATATACACTTGTGTCCAAAAGTTAAGGATAATTAGTTCATTTGCCGACTTATTATAAAGCATTTGTCAGAATAATACAAAATTTGGTAAGGGTATGTCACAGATAATTAGAAACATGGCACGAAAGAAACAATGGCATGAATACGTCATTCACTTGTCATTTTCACAACAAACGAAAACTGCATTTCAGAATTCGAACATAAAAGTTGAACAACAATGGTTCAAATGATTAGTATGGGGTGTGATTACCCCTGACAGCTACACAGACTCACATCGACGTGGCATGCTAGTGATAAGGTTGTTCAGGAGTTCGATGCTCAGCAAATTCCACTCCTCATGAAGAGCAATGTGAAGGTCTTGAAGTGTCCTCGGAGGAGGCTGACGACGAGATGCAATTTGTCTCCCTAAGGCATCCCATGCATGCTCTATAGGATTCATATCCGGAGACCTCGCTGGCCACTCCATACGCTGGATATCTTCCTCCTGAAGAAACTCATCCACCAGTTGTGACCTGTGAGGTCGGGCATTGTCATCCATGAATATGAATTCTGGACCCACAGCTCCCCTGAAAAGTCTTACATGAGGTTCCAGGATCTCTTCTCTATACCGCTGAGCATTAACAGTGCCACCTGCGAAGATGTGAAGCTCTGTGCGTGCATTCATCATTATACCTCCCCATACCAGGAGACCACCGCCACCAAATGGATGTCTTTCCATGATGTTCATGGGGTTGTAACGAGTTCCTTGCTCCCTCCAGATAGTCACGCGATGCGAATCACAGTTCAAGCTGAATCTGGACTCGTCTGTAAATAGCACGCTGCTCCACTGATTTAGAGTCCAGTCGCGATGTTCCTGACTCCACCGTAAACGTGCTCTCTTGTTATCAAGGGTGAGTGGGACGCACACTACAGGCCGTCTAGCATACAGACCAGCAGCTCCGAGTCTTCTATAGACAGTTTGTCTGGATACTCTGATACCTGAGGCGGCCGCAAGTTCTGAACTCAGTTGTCTGGCAGACATTGTTCGGTTTCTTCTTGCAGTTAACGCAAGATATCGATCCTGCTGAGGATTTGTAACTCTTGGACGACCTCCCACTGGTCTTGGAACCGTCGCCATAACCTAGATATAACATTTTGTGGCACATTAAGTGCTATGGGGACCTCAGTTTGTGTCTGTCCTGTTTCTAGCCGCCCAATAATTCTACCCCGAAGCAGAGGGTCCAGATGTTGTCTTTGTGCCATTTTACTGCAATCTGTTCTTACACTACATCTGATTATATCATAACTCTCTTTAAAAATGAAGATTTATGGAACAAGGCTTAACTGCAACAATGCAATTTTCATTTATAATTGCTATTAATTTTTTCATTGTTGAAGAGAGATTATAATTTAGTATGTAAACTAAACTAAATGTACTGAGAAACGTTTTGATAAATAATTTTTACTCCTTGCTCCTCTTTAAGCATTTTGATTTTCCGTTTTACAAATTATCCTAAACTTTTGGACATCAGTGTATATTGAGATAATCTATTTGCATACAACTTTCTTGTACTTTCTTCTTGTAATAAATTCAGTTTATATGTTTCTTCATTGTAAATTTTTCTTGTTGTTGGTTTCCTCCATCTTTCTAACAATTTTATATTACATGTCAAGAGAAAATGATCTGTTCCTACATCGAAACCTCTATATACTCTTACATCTGTGACCCAGGGTATCAATTTTCTGTTTACCAAGAAATAATCAATAATTGATCTTAATCCTCTAGCCGACCAGATGTACTTATGTATTTCTTTCTTTCTAAAATAGGTATTAGTAATTCTGTATCCATTAAATATTGCAAATTGTCGAAGTTCTTTTCCACTATCATTTTCTATTGTTTCTCCTTGTGTACCAATTATATCAGGTATAGGATGGCACCCTATTCTTCCATTAAAATCACCTCCAATAACTATACAATCATTTTATTTACTTTATTCACTACTTTTTTAAGTTCTTTATAAAATTTTTCAATTTTTTCTTTTTTCCCTTGTTCTGGTGCATATATACCTATTATTGTCATATACCCTCTTCGTATTTTAAACCTGACAATAATTATTCTTTCTGATATGTAGTTCATTCTTATTATAATATTATAATGATATTGTGAAAAGAAAAATTAATGTCTGAATCAGGAATAGAACCGTGGACCTTTAGTTCTACGTACTAGTGTGCAGCCCACTACACCATCCTAGACCATTCTTTTCACAATATCATTATAATATTATAATATGATCCATTATTGGAACTGTGTTAAAATAACAGTATTGGAAAATATTAAATAACATCGTTTACTGCTTATAAAAAGTGGTGGTGTAAAATTCTCAAATATAGATACCTCTAAACGAAGCCGGCCGTTGGCGATGGTAGTGACACCTACCTGGCAGCGGACGAAACGAGAATTATAGATTTATATATGTGGAAAGAATTAGTAGGCTGCATACTAGTACGTAGAATTAGAGGTCCACTGTTCGATTCCTGGTTCAGACATTATTTTTTATTTTCACAATATCATTATAATATTATAATATGATGGGTGATGAATGTTAATAAAGCACTAGGAGATGCAAGTTGAAAAAAAGTGAGAAAAACGTGTGAAATTGTATGGATACCTCATAAGAATGGAAGAAGATAGAATACCAAAGAAGATACTTGATTGGAAATTTAATGGGATAAGTGGAAGTGGCAGACCTAGAGAACGTTGGATGGATAGAGTGAGAAGTATGGTAGCTAGAGATTTGAGGGAGGAAGATGCTTTAGACAGGAACCTCTGGCGACAATTCACTTTGGGTTGAAGGATAAACACTGTATTGTGGAATATTCATAATAGAAAATAGAGAGAGTACTTAAACTTAAACTTATTCTAAATCCAGATCAGGGGGGACCACGGGTACAATTTCCACCTAGAGTAATTTTATTTTTCTAAAAAACCCTGTCTTACGGATCTTCTTCCGTAAATGTTATTCTATTCATACTCCTGGTCCCACCCAGTCATTGTTATTGTGTTTTTCCTATTCTCCTTCTGCCTTGTATTCCAATTCAAAATAATTTAGTCGTTTTGTCTTCTCCCATTCTTTTAACGTGTCCAAACCATTTAAATTTCCGTTTTTCAATTACTTTGAGAATATTCTTATCCATTTTAATCGCCATCTCTCTAATTATTTGGTTTCTAGTTTTATCCGTTCTTGATTTTCTTGCCTCTCTACGCCAAATAATTAAATATAAATATAATGCCCAAACAAATGATATAAATAGACGTTATATGACCTAGATGTAAAACGCGTATTTAAATAAAAAAGTAAAAGTAAGTATATGGCGGAAATGTGAATAAACATGTTGGCAAGCATGTCGGTAGCACGGATTGCATCAGATTATTATTATCATACTTTTTTTTTCTGTTACAAGATTCATGTCTACCATTTACACTAGAATAGGCAATTATGACCCGCTATTTATTGTAACTATCCAAATATTCCATGAGCCTGAGTCAGCACCGGTCTCAAATGGACGAAATTCCTTTAAAGTGTTGTTGAATAGTAGAGGAGATAATGCATCTACAGGAGCAAATATGCTGCGAATACAGAAACCGCGAATATGCAATGGTAATTTCTATGGATATATAGGGGATATGTTCCAAGATTATAGAATAAAATAAAAATTATAAAAATAAAATAAATTAATGAGATTTTGAACAATTTCTATTAATTATTACTGCCAGGTTTAGGCAAGGACTAAAATAACTTAGTATTTTTTTCCTGTTTTTCCGCTTTTAAAAGGTCTTTCAATTCAGATTGATATTCCGCAGCGAATTCTGCGATATAATTCCTTATTTTGTCTTCGGATTTCTTGATTCATTAACATTGAAACAGCGTGATATAGACGCAAACGACTCGCCAACGCGTATAAACGGTCAAGCATTTTTATTTTAACAGGCAACACTATTTTTTTCTCTTCGGTACTATTATTTCGCTTTCCTTTTACTCGACATTATAAACTGGAAACAAAGCACAAGAGACACGTGTGATTCAATCAAAATTATTGCAACGAACAAGTTAAAACAATAATATACCGAACGTGGCGATGGGGTCATTTATCAAAGTACATATCGGCATGTGAAATACAACAGCTTTTAACAATGAACTTTAGGGCCAGTGACAATTAGATTTGTTTTGTTTTTATATTCATTTGTTCAATTGGTTTGAATCACTATTGGTAAAAGCCGTCTTGGCAGCTGCTGCAGTAAAAAAAACTGCTGATGATTAATATATATATATATATATATAAAGCTACTACACCTACAATTCCCTAGTAAAGCTGCAAGCATAGCATAAAAATGCTCTATCCATAGTAATTCTGCCCGAGGGCAGGTCCTTCACCGCAATCTTAGCATTTTCGTGCTATGCTTTGCAGCTTTACTAGGGAATTGTAGGTGTGGTAGCTTCCCGTTGCTTTCCACACCGGTGAAGGATGATGATGATAATGATGAGGATGATTATGATTATGATAGCCATATGATTTCGGGGACCGTTTGGGCCTTAAAGTTTTCCTGACATTGGTCTTACAGGTGAGGAAAAACCCCGATAAAATCCTCATCCAGAAAAACTGTCCCGACCGGGGATCGAACCCGGGCCCGCTGCGTGACAAGGCAGCACGCTACCTCGAGACCACAGCGGTTGACACTATATATATAAACCATTCCGCTATATAATTTTTTTTCATGAATTGTGTGGAAATATCCTTCCGTCTCCGCGTTGGACAGATTCCGTTTTATGCAAAATAAATAACCTAAAATTACTATTATTTCGCCGGGATCAATACATTTGTTCACATTGGACAGGTTTCCGAATTATTCACGTTCCGGATTAAGCGATTTTTACTATATATATATATATATATATATATATATATATATATTGTGAATTACCGCGTAACGTACAATATCCTGAAGAAAAAATGTTTTTCTTGGAAGGATCGATTAACTGGCAGCTTTTAATTTCTACTTGTAGTAAGTTAAAATAAGTGGACAGTAGGACAATAAAAGGAAAAGAATGAGATGCTCTGATATTCGGTATGTTTAATATTTCATTGACCTGAAATCTAGATTTACAGTTAATAGATAAAATGTGAAACACTGTTTTTGTACATAAGACAATGAAACCTCATTGGGCTCCAGGTGATCTCACTTTACAGTATTTTATAAAATCCTGTTCTTTTTTCAATATTTCTCCTATAGTCCACGTATTTTCATTAGTCAAGCCAAGGTCACCGATTAGCTGCCACATTGAATTCAGTAAGTTGTATGGTATGAGGAATTCCATGAACTGAGATTGCTTCGCTTTGGATAATGCAATCCTGGACTGACATTTAGACATGTGGGGGTATGGGACTGACACTCCAGTATGACCTTGATCTGACTAATGAAAATCCTTTAACTATAACTACAATTATTAACAACAATGAAGCTGACGTCATGAATCATAAAGATTAACATATTTCACTGATATTACCTATTTAATACTTCTAACTGTAAGTATTCACACATTAAATTTCTCCTAACTAACATATTGGTTCTATCGAACCGGTAGGTTCATGCCACACGGACATAAGGTCTCCATACATCCCTATCCTGAGCTAATGTTTTCCAATCGTCCTCTGTATAATCTACTTCCCTCAAATCATGGTTAATGTTATTCCCCAACCTCATTCTTGATTTATCGACTGAGCGTTTTCCTTTTGATTTTCCTACAAGAAGCTTCCATGTACCTCTTTCATTCCCCATTCGTGCCACATGTCCTGCCAATCGCAGTCTACGAGACTTAACTGTTTCATATTATATCTGGTTTCCTATAAAGATCATGTAGTTCACTATTATGTAGTTTTCTGCATTCACCTGTCTGTTCATCTCTTTTTGGTCCAACATTTTTCTTAAGACCTTTATTCTCGAATACTGGTAATCTCCTTTCCTCCCTTAAAGTAAGAGTCAATGTTTCGCATCCATATAATATAACTGGTAGAATAATAATTTTATATATTTTCAGTTTAACGTTTTTTGAAAAGAGTTGGGACAAGAGTCTCTGTAATGCATAATAGTACGCATTTCCAGAATTGAGCCTATGTTTAATTGGATACAAGAATTCAAGTATGTTCAAGTGTACACAAGAGCGTGTTTTCAATAGCGCCATTAGTATTCCGACATTTGCTGACTATTATGTCATGCTAATTTATCTGTATAAAAGTTAACTCGTAGATAGCCTATCTTAAATAAAAAAATTAACTCAGTGGACAAAAAATTAGACAATTTTTTTACCTACGATAGCGAAACACGAGTCCTTAAAAAAAACATTATTAGTATATTACGATGTGAGGGTTTTACAGAATTGAGGAAAATGTTTAAAAACCGAGCGATAGCGAGGTTTTTAATCTCAGAGATTCTGTAAAACACTTCACAAACGTGCATTGTACATTATTTTTTGCTCGATGGTGTTTTCAAAATAATAAATAATAGTAAAATAATAACATCTTTGTTGGAAATATTAGCGTTCATTATAACAATGTGGGGTGGGCAATGTTTATTAATTGAAACTACACGAGGCCGTGAGACCAATTAGTGATACAATGCAGGCAAGTATGTATTTTTTGTTTTATATTGTTTCAAATAAAGTTCAATCCATTTAAAATGCAGTGATTTGTTTCGTATAATGTATATTAACACTACCTTTTGGATTTTTTTTATATATACGTTGTATGTAGTATACATAGAGGGCATGTACTTCCCATACGCGTTTTGTAATATGTAATATTACAGTATAGTTATTTTATTATAATATAGTTATTTAGGTTGGCGACCGCGAAATGTAGGAAGCTGAACTTTTAATCATGGTCTACATTGCTGTAAGTACGATAAAACACACCATCGCGCAAAATCATGTAAGGCCTATTACTGTCATTTGAAATGTCAATGTTAAGAATGAATTTTGGTCCAACCAAAGTCATTAATGACTCTTGGAGAATAAAATGACAATAAACTAAACAGACTTATAAATAACATAAATATAATGAATCAAAATAATTGCGATTAGGTGATATGGCCCTAAAATATAATGTAAAACTGAATTTATGAATAATCTACAAATGGAAATCAATTACATTTAGAAAATTGGGCAGGCTGAAAAATGTATGAAAATATTATAATCATCAACAACAAGGATTAAGCCCAATGGCCTGTTCCGGTCTCATTATAGGTCGAATTGGTCCTTCCATCTCTTCAATGGTCTTCCCATCATTCTTCTCCCTTTTGGTTTATAATTATATATTCTTCTTGGTATGCGCTGTTCATTCATTGTATGAAAATATGTTGTCATAAATTACTTAAATCAGATCAACAGGACGATGATTGTACAGGATAGAAGAGATTGGAAGAAGGTTGTAGAGAAGACTAACAATCTTACCTCAGACGTGTCGACTGAAGAAGAATGATATCAAAAAGCCTCGCAACCGCAGGCAAAAGAGTAGCTCTAATTTTGGAAAGGATGTTAATAATATTATTATCATATATCCTGAATCGGTTTATTATAACACGTCTACATTTAAAATAAATAAATAATAGTTTTAAAAAGCTAAAAAAACACGCTTTATTAGCAAACCGAACTAAAAAAAGTGAAAAATAATTTTAATTTCCAACACGTTTGGGATAAATAATTTTACCATCAAAAGCGTGGGGTGCTCTTTACCAATTAATATATTTGATAATAAATAGATATTGGCAAAAGTAAAGTCTCTAAGAAGAAAATGTAAAAATTATAAAGAACTAAAAAATGACGATTTTTTTAAATTTCAGATTTTAACTAAACTCTCATTTCTAATAATCGGGTTTCGTTACCTTTTTAGAATAGCTTTCTCGTTTTCAATAGTGTATATACTAATGATATTCGCTGTGAAGAATTGGCTAATAAGTAAAATCCATGTTTTTTTAATAGGTTTGAAATTCGTAGCTTCGACGTACTAAGCATCTACTCACGGTCCATGATGATTTTACGTTATTATCTCCATTTCTACCTCAGAAGTTGAGTACAATTGAGCCAGAGCCAGGATAGAACGTCAGAAATGACCTAAGATAATCTGGTGGAGTTTGACATTTTTTCGCTATTGTCCGTAAATTGTTATGACCAAAAATTATAAAAGCACTCCATGACGAGACTTAACTTACCAGCTGGCTGCTGGCCTGGCATCCATGTGTATTAATAACAGAGGTGGATGATCATTCAACCAGTATAGGGATGAAATATGGTCAGAATGACAGTCCCCCAGCCGCTATAACTGGTTTTCTCAATTTTGAGTCTGATACATATTGTAGCTACCCAATTTCCTCACGTTGCTGGGTAGGCACCAGTTCCATACCGGCCGAATTCCCATGAGAAAATTTCTTCCCCATGGGGATACGAATCAGCGCAAGACCCGTCGCTCTGCGCCAAGATATGCTTTAAACCGCTCGGCTGACGGCTCGGGGGGGGGGTCTAACATGTTGTGTACGGTGTGAATGAGCTTACCTCTCTTCTTGAGATGGTCTTCTATCATCACTGAGCTGATCATGAAGATGTTACCAACACTACCGATGACAGCGAGGCTTGCGATCAGTAGGAGACGGGCAACTCGACTCCAGTCAGCGCTCAACGTGACGGGAGAAACCAGTTCGTGTAGGTTATCATCCGCGCTCAGAGCGCTTATGTTCCCAGACATGGCCTCCTGAAACAACACAATACTTCCTTATAAATCGACACAGCCATCTTCCTTATCGCGAAATAACAGACCGCTCCAAAGCATTAAATAGGCCCGTCACGCAGGGACTGCGTAAACTAAGCGATCTCTTCAGCAAGACAAATTTGTGGTCCGATTTCGATGGTTTATGGAACATGTTGTGATGCATTGTTATTCTGTTGCTCAAATTAACTGCTTTTGGATCAGTAAGAGAAAGAAGATAAGCAGAAAGTTATGGACCAGTGTTAACAATAGATATCCTGCTATTATATTTTAATGCTGAGACCAAGCAGTTTAATGAGCAGCAGCAGTTGGAAAAAATAAAATATATGTCACGAAATAGACATTCAGTATATTCAGACACCATTGACATTGAATACCAGTCAACGCAGATCGACGATCCTGTTACGATTCACACAACAACAAAGAATTACTCGCAGGCTTCAAATGTATCAATAACTATGTTTTCGGACTCGCAGAAGACGAAAATAATGATAGTTTTTTCCCATCACCTAACCGAAGTCATATTTCGACGACAACCTTTAGCAGAAGTTATCGTTTCCGTGAGAGTCGCAGGCGCTATTGTCTCTCAAACTGGTCACCCTTCTTTTCCTTTTGCGCGGTTTTATTACTCTTAGGGATTGTTAAACCCTCAGGAATACACAGGTATACAACATTTCTTGATTGCCATTGTCAAATACGTGAAGTAATGGCTTGTAATACCTCGTGCTGTGCAGTTCGTCTTACATTACATCATTGTGATTGTGAAGTGACGATATATGCATTATTGTGTATCATTATAAAGAAATTGAATTAAAACAATCTACTATAATATATTTTAATGCGCAAGTTTTAGTGTTTTTATAATTTTGCAATGTCTCGCCACTGTAAGAATTCTCTTAATTTATTCTGTTACGTATGTGGAGAGTATTGTACAAAATCTCAGCGGAGAACTAGTTATAAAGGCGTACAATTTATATTTCGGGAACTATAGTAAATTTGGAGATACTGATACATATTGGGCCCCCAACTTTTTGCTGTACAAACTGACAAAGGATTTTAATAGGGTGGTTAAAAGGTTCGCATTCGTGCATACCATTTGCCATTCCAATGTTGTGGAGGGAACCTACGGACCACATCACTGACTTATTTCTGTATGGTCAATATATCTGATTTCACTTTTAAAAAATAAGCATTCTCTTCAGTATCCAACTTTGCAGTCAGCCGTGCGACCTGTTAAACATAGTGATTCTTCACCGAACTTGAGTGACGTCAGTGATGAACATGGCGAAAGGTTCCATTAAGACATTTTAGAAATGGAAAGGCGTTATAAAGGGAAATCAGTGACCAACATGCTTGCTGATTACTGCTGGTAACTTATCACAGACGTTTCGGAGCCATCTTATCGGCATAAGTCATCCAGGAAGAAGTTTTGAAGGGTGAGATTTTTGCTACAATTTAAGCATGTGTTGTAACGTACTACTTATTTATCCTTCTTAGAAAAAAAAACATATTTTAACTTTTTGGATCTTATATGATTTGGTTTTACATAGATAAATTGCTTCTAGCAATTTATTGCAAAAAATTGAAACTAAGTGCAGATAAGCAATAATGTGCAAAATATAACGAAAAACGTTCAACACGACCTCGCAAAAAACTGTTAGGCGATAGAGAAAAACGGACTTCAGATTCGAAATCAGCGCATGACAATTAACTAAAATCACCTATTTTCATTTCTGCGAGCGACAAGAAGTTCAAATTTGTTGTTGTGTGTTATAGTTCAAGCGGTCAAAACGGATCAAGCAAGGCAAGCAGTAAGGTCTACTGACACAGAATCCTCCATTATACGCCTTATAGATGCCCTCTATAAAGGATACACACTTCTGAGGGAAGAGCCGGAATCGAATACTATCCCAGAAGTAATAATAAGAATGCTCGGACACTTACTAGGAGAAAAGTGTGATGGCTAATTCCAACATAGCCAAACACACACACACACACACACACACACACACACACACACACACACACACACACACACACATACTCTCATGGAACGCTCATAGCGTTCGACACAAAAAGACGAATTATTGTATATGTTGCAAAGCATATAAGAGCACTCATAAATTAAACATCCTAAGGCCACGAGAAAAATTCACCACCCGAACTTCATCATCTATCGCTTAGACATTGGAGATGGGGTAGCAATTCTAGTTCACAAAACAGTAAAATACAATGCACTAACACTACCTCAACTGACCCAAATGCAAGCGGTAGCCATCTACCTCAAAATAAATGGATACCCGGTTCCAATTATATCAATATACAAACCCAACAGTTAAATTAAAAATTAATGATGTAGAAGCCCTCCTACAAGTCTCAAAATCAATAGTAACAGCAGGTGACTTTAATACCAAGCACACTGACAGGAAGTGCCGTTCCACCAATAACTCAGGAGCAAATTTCTAGACTGCTACAGTACATAAATTTTGAAACGCAAATCAACAACCTGACATATTAGACATTTCATTAACAAAAAACAAGTCACGCTACAAACACTTAATGAACTAAATTTCGACCATATGCCGGTCCTCATTAAATTTACAGGTCATGTTCAACGACATGAAAAATATACCTTTTTTTAATACAAGAGTGCTAACTGGCCAGAATTTGCTACAGATGTCAGCAGCAATCTAACAGGTAGCGAAATTACAATGCCAGAAACTCTAAAAGTGTCAATAACCTAATGACAATAATCCAATCAGCAATTAAAATCTACATTCCACAAAAAATATATAAAATATAATTGTCCGTACATATAGCATGATTTAAACGCCTAATTAGGCAATGGAACACAGCTAGGAGAAACATATTGATAACCAGTAATACAGGAAGGAAATGAATCACCTGCGTTAACAAACAAGTACGGTCTTTCAAAATCACATAACCCAAACTTGGGAAGATACTCCATTGAATTTAGACACTACTTGCATGAAATAAGCCTGGAGTTTAGCCAAAGGGATTATGCATAAGAGAACAATATTACCGCCTCTCAATACAGCTAATGGACAAGCGCAAACCCGACAAGAAAAGGCAAATGGCTACACGGATCACCTAAAACATTCACTCCCAATAATGGAAGGGACTACCCAACCTTCATTAGGGATACAGAAATACTCGTCAACACATATCTTAAAAAAAAATAATAACACGTTCGACGAGCTGTCCCACCAGAGGTCACCTGGCAAATAAGACATTTAAAAAATATAGAAAAGCGCCATGTCCAGACGGCATACAACACATATTTCTAAAACACTTACCGCCGTCAGGAATGAAATACCTAACCAAAATAATTAATGGAATTATACAGCTAAAAATCTTCATGGAAAATGGGCCACATACTGCTCTTTCGAAGATGGAAAAAATCTCAGAGAGCCAAGTAACTATAGACACATTACGCTTCTAAATACAATGGAGAAAGTAGCTGAAGAATTATAAATTAGGGTAGAAATATCAAATGTGAACATTCTGAAAGACCACCAGTTTGGCTTACGGCCCAAACACAACAAATGGTGAGAGACACAGAACAAATCACGAGAGGGTTCAATTAGAGGCGAGGAACCGTCGGCATACACATATCGAAAATGTATTTGATAAAGGCCTGATAAGGAACTCATCACATGTGACATCAGTAAAGTACTCATCCAACTTATAGCAAATTGTCTAGAAAACAGATCACTTTAGGTCCTGATCCAAGAGCAAAAATCGAAGGTGGTCTATATCAAAAGTGTAGTACTCCAAGGAAGAATCTTGGGGCCGACACCTCTACAACATATGTATAAACAGCATATCGCACAATAATAAATACAAAAATAGCCAAGTACACATATATGCCAACTATACACTTATCACCGGTCAATCCCACAATCCTTCCATCGCAACGCGCCAAGTACAGGTAAATGTTGACTTGCTAACCGATTGGATGCGTCAATTGAGGATATAAATTATCAGAGAAAAACTCTAAGCTATTTTATTCTCAAAAAGACAATAGTACTTTCGCGAACTACCACCAGAGCTTCAATTATTCGATCAACCAATAGATTGGAAAAATTAAGCCAATTAACTAGGAGTTATTTTCGACAAAAAACTCTTGTTTAGAAAACATATCGAATGGGCCACGGCTGAAGAATTTGGTAAATCAAGAGCCCTTTATCCCATTTTAAATCACAAAAGTCACATAAATGTAAGGACTGGTCGAACACCTTACAAAGCGTTAATCAGATCAACTCTCACATATCCAAGCCCCATCTGGGGACATGCATCTCCTACTCATATAAAACATTTTTATATATTTTACTGAAGTACGTAGCGATATACTTTTTTCCAGGGACAGGTTGCCAACCTGACGCCTAACTCCCAGACATGGAGGACCTGGATTTTTTAGGGTTTGCTCCCTTAGCCGACGTGGTCTCAGTTTTAAGGCGCTGAGAACTCGCCTTTTGTCTCATACTGTTAGCTACCGTCCATTACGACTGCAGTCAGGGAGCACGACGAGAACGTAGGATTAGGACTTGCTGGTAGAGCTGCTAAAAAAGTCGCAGTGGCATTTCTCGAGATTTATGAAGGTATACATAGTCGGCATCTGTATCCTTCTCTAGGCCGTACCAACCATTTGCTCCCCTCATATAAAACATACAAACTACAAAATAAATATAATCACGAAACTTTCGACAATAACAACAATTACAATAATCCATATAGAAACAAGAATGGAAACTATAAAAGAACACAGAAGAAATGAAATACAATTGAAACATTTTATAATTCATGTCAAAACCATAATAGTCCTCTGGTGGCGCCCTCGGGAACTATTAACCCGGACATGTCCGAAGGCCATACTACACCAGTAGGTAAACCCTTAGACAAAAAAAAAGTAATTTCTTGTACACACATTTCTTCTAAGTCCTAATCGACACAGCGCTGGGTTCAAACTAGGAAACTAGTCATAATTGTGTAGTCCCTGAGCTAATGTGTTATGTGGCATGAATTTAAGACAATCCTACCTGTCCTGTCAGGTCAGCGGTAAATCATGCAGTAACTGTTTCTGTTAATGAAGGTCGCAGGTTAGCGTCCTCAATTATGCAGATTTACGAGCATTTTATTTTTTTCGTGATATTTTGTATTGAAATGTTTTATGAATTAAATACATTTTATTTTGACATTTGAATTAAATCAATGTTAATGTCGTTATTGTAACAATTATATTTACCACATTCAGGGTTTGTTCTAGGTAATTTTAATGTATTGCATTCAATAGACTGTGATGCGCAGACGTCTGCGCAAAAGCAACAGCCTCTAACAAGTTTGTTTATAATGAATCATATTGAGTTTTACCATGGGTCAACGCACACACACAAGGACATAGGTACAAGGCAAACTCAATGACCTGCAGATTGAGGGTGGTAATAGATGCTTAGGGTTCATACACCCGATATTGATCTTGTTTTTGTTAAAGTTTTTATTTTAGAAAATATTATTTTATTTCCTCATTTATTTATTAGAAGAAGGTTTTAATTTATGTTTTTTGTGTGTTTTGTGCGTGGATTAAAGCCATAAAACTCAAATATAAAATTAAATATGAAACTATATTACAGGCGAAATGCTATTCTAACATTCAGTTAAAATAAATAAAATAGAACGGGAATCGAACCCATGAGGTTACGAACGCAGATGATGTCTGTTAAACCCCTCGACCACGGAAACACAAGCTCTCTATTTCAATGTTGCTTGAGTGTGCACTGCGTTAATTAGCAAACAACCCATTGCAATTACTGAAAACGTGTTGGTGTGAATACGGCTTCTGCGAGCGCTCACGAATTCCCCGATCGGTTGATAGAATCTGCGGATGACTCAGTTTTTTGTCTAAGGGTGTACAACACATAGGCCTACATACACTTAGCCAAGCTAAACAACAATACAAAACAACTACGAGTATTTGGGAAATAACATAAAAATTGAATCGTATTGTTTTGAATATTGCAATTGAACTTTCACTGTTCATACTATTTTGAGAAATAAAGGATAGGATCTGTGCCTTCTTTATAATCACAATCAGGCACATACACGAAGGTCACATTTGACCAAGATCCTGGGACCGACTATATCGACCATTTTTTTTTTTTTTTTGCGGTTTCCCCTGGAAGGACAAATGCCGAAATAGACCAAAAAGTCTGCAGCAGCGGCTATATATGTTAATTTAACACCAAAAATTTAACAACCTGGGCAAATGGGCTCAAGCCTCGGAACCCGGAGTTACACTCTTCAAGAGAGGAACCGAAGAATTGATCCACCACTAAATACCGGTACAGCGTTGTATCTTTGTATTACGCCTTTTAACGAAAGAATTAAGGCTTTGAAATGAATGTACTCAGGCTTGCTGTTCGTATGCATCCTAATAATATCCTTAACTTGTGTCCAACTCAGGCAGGGACCTAGGGATGAGATGAAATGGAGTCCCTATATTTTTAGAGTTTTGTCATTGAGAAGGGTGCCGGCCGACCACGCCTGACCCACCGTCACAGGAGCGGATGAACGAAATGAAACGAAATGGACAAGATGAATAAGGAGAAATAGTTGAATGAAATTTATGGCAGGGAAAACTGGATAAGCCCCGAGAAAAACCTGCGCAAGCTCCGTTTCGTCCACCACGAAATCTAGTTAATACAACGAAAGATATAATGTCTTGCCTAAACCGGGATTTCAACCCAAGATCTCCAGTTTTAAGCACTAGCACTCTAACCAATTATGCTACTTAGATAATGCAGGAATAGACGCAAATTTGTCTCTATTTGAAATTCCCGAGCATCTTTATTAGTGAACTTATATTCACGTAACAACAGGGTCGCAAGCTCCGTTTCGTCCACCACGAAATCTAGTTAATACAACGATATATATAATGTCTTGCCTAAACCAGGATTTCAACCCAAGATCTCCAGTTTTAAGCACTAGCGCTCTAACCAATTATGCTACTTAGATAATGCAGGAATAGACGCAAATTTGTCTCTATTTGAAATTCCCGAGCATCTTTATTAGTGAACTTATATTCACGTAACAACAGGGTCGCAAGCTCCGTTTCGTCCACCACGAAATCTAGTTAATACAACGATATATATAATGTCTTGCCTAAACCAGGATTTCAACCCAAGATCTCTTCAGTTTAAGGAACTAGCGCTCTAACCACATATGCTACGTAGATAATGCAGGAAGAGACGAAAATTTGTCTCGATTTGAAATTACAGAGCAGATCTGTATTAGTGAACTTATATAGCACGTAAAAAACAGGGTCGACAAGCGCAGTTTCGTCCACAACGAAATCTAGTTAATACAACGATATATATAATGTCTTGCCTAAACCAGGATTTAAAACAAAAGATCTCCAGTTTTAAGCACTAGCGTTCTAAACAATTATGATACTTAGATAATGCAGGAATAGACGCAAATGTGTCTCTATATGAAATTCAAGAGCATCGTTATTAGTCAACTTATATTGCACATAACAAAGGGGTGGTCGCAAGCTCCGGTTTTTCCACCACGAAATCTAGTTAATACAACGATATATATAATGTCTTGCCTAAACCAGGATTTCAACCCAAGAATCTCCCAGTTTTAAGCACTAGCGCTCTAACCAATTATGATACTTAGATAATGCAGGAATAGACGCAAAATTGTCTCTATTTGAAATTACCGAGCATCTTTATTAGTGCACTCTCTTAATTCACGTAAACAACAGGGTCGCAAGCTCCATTTCGTCCACCACGAAATCTAGTTAATACAACGAGATATATAATGTCTTGCCTAAACCAGGATTTCAACCCAAGATCTCCAGTTTTAAGCACTAGCGCTCTAACCAATTATGCTACTTAGATAATGCAGGAATAGACGCAAATTGTCTCTATTTGAAATTCCCGAGCATCTTTATTAGTGAACTTATATTCACATAACAACAGGGTCGCAAGCTCCGTTTTGTCCACCACGAAATCTAGTTAATACAACGATATATATAATGTCTTGCCTAAACCAGGATTTCAACCCAAGATCTCCAGTTTTAAGCACTAGCGCTCTAACCAATTATGCTACTTAGATAATGCAGGAATAGACGCAAATTTGTCTCTATTTGAAATTCCCGAGCATCTTTATTAGTGAACTTATATTCACGTAACAACAGGTTCGCAAGCTCCGTTTCGTCCACCACGAAATCTAGTTAATACAACGATATATATAATGTCTTGCCTAAACCAGGATTTCAACCCAAGATCTCCAGTTTTAAGCACTAGCGCTCTAACCAATTATGCTACTTAGATAATGCAGGAATAGACGCAAATTTGTCTCTATTTGAAATTCCCGAGCATCTTTATTAGTGAACTTATATTCACGTAACAACAGGGTCGCAAGCTCCGTTTTGTCCACCACGAAATCTAGTTAATACAACGATATATATAATGTCTTGCCTAAACCAGGATTTCAACCCAAGATCTCCAGTTTTAAGCACTAGCGCTCTAACCAATTATGCTACTTAGATAATGCAGGAATAGACGCAAATTTGTCTCTATTTGAAATTCCCGAGCATCTTTATTAGTGAACTTATATTCACGTAACAACAGGGTCGCAAGCTCCGTTTTGTCCACCACGAAATCTAGTTAATACAACGATATATATAATGTCTTGCCTAAACCAGGATTTCAACCCAAGATCTCCAGTTTTAAGCACTAGCGCTCTAACCAATTATGCTACTTAGATAATGCAGGAATAGACGCAAATTTGTCTCTATTTGAAATTCCCGAGCATCTTTATTAGTGAACTTATATTCACGTAACAACAGGGTCAGTTCTACTAAGGGAACTTATTCTGTGTCATATCAGCTAATTACATACGTAATATTGAAATAAATGTACGCAGGCTTCATGTTAGCATGCAATAGTTATTTTTTTATTATATATGACTTTCCTCATTAGAGGATTGCCTCAAGGACAAAGTGATACAGACAATTTTTGAAATTGATGAAATACATTTTGTAAATACATTAAACAATTTCAAATTGTAATTGAAGTATACATACTAAGATTTTTTTTCACATATATAAACACTATATTCTACTATTCTAAGTCGCAATCTTAACTTCTAATCCACAAAAATTCTTTATTACTAATAGGTAGGATTTTAATGATGCAGGACACCTATATTTTTTTTGGTAAGACTGACATGTCCCTTAATTATACATAAATGTTGTTATAAAAATCTCTCATTCGGGGGAGCCCTCCAAGTACTTGTGTGGTCAAAAAAATTATGTGTGTGTTTCATAGTTTAAAATCCCTCTCCCGACAGATCGTGCATCTGTAAGGTCTCAGGTGGCGTGTGGTATGCAAAAAGAACCTAGAACGTGAGAGGTTAATGGAATGAAAAATAATTACTTGTTAAGTCATATTTAATGTATATTTGGCAATTTCTCTATCATTAGAGATATTTAAGTAAGTTTACGGTCATATTCGGCATATACTTGTATATTCAATCTGTGAACAAGTAGAAAACTTTTCTCTTAGGATTTCTTTCATCCATGTTAATTTGAGATGTTAAATTTCTCCGAATTACGCACCGCGCTTTGTTTTCTTGAATCTTATAAAATCGCCTATTTCGCTTGAATTCAGAATTTATATTTTATTCGTACGCACCACGGAGTGCCACGACAATCAGATAGCTATTGGATATTGTTGAATTCGGAAATGAGTATAGTATAGTTGAGGAAAATGCCTAAGTGTAGCAACATTTTAAATAAAATTAATACAGTTCTTGTCTCAATATGGCGAAAAAAATGTTTTCGTAAGATTCATTCAATCACTGAACTTATATACAATATAAAAATTCCATAGTTTTACTTGCTTCTCAAATGACTTTTATTGTTAAATAGTTCAATGCCATGAGTTAATAAACTGTTTTTATTCTACAACTGTAATTATTACCTAATTTATACACTGCTCAAAAAAAATTAGGGGTTATTGTAGAATAACCTATTAAGACTATGTTTTTAGGAAGAGTATTAGATGCAATCACTTTCTATTACTCCAAAAGAATGTCAACAAGAGCTTGAAGTCATTACGTAACCTCTGTACCACACCAGATGTCAAAGAGATCCTGATTAGGAATATGGCAAACAAACAAAGCAACATTAGCATGGGTGAAAATGTTTCTTTAGTATGGTGTATGGTCTCCTCGAACGGCCAGCACTGCCTCACACCTGTATGGCATTGATACAATGAGGTTAGCAATGAGTTCTTGGGGGATACGTGGCCACTCTTCCATAAGAGCAATGTGCAGCTCTGGAACAGTTGTGGGAGGTGCTGGTCTGCCTGCAATGCACCTGCCTAATGCATCCCACACATGCTCAATCGGATTTAAGTCCGGGGAGGAAGCTGGCCATTGCATACGCTCGATACCCTCCACTTCCAGCATGTCGTCCACCAAGCCAGCTCTGTGGGGTCGTGCATTATCGTCCATAAAAAGAAAAGAATCACCTATGGCATCAGCATAAGGCACGACAAAAGGTCGGAGAATCTCATCTCTATACTTTACCGCAGTCAAAAGTACCACCTTGGATAACGTAGAGGTCCGTACGTCCACCACTACTGACTCCTGCCTACACCATCAATCCACCGCCACCATATGGGGATCTTTTACGTACAAAAGCTGGATTGTTTCGTGTCCCTTTTTCTCTCCAGATGAATACACGCCGACTATCACATTCCATGTTGAATCGCGACTCATCAGAAAAAAGAACTGATCTCCATACAGCATGCCTCCACCCACGATGTTCCTCCGCCCAGTTTCTGCGATCTCTACGGTGTTGTGGAGTTAACCTGGTACACACCATGGGCCTACGGGCATAGAGACCACTTCCATGCAGTCGATTAGGGACAGTTTGGGTTGACACCCTGCGTCCTGTTGCTGTTTGAAGTGTATTTCGCAGTTGAGTTGCATTCTGCTGTCTATTCCGACGGGCTGTAAACAAGAGGTAACGGTCATCCCTTGCTGTTGTTGCCCTTGGTCGACCTTGTCCGGCTCTTCTGTGAACAGTATGTTCTTTGAAAACGATTCCAAAGACTGGAAATCGCGCTTTGAGACACCCCAATGGCTTGTGCCACCTCTTGTGTCTGTCCAGCTTCCATCCTTCCTATGGCCCTCCAAGCCATTGGTTCAGGTAAATCACGTTGTCGAGGCATCACTGTCCCTAAGGCAAGTCATTCACTAACTGAAAACTGGACTGGATTTAGAAACAGCAACAAAACATTCACCCCCACACCACCCTTTCACATCAACAGTACAGACACTGACCTCTGGTGTGGTACCGAGGTTACGTAACAACTTCAAACTCTTATTTACATTATCTTGGAATAATAGAAAGTGATTGCATCTAATACTATTCCAAAAAACATAGTCTTAATAGGTTATTCTACAATATCCCCTAATTTTTTGAGCAGTGTAATATTGTAATGTCATTTTTTGTATTTAATCCATTTTTAATGAATTTTGAAATTATATGAAAGAAAAGTGTACATTTTTTATTTATACATATGTGGATGGCTGGTAACCAACCCAAGGGACTTCCTACTACTCGAAGAAACTTAAGCAAAGACTGGAATGATCACACTTCTGACGTATGGAACCTCTATAACTGGAGCCTCATTAAGTCGAATTCCTCTCCAACTCGAAAAAATCCTCATTCCTTCCCTTCTAGCACAAAAAACATCCGTTACTCGAATTATAAGACCTCTGCTACTCGAAACCACCCACAATTTCCCTCTATAACTCGAAAAAATGCATCTCGAAGAAATAGATTTTTTTGTATATCACCTCTTTGTCTCGAAATTTGTAAATAAATAGCCTCTGTAATTCGAGGAAAAGATAAGATCAGTCGACTCAACATGTGTTCACCAGATGTGGTTTTTTATTGTTGCATATGTTGTGTTTGCCTATTTTTATTTTTATGTCTTTCCTTTGAGCTCTACTGACTGAAGTCTTAATTTATAAAATTGTTGGAAAAACTGCACTTAAACTAGCGTGAAATATTTTCAGTCCTATAGAACAATAGTGCGCATGCGCCAGAATTTATAGAGCCAGCGATAACCCACAATCGATTATCATTCTCGATTACTATTCGTCGCTATGAAATTTAAATGACCAATATATACAATAAATCCCCAAATCTGTGTTAATATATTAATAATATTAAAATTATCAAACGTTTATTAAAAATGGGTGTACACTTACTTATCACTCCCTAACGCTGATCCAACCAGCGATAACCCAAAACAGCAATAGAAAAATCATAGACTAAGTAATATACTCTGTGGAGAAAATAGCAGTTAGCTTCACAATATTGACTAACAGTGTCATAATATTGTGATTTGCATATTTAAATAAATACTTCAAAATTGTCTAATAGTGTTATAAAAATTGTTTGAAAGAGTTTAAAATATTAAATAATGTTAGTAAATACAGAAGAAGTGCTATAGTTTACAACAATATAACTGAAAAATCAAGCGTTAGTAGAAGTGCAGTTGAGCTAAAATTGTTTATTAACAAAATTTAGTTAGCGTGTTGCTTATACCAATACGTACTAACATATATTACAGAAAATTTGAATATTATTTTAAATCACCCACTTAATTATTATTACGTAAACATTGCTTTGATTTGATTTTAATTTAAATTTATTTTAATTTCACTGCACATGTAATCTTTATATTAAAGCAGGATTTTAATATCATACTCGTAATAAATATAAAAGTTAAAGTTAATAATTTTGTATTTTAAAATTCTTTTAATATTTAAATATAACTTAAATAAAGAAAACATCTAAATAATTAATTATTGTTCATTGTTGAATAAAAATGTCTCGGTAACAATTAAAGAAATTGTACTATATAACAGTTTTGTAAAGAATGCTTTTAAAATTGTTTTAAGTCATTGTTGTCAGAATAATAAAGCTTTCTGTTATAACTATAATAAGAACACCTGCTTAACGTCATATTTTTAAATGAAAGTAAACTAAATTCTGATTAGATGTTAAAACAATTAACTTTTTTGATTTAACAAATCAAATTTAAACCTTATATTTAATGGACTATTAACCAATATAATTTAAAATTACCATCATGTGATGTAATAATGTTCTTTAAAATTATAAAAGAATTACACTAGTCATTCTGCATATAACTTTCCACAAAGATAGAAGCAAGAAGAGTTCTCAAGATAAAATGTAATATTTAATACAAGATTGATTCCAGAGAAGAAAAGATTTTAATTGATAGTGAAGAATAATACCACTTACATTTACTTAATCTGCTGGGAACCTACAAAGTGAATAAATGTGTAATTATTTCTACAAGAAACAGTTTTTAGTGATTTTTAAAGTTTTTTTCCTATCCAGTGTACCAACTTCCGACCCTAAGAAGAGAATCCGGCTCTACCGAAAATTAAACCCAACCTAATTCAGTAATTATTTTTTTTACACAAATCCTTCTTCAAAACGTTACTACATCATCGGGCATGAAGAGAATTACTGCTTCAAAACGTCAACACAACGTGGGACAGCAAGTTACTTCTTCAATATTTATTTTCGTATTACAGTATTTAGTCTAACTTTAACGGGGATTTTTATTTGTTTCACTTCTGTAACTTAAAGTCCTGTGGCATAGAATCTAAATCTCCGTAAGTCGAAAACACAACTTTAAGAACTCTCTAAGTCAAAACTGTTCGTATGTCGAAAACACTATAATTCGAATTTATTTGCATCTACCTTGAATTTCGATTTACAGAGGTTCTACTGTAATAAAGTAATTGTAATACATTTCATTTTCTAACTTAAGAAGTTATACTATAGTTGAGAAAATAGCAGTTAGCTTCACAATATTGACTAACAGTGTCATAATATTGTGATTTGCATATTTAAATAAATACTTCAAAATTGTCTAATAGTGTTATAAAAATTGTTTGAAAGAGTTTAAAATATTAAATAATGTTAGTAAATACAGAAGAAGTGCTATAGTTTACAACAATATAACTGAAAAATCAAGCGCTAGTAACGTTTAAACGTTGCTGATAAGAAAATAACTTCAATTAGAGCTATATTGTTTCCAAACAAAGTTAGTAAATAAAGAATTAATAATATATTTTTGTAAATTTTAGGTTAGAACTACCTTAAATATGTGCTATTTTGACGATGTTTAGCTCTTAAGACACTAACCCTTATAATTGGGTTACTGATATTATAATTTATGATACTAGGTAATGCTTACCACGTATACAACTACGGAGATGTTTTCAATTCCACTGAGTCTATATCTCTTATTAATTTCTATTGGGACAGAGGAATGTCACAGAACCACCTTCACAAATTTAACGTCTACTAAATGGAAATTACGTCACGATAATAATAATAATAATAATAATAATAATAATAATAATAATAATAATAGCTTTATTTTACCTGGCAGAGTTAAGGCCTTGTCTACCACTCAACCAGGTTTTAAAAAAATACAAAAGAAAAGTCTTAAATCTAAATTACAATATATATAAAAGATTACAAGTTATGAATACAATACAATTAATATTTATAATGTATTTTGATTTACTCTAAATCTAACGAATTAATAATATATAATATGTACAAGATATATAAAAAAACGAGGAAAAGATTAATGACATAGTATGAAATTAAATAAATAGAGAAAAATTAATTATTAGATAACAGGTAACTGTATAAGCGTGACTTAAAGGTGCCAAGTGTGCGGCAACCCCTGATATCTGAGGAAGGAGATTCCAGGAGCGGGCGGAGGCTACTGTGAAGGAAGTAGAATAGGAGGAAGTGCTATGAAGAGGAATTGTTAGCAGACTGCTATCTTGTGACCTAGTGTCAATATTGTGGTAGGAGGATAACTTCTCAAATCTGGACGCCAGGTAAGTAGGAATGTAGGAATTCAGAAGCTTGAAAAGTAGTGGAAGAGAGTGCAATTTACGTCTGTCAGTAAGACGGAGCCAAGAGAGGTTATTAAAGTGTTCGGAAATATGGTCATAACGGCGGATATTGAAAATGAATCGAACGCAAGCATTATGAACACGCTGCAGTCTCTGCGACAAGGCATAGTTCGTAATCAATAAGGTAAAATGACCTCACTATAGCCCTAAGAAGGCCTTTGGCGTAATAGGAGGTAAGACACCTTTCTTAGATAGATGCCAGTTATATTACCAGCCCTGAGTAACGGCCGTCTTTACCCCAGAATGTCTCATGTACTCATTCTCGCTAGAGGTTGGGTCGACCACTATGGTGGCGCCAGAAAGTTTACACCAGTTTAAAATTCCTGATCCTACTGGGACTCGAACCCCCGATTTCCCGCAGGCTTATAGCGTATTGGCTTAGTCAACTAACCTACTCTATGCCGTCGTGCTTTCTAGTGAATTCCGAAGGAATGAGGTTATTGACTTTGTTCTCATGAAAATAATTTTGAAACAAGTTTACATTTCTTCACGAATCCTATGTAGTACACACAGAAAAGTCGGTGTATATATATATATATATATATATATATATATATAGGTGAATTCCATACAAATTTTGTAGAATGAATGGGGGCACGCCGTAGCGTAGTGGTTAAGGCACTAAGCTACAAGCCGGAGGGTCGAGGGTTCAAGTCCCGTTGGGGCCAGGATTTTTAAACTGACCCAAACCCTCTGGCGGCACTATGGCCCTGGGGTCGACTCAGCCTCTAACAGAAATGAGTACTAGACGCTTGTTCTGGGGTAAAGGCGGCCGTCACGCAGGGCTGACAACCCGGCTGACATAAAGTGCCGATTGTCTAGAAAAAGTGGGAGCCTTAACCTCCCACTACCCCAAGGGCCTCCGGGCCTGTTGTGGGATCACTTTCATGAACAAACGAATACGTAACAAATAATAATCGCTATTTATTTTAATTAAAATTCTTATACCACGCAGAAGCGTTAGTTAAGTCAGTTACCTTTATTTTGTATAATTAGTTTGTTATAACATAAAACTCAAAATAAGTACTTTGTAATTCATATATATGCGAAAAATGAACATTTGTACTATACTTGCTCGGTAGCGTAATCGGTAGCGCACTGGGGTATCAATCCAGAGATCCGGGTTCAAGTCTCCTCCGAGCATTTATTTTTCTTATCATGTCATATGTCCACCGCTGTGGTCTCGAGGTAGCGTGCTGCCTTGTCAAGTAGCGGGCCCGGGTTCGATTCCCAGTCGGGACAAGCTCCTCGGTGAGGTTTTTTCAGGGTTTTTCCTCACCTGTAAGACAAATTTACAGGAAGGTTAGGGCCCAACGGTCCCCGAAAATCATCCGGCCATCATCATCATCGTCCTTCACCGGTGTGGAATACAATGGGAAGCTACCACACCTATGATAATTCCCTAGTAAAGCTGCAAAGCATAGTATGAAAATGCTTGCAGTGAAGGACTTGCCCTCGGGCAGATACCATGAATGGATGGATCATATATATATATATATATATATGTATACACTACATTATATATATACACTACATTCACAATTGGTTGTTGAAATAAAAAATAAAATTGAAAACTTCACACAGATGATTATTTTACACTCAATGTGTAAAACGTGATGCCATTTTTCAGGTACTTCAATTACCGATATAAAACCATACATTTTAAGTAAGGTTATTAACGATAGAAACTCCATATTTTCTTATAAAGGAATTGAAATATATATATAAGCCAATACCCGGTATGCGCTGCTACACCTAAATAAATGACAATGTGTTTTTGCGTTTAGTTGATTATGTAAAAGGAAAAAATAAATATAAATTTATATTGTTATTATTTTTAGACACCCCGGCGTTGCCCGGGAATCTACGCATCCCGATGTACTTGGCATAAATGAGCTGAAAGACAAAATTCGTTATTTTTCAGTTATCCATAAATGAATGCCCGCCGTGTGCTGCTATGCTTGCCCGGGAATCTACTTATCCAGTTCTTCTTGGCATCGATGAAAGACAAAAATGGTTATTGTGAGTTATCCTTAAAAGATAAACATTTGCTGTCGCGGACTTTTCTGTAGATTTTTTTTTGGGATAATCAATTCTCTGTAGAATAATTTTGTGTATTTGTTATGGTTTAGGCAGCGTAAGCCATTTAAGCTTACAAAAAGCGACATTTTTTCATTTTTTTTTTCACTACAGAAGATGATTTTTAAGGGTGAAGGACTTGACCATTAAAACTATCTTATAACCTATAACATTCCCGGGAAAATCCTGAACAATTTGCAAAAAGCCCCATGACAATCGGATGAATGGTATGGCAGCACATGCTTGCCCGGGAATTTACTTCTTCCGATCTCCTTGGCATCAATGGAAAACAAAAATGGCTATTGGGTGTTATCTGTTAAAGATAAACATATGCTGTCGCGGATTTTTTTGTAGAGTTTTTTGAGATATTCAATTCTGTTTACATTAACTTTGTGTATTTGTAATGGTTTAGACAGCGTAAGCCATTTAAGGGTAAACAAAAAGGGATTTTTTCACCTTTTTTAAGGGTGTAGAACTGAGTATTACAACTCTCTTATAGCCTATGTTCATCCCGGGAATATCCTGAACATTTTGCAAAGAACCCCATCACAATCGGATCAACGGAATGGGCACCGGTAAAGTACAAACAAACAAACATTCATTTTTATGTATTATATATATATATATATATATATATATATATATATATATATATAAATTACGTGTCACGTTGTTTGTCGGCGATGGAATCCTAGACTACTGCACCGATTTAAAAAAAAATTGCACACTGTGTGCTGTTTGATCCAACTTGAGACTTAGGGAAGTTTATAACTAAATTTATAGTCGCATTATTTTTATTGCAAATTATTTGTTTATTATTTAGCAAAGAGTTATAATTATCTGTGAGCTCCATACGATTCTAACAGATGGCCGTGTAAGGTAATTGGTTTATTATTTAACCAGGTGGCTGTGCTTTTTGTTGCAACCGCGAATTTCAATTGAATTACAAATATTGATTATTTCATAATTTAAGTGTGTTTGTGTTTATTTTATTTTCAAAATATTGATAATTATATTAATTTCGTGTGTAAGTATTAGTTTTAAGTAATCTGGCTGAAATACAGCAACTTAATTTAAATTTAACTGGACCGAGAAGGAACATTGAACAATATGGCGAATCAGTTCTAGAGACCATGAATGATAAGATATCAAGTGAATTTCCGCAAATTGGTATAGACCTATGTGACATAAATCTTACATTTAAGAAGAATGTCAATTTGAAAACATATGAAGGTCCTAAGGAACGAAATAACAGAACTGTAAGTAAGTCTGTTAGTTATAATAATATGCCTAATATTACAGAAACAATCTCCATGCCTCAGTTAAATGAAAAACAAGATGACTATAATATATCACAAGATGATATTACTATACAGAGACTTCTTGATGATGATGAGAATCCAAATTGGCAACAAGTTCGTAGAAAAAAAACGAAAGTATAATGAAATCAGCAAGCCTCCTCAAAATATTCCATCAATAAATGTATATAATCCTTATGATATACTTATGGATGATACTGAGAATGCAGACAACATAAATTCATCTCAGTCAACAAAACCACTTCCACATAAACCACCGCCCATATTTATACCGGGTGTAATTATCGTACCAGAACTAAAAAATTATTTAAAACAAAAACTTTCTGATTTAGATTTCTCACTTAGTTTACTACAACATAATTTAACGTATACCTTAGCCACAGTAACGCGTGGCCGGGACTTATATATATAAACAAAGTCGGATTAGTTACACTATTTATAACTCAAGAACGGCTGGACCGATTTTTATGATCTTTGATTTGTTGGATTTGTTTCCACCCCGAATAGCAATAGCAGATAACTATTAAAACATCAGAAAAATTAACGTAAAAATATTTAAAGGCGATACGACGTTCGCCGGGTCAGCTAGTATATATATATCATACTCCATGGCACGACAGGCCTAGAAGGCCCTTGGTCTTCCAACTGGATTCTGGCCTCACATTTATATGTGTTAATCACAGAGGTAGACTATAATCCTGCAAGTGCAGGGGTAACATGCGGTCAATATGTCGGGTACCCCAGACGTTATAGATGGTTTTTCTCAATCTGGAGTCGCTACTTATTGTAGCTACCCAAATTCTTCACGATGCTGGATGTGCACCGATCCCGTACTGAACGAAATTCCATTAGAAAGTTTCTTCCTCCATGGAAACTCGAACTAGCTCGTCTCGTAGCTTTGGGTCAAGGCATCTTGCCTTACCCACTCGACTACCCGCTCCGAACACATATATATATATATATATATATATATAGTCCACCGCTGTGGTCTCGAGGTAGCGTGCTGCCTTGTCACGCAGCGGGCCCTGGACAGTTTTTCTGGATGAGATTTTTATCGGGGTTTTTCCTCACCTGTAAGGCAAATGTCAGGAAAACTTTAAGGCCCAAACGGTCACCGAAATCATCATCATCATCATCATCCTTCACCGGTGTGGAAAGCAACGGGAAGCTACCATACCTACAATTCCCTAGTAAAGCTGCAAGCATAGCATGATTGCATAGCTATGATTGCAGTGAAGGACCTGCCTTCGGGCAGAATTGCTATGGATGGATATATATATATATATATATATATATATATATATATATATACACGCAATATGTGTGAGTCTGTATCTCTGTTAACATTCTAGAGGTCGCAAATTTTGTTTTTCGGGAACCAAACCTAGAGCAAATAAATTAAAAAATGTAAGCTCGAGTTAGTTAACGAATAAAATCGGGCCATTTAAAATCGTTATAGGCCTATGCCAGAAATTTTCGATTGTTCGCCACGAAACTTAGTAGGCCTATATGCTATTGGAATAAAACTAGAAAGGAACTCTCCAAAACTCAGCAAAATCTGATCATTAGAAGTATGGGTTTACCTAAAACCGAAATTTAAAAATCGCTCTAGCACCCGCAATATTTACGATTTAATTTATTGATATATTCCAAGTTGACATATTTAATAATAAATTTCGGTTTCTTATATTTCTTTTATTCCTTTAACATAACCACAATTCTACAAAGTTCAACATGTTTGTTTACTTTACAATATAATTGAAAGCATTCGTACAAGGAGAAAGGAAATGACTTTCGTAACATAATTAACAAAATAAACACATATTCCTTTAACCAGCCGAAACGTGAATTGGACATGCTGGGGTATTCACTTAGTTTACTCAGTTCCTGCGTCACGGAATTTTAGCTAATTCTGAAGGAATGAAGCAATAGAGATTGTTCTCACTAATATATATATATATATATATATATATATATATATATATATATTTCAGATCTTCATCGATCCTACCTAGTAGACACCGAAAATGACCACGCTCAAAAGTTATATACCGGTATGTGTTGTGTAAATTCAGTCTGTAATTGCTGACGATGGGACTAAGAAGCTCTGAAACATATGTTCGACAAAAACAACTCTAAGAGGTTAGAATGAACAGACAAAATGTTTTAATTATTATTAAACAAACCTCTTAATGTTACTTCGTAGCCTATCTGTAGTCTATACTATGCAATTTAATTAACCCTTAAATTGGACATATGTCCTATAAGATAGGCCTGCATTGATTTCATTTATTTAATATTTTTAATGAAGCGGCTCAGTGGCGGAAGTGTTAGACGATCGACTCTCACCGCTGGGGTCCCGAGATCGAGTCTCGGTCACTCCATGTGGGTTTCGTGGTGGACGAAACGGAGATTGGGCAGGTTTTCTCGGGGTTTTTCCCGTTTTCCCCTGCCACAAATTTCATTCCACCATTTCTCCATACCCATATCGTCAATTTTATTTCATTCATCCGCCCCTGTGACGGTGCGTCAGGAGTGGTCAGCCGGCACCCTTATCATTCACAGACCTCTATAAATATAGGGGCCTCATCTCATCTCATCTCATTCTTCGACCTGACCCTGAGTTGGATACGAGTTGAGGATTTTTAATAAAGTATTGGAAAAATGAATCAATATGTTAGTGGCCGCTATTGAGGTGAAGCTTGCGAAGCTCCACACATCATCTGTTTTTATACTGTTTACAAAATACGGCAGTTTTATTTTTAATATCGGTCCTATTTATTCACTTATTTCGTAGTTACAACTTGCGCGTATTCCCGCGCTGTCTGCCGTTCACTTGAATTACTGGGATCGGAGTGGGAGTATGTGTAACATGTATAGTGAAAGTCGAAGATATACATTTTCTGCCTTGAATGCAACTGCATGTGCACATCGGTTGCCATGAAAACGAAGAGGAAGTCAGGATTAACCTGTCCTTCTGCGAAACTAATAAGCAAATCTCCAAAGCATGGCGCTTTGTAGCATCAACCATGGTTGCGCTGGTTGAATGCGCTTTTTGAAATAGCATACCAATAAGTACAGTATAAGGGTCATAACATCCCACGGCTCTTAGAATTTTTTCTACTCTTAACTTGAGTATGTGAAATAATTGTGAACGGAGTATTATGTTGTGTGTTACAATTTAATAATTTATAAATAAAATTAGTTATTTAATGTAACTGAGGTGCTGAGAATCAGAAGGACCTAAAGCACAGAAATAAAGTTTTGAGAAAAATAGATCTTTGTGAAAATCAAATTTGTGGGAAAGACACCAATCGCATAGGTTTAATTTGTTTTTAACCAAGTCTCAAAATTCCATATTTCCTATGACAAAATAATGGACCCAGTTTATGTTATAGAATTTTAATGAATATTTATGAATTTATTATTAATAATAATTTAAAAAATGTTCATACATAGGCTATAGTGACAATACTGTCTATTTTTACAGTTTTAAAGTTTGCAATTAATGTGAAACTATATACATTCATATTCACTGATACACCATTGTTAATTTCACAGTTTTTACGTATAATCTGTATAGCTCATTAATACTACCATAAGGCCTAAGATTTTTTATTGGGATTTTTTTGTTTGTGAGTAATGGTTCTGGTATTTTGGTACAGAATCAATGCCTTGACTAACAAAATGCATTATTTCTTCATTAATTTTCCTTCTGCAGCCTCAATGTCTGTCCGTCACCTACTGTCGAATCTAAGATACCTTCATCACAATCGTCATCAATATCATCTCTGCGAGGACCTAAAATAATCATCATCATCATCATCTGCATTCATGGATTAGGTCTGTTGACCCGTTCCGACTTCAGCCCATCTCTTTCTAGGTCTGCCCACATCTCGGGTGCCTTTAGGTTTGTATTTTGTTATTTGTTTTGGATATCTATCTTCATTCATTCTGTCTATGTGTTGCTTCCATTTTTGTCTATATGTATATATTTTATCAGTTATTGCAAATGTTTCAAGTTCCTGTCTTATTTCTGTGTTCTTGATTCTGTCTTACTTAGTGCACCCTTTAACAGATCTCAAACATTTCATTTCTGCCGCCGTTATCCTACTTAGATCTTGTTTTTTATGTATCCAGGTTTTAGAACCATAGAGCAGTACCGGTACTGCCAACGTTTTATAAAATTTCAATTGGGTCTCTCTTGTTGTTTTGTTATTTAGTGATAGTTTTATCGTACCACATATACCCTGGAATTTTGCTATTTTATTAGTTATATCATTATCATAATTAAATAAAATGTCACATCCTAGATAATTGATATGCCCTGTTCTATGATTTTGTTTCCTATTACTATTTTGGATCTGATTTGATTTTTCCCTTGGAATGCCACTACCTTAGTTTTTTTCTGTGGATATTTTGAGATTATATTGTTCACATATATTATGTAGTTTAAAAATATTCCTTTGAAGTTCGTCTTCCGTATTTGCTATTATTACCTGGTCATCAGCGTATAATAATGTTTTCAAGTAGTGTGTTTTATCTAATTTAATCCTTTATTTGTTTCTTCGTTCCATTTTTTTATTATATCATTGATGTATAGGTTAAACAAAACTGGAGAGATATTGCATCCTTGTTTAACTCCTTGATTAGTATGAATTTTATTTTTACTTACTTCATTTCTAGTTTTTATAACAAAAGTTGTGTTCCAGTACAAACTCTTTATAGCTGCTATTAAGTGTCTCGGAATTCCTTTTTCTTTTAAAATTGTCCAAAGTTTTCCTCTGTATACTTTATCAAATGCCTTGACAAAATCAATAAAAGCTATGTGTGTTTCCTTGTTATATTCTCTTCTTGTGTTTATAAATTCTTTTATCGTAAATATATTATCCATACATGAACGCCCTGGTCTGAATCCACTTTGTTCTTCTGTTAACATTACCTCTGCTATTTGTTTTAACCTAAATGTTAAGGTTCTTGAGTATATTTTATAGCCTGCAGTTAAAATGCTTATTCCTCTGTAGTTGTTGCAGTCTTTACGTTCTCCTTTCTTAAAAATAGATTGTACTATTGCTGTTGTCCAGGTTTCTGGTATTGTTGCTTGTTTCCAACATAAATTTAAAAAATGTAATAATCTCTGTTTAAAAAAAATTCCTCCATATTTTATTAATTCCATATTAATTCCGTTTATTCCAGCTGCCTTTCTGTTCTTGGTTGTTTTCAGTACTTCTTCTAATTCTTCCAATATTATCATATCTATTCCTATCTCACACTCATATATGTTATCTTCAGTTATTTTATTTTCATTATAGCACAGTTTTTTATAATGTTCTTCCCATTGTTTCTCCTCAATTACATTGTTCTGTATTGTATCTTTTTCTTGTTTATTTAGATGTTTCGTTACTTTATAGGCTATTTTTTGCTGCCCATATATATCGTATTCTAGTCTGCTTATATATCTATCCCAACTGACTTTGTGTGCTTTTTTAATTTCTCTTTTGGCTATTGCACTTTTATGTTTGTATTTAGCTCTTAATTCTAGTGTTCTATTCTGTAAATATTTGTGATAAGCCTCTTTTTTATCTTTTATTATCCTCTCTAATTATTCATTCCATATTCTTAAACCCTTCTTGTTATATATTTTATATTTTGTTCCTAATGCCTCATATGCTGCTTTATCAATGCTTTCTTTTATATTATCCCATTCTCGATTTATTTCTTCGGAAGTAGGTTTTAATATTAATTGTTCATTTAGCCTATTCTGATAAAGATTTTGTATACTTTTATCTTGTAATAAATGTACTTTGAATGTGGTCTATTTATTTCTATATTTGTTTTTAGTTTTCTTCCATGTCGCTAATATATTTATTTTTGAGATTACTAAATAGTGATCTGAATAGATGTCACTTCCTCTAAATACTCTCGTATCTGTTAATAATGATGATGCTTTCTTATTGATTAACACATAATCTATCAGTGAACGAAAACCTCGTGCTGACCATGTGTATTTGTGAATATATTTTTTCTTATAAAATGTATTTGTTATTTAAAATCATTAAAAATTGCGAATTCTTTTAATTCTCGTCCATTTTTATTTATGACATTTTCTCCGTGGATCCCAATTACATTTTCCACTGGTTGATTCCCCACTCTAGCATTAAAGTCTCCTAATAATATTATTATGTCGTTCTTGTTTATCTTATTTATTTCCTTTTGTAGAGTAGTATAAAATGTTTTTGTTTCTTCATCTCTCCCTTCCACCGGTGCATATATTGCTATAATTGTCATATGTCCTCTATTATGCTTAAATCGCATTGCCATTTTTCTTTCGTTAATACAATTATACGTGACTACTTTGGATCCCCATTTCTTATTTATCCACAAATATCGCCACTCCTGCTTTCGCTCTTTCTTTCTGACTTACTCCACTGTTAAACATCATCATATCATTTATCATTTGTGACCCTTTCAATGTTTTCTTTGCCTCAGAAACAATAACATGAAAGAATATTAATAATACTAGTAGACAATAAAAAAACACAACTTCTTGTCTATATTAACAGTAAACAGATGAGAACAAAATATAGGCCTATACATATCTGAATTTCCTTTGTCTTCTTCTTCTTCTTCTTCTTCCTTCCAAGTATTAGGCCAAGGCATGTTACGATCCTATAGAAAATTTTCCCTCCAGCGTTTCATAGGACGACCCAGAGATCTTCGTCTTTTTGATATATAATTATAAACAGCTTTGGGGATCCGATTTGAACTCATTCTTTCAAGATGGTGTCTCGTATAAGACTTGAAAGCATAATAATAGTCCCCTTCGATTGGTTGCTGGCCAAAGGAAGGTAACACCAGTGATGGGGCTGACATCTTATAGCCTCTGGTCAGGCTTTTCTGGAGAAGAAAAGAAAATAAAGGAAAGAAGACATGGAAGAAAGGAAAGACTCCCTAGCTCTCGGATGCCCTAATAGCGTCGGGGTCGAAAAAAAGAGTTAACCAAGAGAGGTTAGATAGTAAAGTTTTCCTTTGTTGGACTGATAGCTAGGTGTTTATATGAAATGGCAAACACAGACGATTTGCCTACACCTGCAGAGGCCAGAAGAAGAAGGGCCCTAGATAACAATTGAGCAGAGGAGAGCAACACAATTATGTATTGTGATTTGAGCTGATTTGGAAGTGAATATTAGATAAATCGGCGAGACACATTTTCGTAAATGTTCATATAACAATGTAAGCCTAAAGCATAGATAAAGCTATTTCACCATAAGATCAACAGATATCAGGAGCATGCATATTAGGCTAAAATCTCAAAATCGACGATGGTGTGCTTTAAGCGCGTATGTTAATTGGCGCCTCAATTATAGGGAAAAAAGCCACCCATCACATTCAAAAATGTACGCAACAGAAATAATCTGGAAAAAGCCGCTTTAAATTGTATAAATGAGAATATTTGTTAGGAAAAGTTCTTCATTAATGTAATTTATGTCGTAAACCGCCACTGCAATAGATATTATTGAAATTTGTATCAAATTATACAATATCAATATTTTATGCTTTTTCACGATTTGTTCTTACGGCACGTTTAAATAACCTGGCATTAAGAAATTGAATTTCTCAATTCCAAGAGTTAACAAAAGAAAGATATATTGCGTAAACCAGGAAAATCGGACCATAAATTGGACTTGCTGAGGAATTCGCTTAGTTTACTCTGTTGCTGCGTGACGGACTTTTACGAGGAAAGTGACTTGTGTGTTGAGAAGTAGGTCGAGCCAACAGGTTGCCATGCCAGCAAGACTCAAATCGATTTATATTCTAGTCACTAATAATTTATAAAATTCTAACCTCAGATCAATGCTATCTTAAACCGCTTCAAGTAGCAAAAACAATTACAATATTAATGACATTTGCATCCGCGTGCCACAAGCCACTTGTGACAAATTCCTACAAACAGCAACTGTGTGAAGCGATTTTGTTATTTTACGGAATATGTTTTCTTCTGTTATTTAAACCGTATGTTGCGAGAAAACAAACATGGCGACCGCTAGAACGATTTTTAAATTACGGCTTCCAGGAAAACCACCGCTTCGAATGGTCGCCATTAAAGAGAGTATTATGTTATAAGGATCAGATACATGGATTATTAAAATGTGTCAATCTAACAAGTTATTAGCAACAGAGATGGACTACTACAGAAGATCAGCAAGGGAGTGCAGATTATAAAAAAATAGAAACGTAATAAGGAAAATTATGACAACTAAAAGAAATGTATTACATAGACGATTAAGATGGCACGGCCAACCCAAGAGGTTGACATCTGATAGAATTCATAAGAACATTTTGGAGTGTAAAATATACGGGAAAAGAAGATAAGGAAGACCTAAAGAAGGTTGGATGAATGGTGTGAGAAGAAGTATGAGTGAACTTGGATTTACAGTTGTGGATGTTCAGGACCGGTACAATTGGAGTAGGCGAATTTCTCGAGGGTGACGGAAAGCCATTGTACAGTGGATAATTATATATATATATATATATATGTGTGTGTGTGTGTGTGTGTGTGTGTGTGTGTTTTACTCTATCGAGTAACACTAAGGAATTGAGGCTGGAAATAAACATTAATAAAACTAAATATATGGTCACATAGAAATACATTATATAATGGAAGTGGAATATTTAGAAATAATAATTACAAACATGAATGAGATGCACAAAGAAATTAAACATATGCTCAATTCGGGAAATGCATGCTATTATGCATTACAAGAACTCTTGACGCCCCAACTTCTCTAAAAAACATTAGACTGCAACTATATAAAATTGTTGTAATTCCAGTTATACGAAACATGGGCTCTTACTTTAAGGAAGGAAATAAGATTACGAGTATTTAAGAATAAACTAGTTAAGAAAATGATTGAACAATGAGAACTGAAGAGGCAGGTGAATGGAGAAGACTACATAACAGTGAACTTCTTATTATTCTTCTTCTCCTTCTTCTTCTTCTTCTTCTTCTTCTTCTTCTTCCAATGGCGCTACAGACCATAGCGGGCCTAGGCCTTATAACCGGAAAAGTTAGTAAGTAAAGTATTCCCAGTACAGGCCTCAGGAGGCCCTTGGGGAAGTGAGAGGTTAAGGCTCCCACTATTTTTAGACAATCGGCACTTGATGTCAGCCGGGTTGTTAGCCCTGCGTGACGGCCGCCAGTATTCATTTCCGTTAGAGGCTGAGTCGACCCCAGGGCCATAGTGCCGCCAGAAGGTTTGGGTCAATTTAAAAATCCTGACCCCACCGGGACTTGAACTCTCGACCTTCCCGGCTTGTAGCGCAGTGCCTTAACCACTACGCTACGGCATGCCCCCGGAAAAGTTATCCTTATGTAATAATAATAATAATAATAATTTGGGGATTCTTTTTATTTAATTTTTAATATGAAAATGATTTAAATAATTTGAAACTAAATATTATTTATTTTGTAATGTTAAATATCCATCCATAGTAATTCTGCCCGAGGTAGGTCTTTCACTACAATCATAGCATTTTCATGTTAAGCTTTGCAACTTTACTAGGGAATTGTAGGTGTGGTAGCTTCCCGTTGCTTTCCCACACCGGTGAAGGACGATGATGATAATGATGATGATGGCCATATGATTTCGGGGACCGTTTGGGCCTTAAAGTTTTCCCGACATTTGTCTTACAGGTGAGGAAAAACTCCGATAAAACTTCACCCAGAAAAACTGCCCCGACCGGGGATCAAACCCGGGCCCGTTGCGTGACAAGGCAGCACGCTACCTCGAGACCACAGCGGTGGACATATTGTTAAATATAATAGATGATTTTTATAACGTTGATGTGAAATGTAACAATGATTATGTCACATATATATTGTTATGATAAATAATAGATACTGAATTCACAGACAGAAGTTTACGACAAAAGAATGTTCAAATAATGTGGGCTTGAGTCGGCCGAACATTAAAAACATGATTGGTTGTGGAGGAATGAAGACGGACGTATCGTGTTATTTCTTGATGATGTCATTACCAATCAGAAACTGATAACATGATAATTTTCAACAGAGAAAAAGAGGAGATGGCTAGAAGAATATGACAAAGATAGACACCATTGAATGATCTTCATATAAAAGTTTAAATAATTAGTGTATTTATTGAATTATCCTAATTCAATATAGAAGAAGAATAAAAATAAAATTACTGAGTCTAGTGAACTAAAAATTATACCAGAAATAATTTAATAGTGCCGTAATTTTTAAATAAATAAAATAGAATATAAAAAATTGATATACGACTATTAAAATAATTCGTATTAATAATTACATATTATTAAAATAATATTTAAAGTGAGAAAATTCTTTATATAATATAATTGATAATAAAATAGTGAATACTACAAATTTGAAGATCAATATTCATCAGATTAAATGATAGAAATAATATTATGAAGTGTCATCTTTATTGCTTATTTATTGTGTAATAAATAATAATTTACAGAAGTGAATGTTTTATTTGATAACAAAATTACATTACTCACCATAATTGTATTAATCAACAGCTCCCCCGAGAAAGATCTACATGTCGGTGCAAATAAATAAACGAGAGCGGAATATAATATTTAATAAAAGTAATATATTACATAATACCGTTGCAAATATTGGTGCCACAACGTGGCCTGAAAAGAACCAAAGAAACCCAGTTCCAGCCTTCTTGATGCGAGACCTCAAATCTTCTCTATCCAATGCTCTCTGTTGCCTGTTCCTACAGTTCAGGATTTGATGACAATCTTCCTTCACTGCGTCCATCCATCTTTTCCTAGATTTTCCAATGGCCGCTTCCCAAACATTTCCTCCCTCATCACTTTCTTAGGTATACATTATTTGTCCATTCTTTGAACGCGTCCGGCCCACTGCATTTTTTTTAAAAATTCACAAGAGTTGATAAATCAGGTTTCTTAAAAAGGTCATAGATTTACTTATTATACCTCATTATCCATCTTCCATTCTCTTTTCTGTTCCAATATCTTTCTCAAAATCTTTTTTTTCTTTTCAAAAGTGTTAATTAAATTCTCAGAGCTCTTCGTCATAGTCCAAGTTTCACTTCCATATACCAATATTGGATGTGTGCAAATTTTGTATAGTCTTATTTTAACCTTCATAGAGTGAACTACATGATCTTTAATGGAAACCAGATGTAATAAGAATAGTTATGTCCTTTATACTGGGCTGGTCAGAACATGAGACAAGAAGTTGAATAAAATAGTGGCATGGAAACTTGACTGTAGAAAAACCAGAGGGTAACGCCCAGTAAGTGGGTCAAGAATGAGGTGAGTAAATAACATTAAAGATGATTTGAGGGAAGTAAATTATGGAGGTGATGACTGGGAAATGCTGATTCTGTATAGAGATGTATGGAGACAATAGATAGTTATATGACGGCCAAAGTTCAGTCATTTAAAAATCAATACAGAATGAACGGTTTAAGGTAGGCCTATATATATATATATATATATATATAAGTAAAGTGATCCCACAACAGGCCTCAGGAGACCCTTGGGGTAGTAGGAGGTTAAGGCTCCCACTTTTTCTAGACAATCGGCACTTGATGTCAGCCGGGTTGTCAGCCCTGCGTGACGGCCGCCTTTACCCCCAGAACAGGCGTCTGGTACTCATTTCCGTTAGAGGCTGAGTCGACCCCAGGGCCATAGTGCCGCCAGAGGGTTTGGGTCAGTTTAAAAATCCCGACCCCAACGGATCTTGAACCCTCGACCCTCCGGCTTGTAGCTCAGTGCCTTAACCACTATGCTACGGCGTGCATATATATATATATATATATATATATATATATATATATATTAAAAGTAAATGTGTCACCCGCTGTATATCGGGGTAGCGTCGTTGTCTCATACACAGCGGGCCCGGATTCGATGCCCGGTTCGGAAACGTTTCCTGGGCGATTTTTTTGGGGGGGGGCGGAGTTTCCTCGACTGTAAGACAAATGTCAGGGAAATTTAAGGCCCAAATGGTCCCAAAACACATTTTGCCATCACATTCGCCTTTTTAGTATGAATGAATAATGTGACTTGTCTTAAATGTTCCAGTAGTTCGGAGACGGTTCTAACATCCAGGTGATCATTTATTCAGGGAGGCCCTTAATGTCCTTGTGTGGTCAAAATGTGTGTGATCAAGAGTTACTCCTGTCCCAACAGGTCGTTTCGCTGTAAGGCCAGATGGCGTGAGACATGCACAAGAACTTATAAAGCGAGAGGTAAAACTAAGATTATATAAGGTATATATAAGCTAAATGTATCCTTAATTAACTCAGCAAATTTTAATAATATTAGAAAGTTAGAATCAGAGAATATATAATTGTTTGACTACCAGCTATTTTTTTACTCATTTTCTTAAACGAATCCCTTTAACGACTTGGTTGTATTCTGTATTCACCTCGTTACCGTCATGATAATTATTATACACACCACGAGATGCCCTTGACAACGTCACGACGTTTCACACCACACCATGATGTCATCACTATTCCCAAGTTTCAACTCAGACGTAACTGTTACCGGATGAACTACAGTGGAATTAACCGATCTTTATACTTGTTTAGTCTAGAGAGGTACAATGTTATCTTTCATACATGGACTCACGACTGTTCGCTAGTTTTTTCTAATTCAGACATGGTAACATCTCGTTATTAGGAGTTTTTATTCAATATGACAAGTTGTGTTACGATGTTTCTGGCATACTCTCCTGTCATTGGCAGAACTGTTACCCACTTCTGAGGTTGGTGCTCCTGGAAAATGGAGTTACGTTACCCTTATGATAAGATATATATATATATATATATATATATATATATATATATATATATTAGAAGAGACCTTAAACCTAAATTTCGAGCGATGACCACAGAAATATTCCCTTTAAATAAGTCACTTGCAAAATATTATCCATACTTTTGTGGAGTAGGGCCCCGTAGATAAGCTAAGAATGTGGGAGAATAACATTAATCATGATTTGAGGGAGTTGAATTATACAGGGAATGACTGGAAAATGTAGCTTTAGGGAAGCATGGTGTTAAGTAATAGTGGTAGTAGGACTTTATTAGATTAAATATAAGATACATAGCCTACATATTTACAAATATGGGTCATATGGGCAGTAACCCCTATCAATAAATGAACGTCTAGTAATAATATGAAATAAACAAAAAACACAATGCACTTACATTATACATTAATTAAATTACGTATAATAAGTATTAATAACATTACATTTCGCTTACATATTTATTTATTCAGGAATGAGTGTTGTTCTTATTTTCCGCGTGTCTATGATGTTAAGTGTGCATGCATGAAAGGTACCGGTAGGTCTATGAACTCATTTTGTGACTAGTGATGTGAACGATACCAGTTTAATTTGATGTTCTATTAATAGCATTACGCCTATTTACCGTCTCATGACCCGCAGTTCAGTATCGATTCAATGGAGTATCATAATCTGTATTACACAACTATGCAGTCTCTCGCTCAAATCAAGGTGGTAAGATTGTTTATCATCAACATTTCGAGGGCTAAGATTCTAAGGCTTGTTCCGGTCTCATAGAATTTCAATTGTGAAGTTGGATTCATCCCTTCTTCAGTCTTCCGCAATGTCTTCTCTCTTCTGGCTAATAACATTGATATGCAAACTTTTACTTTTTGTCTGTGGTTTTAATTCTAATATATCATCATCCCTAATTTGACTATGCTGAATCAGAATATGAACTTAGTTTGTCTCCATCACGTATGAATTTTCACTTCTTCTTCTTCTTCTTCTTCACGGTTTAGGCTTATTTACTAGCCTATTCCAGTTCCAAATTGTTGCTATTTCCATTTTTTCTTTGGTCTTCCCAAACTTCTTCTTCCTCATGGTGAATAGCTGTATGCTGCTTTGGTATTCCATTCTCAGTCACCCTTGCCAAGTGTTCTTTCCAGTTTGTTCTGTATTTCTCTATTGTTGTGTTTAATTCCTCTACTTTTAGTTGTTGTCTTATTTCTGTGTAATGTTTTTGTCATGAATTTTCACAATATAAGAAATAGTAAAATATATTTTTATACTTGGTTCTATCTACTTTATGTTATATTATTTAATATCTGTAAACACCCAATACCACTAAAATCATCATAATTAACTAATATTTCACTTCTGTTCTAAATAACCACTTAAATTTGAACATTAACCCATTTTTTTTACATGCTGCTTTGAAATGAACACTTTTTAGATTTCCTGCTATGGAAATATTTTGCCACATCTCTTTTCAGGGATCGGTAATAGTCAGCTTACATATTAACATTCCACTTTACCTGGTAACGTCTTTCCATCTCCTTTATGCCCAAGATTTTCTGGGAAAAAGTCCAAATGAGAGTACTTTAACACTCATATTGTAGCCTAGCTTTCGACATTTCTCAAGCATTTCTTCTACAATATTTTTTTTGTAATTTGTATCCTTGTAATTTTCTATAAAGTTTTTGATGACACTCCTAAAACAAATCCATGTTTGTTTTTCGGTCGTCATTTCTTCCAATAAGGTATCAGAAATCAACTTTCTAATTAGTGACTCAACAAATATTCTTTAACACTAGTATAATACATTCCAGGAAACCTCTTACAGATGTATTGGTAGCAGTTGCCATCCTTGTTCAAAGCCTTCACAAATTGTTTCATTAGGCCTAATTCTATGTGCAAAGGTGGTAATAGAAATTTTTTCGGGTCCACAAGTCTCTCATGAATAACATTTTTCATCCTAGTACGAGACTATCTCTCTGATTATCCAGTGATCAGATCGGGCTCTACTATCCCACTCACATATAAAACATGACATTTTAGTATAGCCAGATTGCTGACCTAGTAGCATGTCAATAATTTTTAAATCTCCACACACCTGCCACTTACGTTCTGGATATTTAACTTTTTCCAGAATTAGTTTTAAGTTATACGTTTCATTGAGGTGAACTGAATGGGCAACTGGAACTGAGACATATGTGTCTCCATTATACAACAGTACAACTTTCAGACTAATTTTTGAGGAGTATATAAAGTCTCCAATCGCCTGGAATGTATTTAGCAGCCAAAAAGGCAACCGCTAAACCAGGAATGTCGTGGTATATGTAAGATTCTCTTCCTGAGAGAAATATGGAACAAATTCCTCTTCACAATGTCTGTACCAAGAAATTGACCTTCCCGGAGAGAGGAGATGTTTTTATTTCAGCCTGGATCCCAATATTTCAGCAGAATCCAGGAAGATTTAAGTTCCTAACCAACTCATTAAGTTCTGTCTGTGTGAACTGTTGAGGTTGCTGAAAATTCTGTTCTTGGACTATATCTGAATCACTGCTGCCCTATTGAGAATTTTCTTCAGGATCTGATGGCGATTCCTTTCCAAATGTTTCTAATGGTGAAGGCACAGAAAGACTAGGACCAATTGATATGATTTTTTTTTCTGACAATAAATTTGGATAAAATATTTATTTAATGTTTATTTTTCTATTGTAGTCTACAGCATCACATATATAGAAATAACAATCATCCACATTGTTTCGAGGTTCATGCCAGATCATAGGAAGAGCAAAAGGCATATTTGCTTTTTTTTTTGAATCTAGTTCCTTAATAGTTCTACACAAGTGTGGCATATATTTTTTGGAGCGCATATTTTGTCAAGATCTCCCATCTTCATACGAAAATAGGCATTATAGGCTTTTTTAACAAAATTTGTAATATTTCGTCATGTCTTTCTAACAAAAAAAAAATGCCACATGATATAACAGATGTCGAAAAATATAACAGTGTTATTTTTACATTTTCTAGTTAACATATTATTTCAAATGACACAAATTATGTCATACAACAGCCACTCGGAAAAATAGATGCTCACCATTTGAAAACCAACCACATACTGAATAAGGCCGGTATTCAAGAACCAAGCTCTCTAGTCATGCCATCTCCGTCTTCCGTAAACTTAGGTTCTCATCATTCAATTTATTGTTCCCGGAATTAAAAAAAAAAATCTTGTTAGCACGTGATGTTGAATAGAATGAGCCAGTTAGAGTAGGTTCTGCATGACCCACATAATTAACCACGGAGAGACGGGCTGAGAGTCTCTCTTCGCGGAAAGTTTGGTTCTTGAATACCGGCCTAAAACTTTAGATACAATTGCTAATTGTAAAATAAATAATACATGCTAGAAAACTGATTGCAGTTTTGGAATCTTCACATCAAATTTAGTAAATTAGACATATTTTACAGGAAATCCCAGAATCATGCATACCAGTGTAATCTAAAACAATTTTTGGTATTCGGTTTGCTTTCATTCTCTGAACGTGCTTTCTCCAGATGTTCCAATATTACTCTATTTTATCCATCAGTTTAAAAATATTTACTCAATTCCTGCTATGTAATTGATTTATAAACTAAAAATTAATTTACTGACCCAGAAAACTACGGATTTGACACTAATCTCGATAATTTTTAACATTTTAGCGAATTTCGAACAAATTAGCTATTGAGGTTGTTCATGAAAATATTTACACAAAAAAATACAGATCTTTACCGATCCTATCTAGTACACACCGAAAATGGCAATGACAAATGTATATATATGTGTGTGATAACATTCTAGCGGCCGTAATTTTCGTTTTATCAGGGCCAGACTTAGCTTACAGAAATTAATAAATAAGTAAAGTCGAATAGTCGAATTCGTTAACCAGCAAACTCGGACCATTTTCGATTTTTTCCAACTAAACTCAGTATATGGTATTAAAAAAGAAAAGAGGAAGGTATTTTCCAACAGTGAGTGAAATACGACTACTCAAGGTGGAGGTTTATCCTGAAACCTGAAATTTAGAAATCAATCTCGCAGCCGCCATGTTTGCTTCCTCGCGATGTAGACCTATGTGTATATAATTCAATTAACTCCTGGCGCGACAGGCCTAGAAGGCCCTTAGCCTACCAGCCGGCTGCTGGTCCTCACATCCACATGTGTCAGTCACAGAGGTAGATGATCATCCAGCCAGTGTAGGGATGACATGCGGTCAGCATGTCGAGTCCCCCAGCCGTTATAGCTGGTTTTATCAACCTGGAGCCGCTACTTATTGTACCTATCCAAATGCCTCACGATGCTGTGTGGGCACCTTTCCCACACTGGCCGAAATACCATGAAAAAATGTCTTCTCCCATGGAGACTCAAACCAGCGCAAGTTCCGTAGCTCTGCGCCAAGGCTTCCTGCCTTAACCACTCGGCTACGGCGCGGGACATATTCAAGTAACACTTAAACTAAAAATGTATTCTATAAAGATACGTTAATGTAATTTAATTAATATTTTGATTAAGTAATTAAAAATGAATCTGTAGACTTTTTTTAAATTTGTGTAAAATAATTATACAACAATATGCAATAGATAGCCTGCAGACCTACGATTATGCATAGTTTGTTTTCACTGCATTCTGATACGTTTAAATAAGTTTGACACAAGAAACTACTACTACTACTACTACTACTACTACTACTACTACTACTACTACTACTACTTATAATAATACTAATACTAATAATAATAATAATAATAATAATAATAATAATACTTACTTACTGGCACTATCGAACCCGTAGGTTCATGACCGCGCGGACATAAGCTCTCCATACATCCCTATCCTGAGCTAATGCTTTCCAATCATTCCCTGTATAATCTACTTCCCTCAAATCATAGTTAATGTTATTCTCCCACCTCATTCTTGGTCTACCAACTGGTCGTTTTCCCTCTGACTTTCCTACGATAAGCTTCCACGCAAAGTCTTTCATTCCCCATACGTGCAACATGTCCCGTCCATCGCAGTCTACGAGACTTAACTGTTCTTAATAATAATAATAATAATAATAATAATAATAATAATAATAATAATAATAATAACAATAATAATATAAAGTGTCAAATATAATGTTTGCACAGCCGTGTGAATGAAGAAAAATGAATGTCAGTGAGCTACATGAACTTAATGGAAAATCAGACAAAATAAGAACTGTTAATTCTCATAGAATACGATAGGCAGGACTCGAAGCATAAATACGGAATGCAGGAAAATCAGGAAAAGCGCCCAGTAAGTAGGTCAAGAACCAGATGTGAGTATAAGATTAACCGTGATTTGAGGGAGGTGAATTATATAGGACGATGATGAAGATTGGTCCCCGTTCGTCTCACTGCCTGGTCATGGGTGCGTCCATAGTGGGAAGTTTCTTAACAAGACGAATTTAGTTACACTTATTTCCCTACAGACGTCATGAATGTCATGTGCTTAGCATACCGACCCAATGAGGCATCTAGTAGGCAACTAAGGTAGGCCTATTACATGGATGAAGAGGTCGGTAGATTTTGCTCAGAAGTTATCTTTTTTTCAGTCTTAAGATTAGTTTACGATCTTGAAAATATCGAGACTCGGGACGACTTAAGTGTCTCCCGGAGGACTTTTTTAAAATTTGTCTATCCTAAAAATCCATCGACCCCGGCCGGGTTCGAAACCGCGACCTTCGGGACTAGAGGTAACATGACCAGTGGACCACCGCGGCCGAGGATTTATATATAGGATGATTCGAAAGCATTAACTCATGGTAGGAAATGTATGGAGAACCTACCTTCGCGCGGCCGTGAAGCTACGGGCTTGATAATGTCAGTGAGTTAATTAGTAGGTGTAGTTAATAATAATAGTAATAATAATAATAATAATAATAATAATAATAATAATAATAATACTATTTCTATACCTTTAATAAACACTAATGATCTTCTTGGTTGTGAAATCGTAAAACACGTAGTCAATGTACCCATTTCACGAATTAAAAATTAAAAGAGTCAAGATGTTTCAACAGCGAAGCTGTCGTTTTCTATACTAAATTTAGTCTTGACTACATGTTTTATTATTTCTTTACCTTAGTTTAACCTCTCCCTATTACATGCCCCACGTAACCGGGTTTACAGGCACGTGACCTGTTGGGAAAGGATTTGTACTCTGGACCACACACTCCTTTTTTTATTCACAAGGACATGGAGATCCTCCATGGTTGAGTGATCAGCTCAATGCTAGAGCTACCTCTGAGGCGACACCGACATTTTAGTCCATACACATCATTCACTCATTGATTCACACTAAACAAGGAGAATACTATATGAATGATGTGATGGCAAAATGTCGTTTCTCGACAATGCCTTACAAATGTGGCAAAAATTCCGAAAAAAAGATCTTCACGTAGGAAACTTACAACTTTTAATGCAATTAGTCAAAATTGAAATTTAGATATATTGCAATTCAAATTCTACCCCCTTCAAAATAAAACTTTTTTAAGCACAGTGAAAGTCTACGGTTCCGTAATATATTTTATAAAAAACAACTATACCAAGGGAATATTTCCTGACCGGGGACAAACCCAGGACCGCTGCGTATAAGGCAATGACGATAACTCGAGATCACAACATGGAACCGCAATAATAATAATAATAATAATAATAATAATAATAATAATAATAATAATAATAATAATTTATGTATCTAGTCGGATTTCCAACGTATTCACATCTTTCTGTGCCTAAAATGTTATTTTATTTTATTTTCCTGTGTCTGCGTCTATCCATTCCACATCGTCTAGTCATTATCGAGAATAAATTATTATGAATTTTTGAGAATTAAGTGGTTAGGAAAAATGCTGGACCAAAGGAAGACATGCAGACAAATGAATGGACCCCTATGTTTTCTTAGCTAGATTTTCCTCATTAACAATTTGCTTTTTTATCTTACACGACTAACATTGTCTAAGGGTATCAATATGGACAGGTTTTACCAAAATCTTCCATCCATCCTATGGCTCTAGGCCCCGAATCCGCCTCTTCAATCCTTTTACAGCATTCTTCCCTGTTCGTAGCCACCGTCTTCCAATTGCTTATAATAAGAAGTGTACTGTCTTTCCATCATCCCACAGTCCTTCCTTCACGTGACCAGCCCATTGGAGTCTTTTGAATATAAAGCCTAATATGCTTTCGGAATTTGTTTCAACCATAAATATCTAATTCATTCAGGTAACATCTGAGATTTGAGGTTTTCTATGCATCTGTCTCGATTCTTCATTTCTTCTAATTCTACAATTTCCCAGATCGTTAATTGGGTCATAGATTTTCCTGAGTATCTTCTTTTTGGTAGCATTCGGTCTTTATATATCACTCTTTAATCGTGTCAGGACTAAACCCTGCCAAACACACGTCCACCTCTTTAATTATGAAATTATTGCATCAAGCAAAGAGACAGCCTTAAAGACGGAATTTGACCGAACAAAATATAATTTTATCGCCTGCTCAGTTATTCTACCTCCATTATGAGTATTACGTTTTTTAAGGGGAGCTCAATTAGGTTAGGGATGACCAATTCGCAATTGTAGCACTGTTTTGAGGAAAGGGGTTTAACATTTTCTGATCACAATATGTACAAATTGTTATGAGTGAAACTGACACAGGAAGGAATTACTCCGTATAACACTGAACAGTAGATTTAAAAAATCTAAGCAGATGAAAATTTAAGAGTTACATATATATTCAACAAAGTAGGCAGTAGCAATCAGGAAATTGCATGTAGAATAAATAAAGGCCCAAACTCAATATATTTAAACTCTATCTTATGAGGGTGGATGCAAAATTAAAAATTTATAAAACCAGTTGCTACTTATGGCAGTGAATGCTGGACACTTAGCAAAGCGAATGGAGAAAGACTGAGAATCTTTGAAAGGAAAATCTTGAGGAAGATCCTGTGGGACCTATAAATGATCATAGATAAGATATAACGATGGAATCTACAATTTGTATTCAGACCCAGATATTGTAAATGTTATTAAAATTGAAAGACTGAGATGGTTGGGTCATATAATGAGAATGGTGGAGGAGAATACTACTAGAAAGCTTACACTGCTGCGACCAGATGGAGAGGAAGACAGAAGCTGAGATTGATAGATGGAATAGAGGAGGGAGGACCTCCGAAAGCTCGGAGTCCGGGGATGGAGAAGGAGGGCGTTGGACAGGGATGCGTGGAGGAGTGTCCTAACAGCAGCCAGGGCTCATAAAGGCTATAGAGCTGGAAGAAGAAGAAGAAGAATCTTATTGGGGGGGAGGAAACCACAAAGACACATATAGGTTATACAGAAGAGCATTGAGATAACGGTGATTAGAGATAATTAATTATATTTAGGCCTAAACAAGAAATCACTGCTCTGATTAAACAGAACACTGTAAATCATATTTCTGACAACTTAGTCATTCAAGTAAAGTGCGACCAATCGAATGCTTTTACGCTGATAAGATAACATGTCAAGTGGTTTATGCTATTAGCGAATTCCGAAGGAATGAAGCTATTGAGGTTGTTTTCATGATAAGATAATTCAACAATATTTACAAAGCTTAATTGATCCTACTGAGTAGACATCGAAAATAACCAGCATTTGTACATACAGGGTGTTGGGAAATAACAATTATAAACTTAGACTAGCCTCACGGGCTAGTGGTCAGAGCTTCTGTCTACAGTTCATACAGTCCCGGGTTCGATTCCCGGTCAGACCACAGGATTTTTATATTAAAGGGAATTGTTCCTGTAGTCTCCCATAGTCTGGATTTAGGTTAGTTAAGTTTGGGTTTAAGGACTCTCCTGGAGCTTCATTATAATTCGTCACTTATATCGTCGGAGTAACATTACTCCGTCTTCTAGGGCCCCAATAATTCCACCATGTCAGGAGAGAAATCAGAATTGCCATAAAGACAGCCGGGTGGCATAAAAAAACTTCTAGGTCTTTGTAGAGGGGACTAATTGATAATGTATTGAATAGGAAACTTTGTCCTAAAATGAACCGTTTTCATGCTGTGGGTACAAGTTCGTATTAAGCGTTTAAATCTTCCGCGTCTGCCTGGGATAAATCGATAGTAATTGAATGATTTATGACTCAATTAATTACATTTAAACACCCCAACATTCACCGATTTTGTGACAATGTTCAATGTCAAGAGAAAAATACAGAAATTTAATTTTATCGCTTAAGAGCAAGATACCAGAACATGATTCGCAAGAGCAATGTGTGCAACGAGGTTTGTGGTCTCCATATGGGACCGCTATTGTATCGGATATATAATCACAATATTAACTATATAATCAATTGAGTTGGTGTTTACTTGATGAAAATCCATATTCATTAATTAAATAAAAATAAAACTTAGTTTTATTTGATTTTCATATTTATTAAGATATAATTCAGTGACAGCTGTTTCGGTACATTGTATCTTCTTCAGACATGTTAACAAATTATGAATTGTGTTATTATAGTACATATATAAATTATTGTTGTGTTGTTGTTTAGATCAGTTGATATGTACTATAATAACATAATTCATAATTTGTTAACATGTACTGAAACAGCTGTCACTGAATTATATCTTAATAAATATGAAAATCAAATAAAACTAAGTTTTATCTTTATTTAATTGATATTAACTATAGTTGAGAAGTTTGGTTAGTTTGCGAATAAACAATTATTCCTTTAGTAACAAAGTGAATTTTCCTTATATATCTCTTAACATCAACATTGTCACGAAATTGGAGAATGTTAGGTTCTATAAATGTAATTAATTGAGTCATAAATCATTAAATTAATATAGATTTATCTCCGTGAGATTTAAATGCTTAATCCGAACTAGTACCTGCAGCACGAAAACGGACAAAGTTCCTATTTAAAATGCTATATACCGAGTCCTCTCTACGTGCCTTAGAAGTTTGTAATGGGAATTTCCGATCATCCTATTCATACAAAATGTGTCAGATTAATTATTCCAAATTTCGTGATGTGGTAGAGAACATCTAATTAAATATTTCTCTTAATAAAGTGGTGTCTGGAAATGCTATGTTTTCAATATAACAGACTGAACCCATCACTCATGTTTTTATTATGTTTCAGCTATTCTTGTTACCATGACAATCATATTGCTGTACGTCACAAAATAATTGTGAAACCTGTTCATTTAATTGTATTGCATTAAAATGCATCGGTAAACAAATGTTGAGCTTGCGTATATGCAGCTTATTGTATTGGTAATATTTGGGGAAATATGATTTTCCAACACGACGGTGCACCCGCCCATTTCGTCTTGAAGTGTCAAAATTATTTGAATCCATATTTTCAAAAACGTTCGATAGGAATAGCAGTGTCAGTTGCTTGGCAGGCACGTTTCCCAGAAGTGACTCCAGTTGATTGTTGGGTTTGAGTTCATATTAAATTAACTGTTTATGAAACACCCATCGATACATAAGAATTATTTGGCAAAATCATTCTTGCTTTTGACGAACTTCTTAACCTACCACAAATGTTTGGAAGGATACATTATTCAATCATATGATGTTTATACTATGTGCATGAATAATGGCGGTCCAAAATTTTGAATAGTTCCTAATAGATTGTTGTTAGAATTTACATACTTGTTATTACATAAAATAGTTATTGTATAACTGAAGAAAGCACATAAAGTAATTTTCCAAGTTTAGATTCTTTAATTATTTTCTTCATATCATATTCATATGAAAACGAAGCTTTTCCGGTCACTATTTTATTAACAAAAATTGTTTGATGTCATATTCTCACATCTCAAAATTACAGTTATATATATATATATATATATATATATATATATATATATATATATATATATATAGGGTGGGTCAGGAGGAAAGATACATGTTTTGAGGGGTGATAGTAGGCCTACTGGTGATGCTGAACAAAAAAAAACTTCTAATATACATATGAACTTTTTTTTAACCGTTTCAACGTAATTTAATCAAAACAACGAGGAACCGGAAAAGTGCAGGTGACGGTAAATCAAGATACTGTTATCTTAAGTTTTGTTTAATTGTGTATGTTTCTCACAAAACATATTATCACACTCCTCCGCCAACTTCTGTGCATTTTGACAGCTGTGATGTTGCTGATCTGAGCTCATTCGTACATTCCTTTACTTGAGCACAAGCTTCTTCCTCTCTTGTGTCCACTCTGTGCTTGTAGACTTCGCTGTTAAGCCAACCCCACAAACGGAGCTCGTGCACATTCCGTACGGCCAGTGAAACGGCACCTCTTAACAAAACGTATCCTGGGCGTTGCATCGGTCGCGGTGAAATCATTGCTTGGCCACTGAGGTCACCTGATCTTACCCCATTAGATTACTATTTGTGGAGTTGGCTTAACAGCGAAGTCTACAATCACAGAATGGACACAAGAGAGGAACAAGCCTGTGCTCGTGTAAAGGAATGTACGAATGAGCTCAGATCAGCAACACAACAGCTGTCTACAAGAGCAACAAAATGCATTGAAGTTGGCGGTGGAGTGTGATCACATATTTTGTGAGGAAATGTACACAATTAAACAAAACTTAAGATAACAGTATCTTGATTTACTGTCACCAGCACATTTCCGGTTCCTCGTTGTTTTCATTAAATTACCTTGAAATGGTTAAGAAAAGGCCTTATGTGTATTAGAAATTTTTTGTTCAGAATCACCAGTACTATCACCCCTCAAAGCATGTACCTTTCCTCATTGCTCACCCTGTATATATATATATATATATATATATATATATATATATATATATATATGTGTGTGTGTGTGTGTGTGTGTGTGTGTGTTAACGCTCTAGCAGCTGAAATTTCTGTTCTTTTTTTCAGATCACGACATATGACCTTTTTTAAAAGTAAGTTCGAGTTTTTTAACAAACAAAATCAGTGGGGGTTCACCTGAAGAGAACATTTTCATCTTAGTATATATACATATACTAAAATAATCTGAACTTCACACTCTTCTCTCTGTCTCTAAGTCTCTCAATTAATTTCTAAATCCCAAGTTAAAATTAGCATCTTAGAAGAAAATAGCATTAAAACGAAATTGTGGTATTTAATTCTAAAGTTGAATTGGAAATATGTTATTAAGAATCTGGTTGAATTAATTCTTTTCTAATTAGACTCTTTAAATATTTCACTATCTAATAGGAAGCCACTCATTTATGCTGTTTTTGGTCTAACATAAAAAAACCCAACAATATTAACATTAACCAGTTAACAAAAATTACACACTATAATAGAACAAGCGTCTGGTACTCATTTCGGTTAGAGGCTGAGTCGACCCCAGGGCCATAGTGCCGCCAGAGGGTTTGGGTCAGTTTAAAAATCCTGACCCCAACGGAACTTGAACCCTCGACCCTCCAGCTCCAGCTACAAGCCGGGGTCGACTCAGCCTCTAACGGAAATGAGTGCCATACGCTTGTTCTGGGGTAAAGGCGGCCGTCACGCAGGGCTGACAACCCGGCTGACATAAAGTGCCGATTGTCTAGAAAAAGTGGGAGCCTTAACCTCCTACTACCCCAAGGGCTTCCGGGCGTGTCGTGGGATCACTTTACTGTATATTTGTCCACCTATAGTATTAGATAGCACACATGATTGGAAAACAAAAATGTCTCACAGGAATTTGCTGAAAGTAAGATAATTCCTCAGCAAATGGAATTTATGGTCCGATTCTGCTGGCTTATGCTTCGTAGGTACCTTTTTAAAATTAAATCGTATGTACCTTAGTTGCGAGAAAATAAACATTGCGGTCACTAGAACAATTTTTAAATTTTGGTTTTCAGTTAAACTTCCACTTCTAACGGTATAATCCCGATGATTTTTTGGGGAATACCTTTTCGTTTTATTTCAAAATACGAAATTTAAATTCAGACCGCTAGAACGATTTTTAAATGTATGCTTCCGGTTAACATCCACTTCTAAAGATACGATTTTGTATGTTAACGAACTCGACCCTACTTTTCTAATTGATTGATACATGCCGAGTTTGGTTATAAAAAATTGCAGCCGTTACGGCGTTTGTATAATATATATAATAAACGTCATAACTTCACTGTACTGCTGGCCTAGAAGACCCTTGGCTACCAGCCGGTTACTGGCCTCACATCCGTATGTGCCAATCATAAGGGTGAACGATCATTCAGCCAGTATAAGGGTGACATGTGGTCAGGATGTCTGGTCCTCCCAGCCGTTGTAGTTGCATTTCTTAACTTGGAACCGCTATTTATTGTAGCTACCCAAATTCATCACCACGCTGGTGGACACCGGTCCCATACTGATCGAAAAATTAATGAGAAAATTGATTCCCAGATGGAGATTCCAACCAGCGCAAGTCCTGCTGCTCTTCACCAAGGCATCATGCCTTAAACCACTCGGCATGATACGGGACATATATATATATATATATATATATATATATATATATATCATAGTTGTTTTCAATTGTGTAAAACATTAATAATATAATTAGATTGTTGAATAAGTAATAGCAGAGTTACCTTTGTAAAAAAATACTTAAATTCAAATTGGCAGGAATTCGGAAGCAATTACATTTTTGAAGTAGTTTTCATGAATTTTTTCTACAAATCTCAACTGTAGTTATATAATACATGTACGTAAGCTACATGATCTTTATGGGTGGCCAGATGCAATAAGAACAGTTGGATCTCGTACACGGCAAAGGGCAGGATATGTGGCACGAAAGAAGCAGGAACATGAACATTGCTTGTAGGAAAACCAGCTGGAAAGCGCCTAGTAGATATTAATAGCCAAGAATGAAATGGGAGAATAACATTAGGGATGATTTGTGGTAGGTAAATTGTATATGGATTGATTGGAAAACACCATCTCATGATACGATTCGAGTCCCCATGAAGGAATAAATGTTCTTATGTCCACTCAGCATCGAGAGAAATGTATGTAGCAACAATAAATAGCGGCTCCGGTTGAGAAACCATCTAGAATGGCTGGGGGAGCCGAATTCCTAATCACATGTGACGCATATACTGACTAGATATCGTCCACCTCTTTGATTAACACATGTGGATATGAGGCCAGCAGCCATGTGGTTGGTGAAAGGCCTGCTAGGACTGTCGTACCGTAGAGTTTTTTAGGCAGTCCTTTTTTCAAATCCTTATCATTTCATGGTTTCCTGGATATCAACTTGTTTAGGTCGTCCCAATCTGTTTCTTCCTGGGTGGATAGTTCTCTGTAAGAGATGGATACCGGAATTCTCGCCAAATACAATATATTATATATTGTATTGTATTGTAAGCCTATGTTTTCCCTTTACAGAGATTTAGGCGCTCTCCCCCTATAGGGAAGAATTTGAACCATACTAATTTAGTTACACTTGTTTTCGTATAGATGTCATTTTGAGTGGTCCGTGGTCAGCGTTCCGCCTCATACTGACATCTAGGAAACCAAGGTAGTACTAGGACGGGAAAATACGGTAAATTTTCCTTAGATGCATTTTCATTCAGGCTTAAGGATTTTTTACGAGCCTGAAAATCTTCAGACTCGGGACCCAATAAATTATATACCGGGGAAATAAAATACCTAATGTGAACCAAAACTGGTCCTCCAGGTTGGGTTCTAGTCGAAACATAAGGAAACTGCTGATATAAATATTAACTAACTCAATGGCACTATCGAACTGTAAATTCATAACCGCGCATACATAAGCTCTCCGTACATTTCTATCCTGAGCTAATATTTTCCAATCAACCCGTATAATTTACTTACCTCTCATCGTGGTTAATGTTATTATCCCACCTCATTTAAGGCCTATTTACTGGACGTTTTCTCTCTAGTGTTCCGTGTTTTCGTGGACCTCTTTCACTCCCCATTCCGAGTATATCCGAGGTAGATCTATCTAATCCCCGCGTTAATATTTCCAGTGCCTCACAACTATGCAATATCGTAACGTCCCATGTTCCTAAGAACCCATGCAACTGTGTTATTTTATTTTGTTGCATTTGTTATGTCAGTTACAATGGAATTCATCTAATAATTATTACATCTGTATAAACTAGAATTTTAAATAATCTGATATCTGGATTCTGGTTGGCTGGAGAAAGTGAACGGCCAGGACTTCAGTCTAATTGAGTAGAAGAAGAGGAAGCACAATGCTGAGTTACACAGTGACTGGGATGCGCCACAGCCTTTCAGCGTGATTAATATTGTACAGCAATATTTCTTTGATTTACATTCAGCCTTCAAGAGTCCTCTAATATGAAGCTAAACGGTGTTCGGATGTTAGAATTTTCTTCTGACTATACACATATTTGATTATTGTGACACTCTTTTTACAGACTTAAATATTATTTTCACTCAAAGACTTCAACGTGTTCATAATTCTTGCGTACATTTTATTTTGTGGTATTCACAAATTTGACCATGTTATACCGTCCCTGGAACAATTATCGTGGCTTCGTCTAAGAGATCGTAGAACTGTCCATTCCCTATCCCTTCCCTATAAAATACTTCACACATCATCGCCTAATTATTTATCACGCCGCTTCATCAGACTATCCGACACACATAATCTTGACACTCGATCCCATCAGCACATTGTCCTTTATATCCCACCTCATCACACTGTATACTATTCATTATCTTTTACGGTCTCACTAGCCAAAACATGAAATTCCCTTCCGCCCGATGTCAGAGACTGTCAAACTATAACATCCTTCACAAACAAACTAAATAATTATTTAATAACAAACTAACTTATACACCTCACTGATAGTATTCTTTTAACCATTAATAAATTCAATTATTTATGAAAATAATATTAAGATTAACAAATATTTTCTTTTGCTTTGTTTTAAATAGTGTATAATCATACAATTAGTTTTCTATATCATATTATTATTCTTTGTTTCTTATATACATTAGACAGGGACAATTTAATATGTTTTGCTTGTATACATTTTATTATTAGTTTTAGTCTTAATTTTAACTAACATTAACTGGTTGCAATTAGATCGTAATATAATAGATATTATCTTTTTGATCAAATTTTTATTTAGTATTTAATATTAGAGTTAATTCAAATTGTTATATTCTGATGTAATATATGTTTGTCCTGGTGAGTGGAAGAGAAGCCACATGGCCTTAACTCCACCAGGCTAAATAAATCTAATCTAATATTAAAGCTAGGCACACATATACAGGGCCTTGGGACACAATCTGCATTAGAAACACAAATAAGTTACCCAGTTCCATAGAATTGTACACGTTACAACTTACTCATAATCCACGTAAGGTACTAAAAGATCTTGAAAAGTTGTCCAAATACTTGCAGTCAGCAGCCAACACAGATTTCTATCTACATTTGTCAACAGTGGCAGATTATAGTGTGCAGGATGGACACATTGACAATGATGGTAATACGGTAGCAGTGGGTGAGATCAATAGGTGCCCACTATCATAAGTAATGCCACGAGTGATTTCCAAATTATCGATAAATTCACGACTCACGAAGTGAATTTATCTAGAGAATTTGGAAATCAAGAGTGGCATTTGTTAGGACTATTTAACGAATAGAATTAAGCTGTTTACTAAAAAAATAATTATTTGAATATAGTTACCGGTGTTTTAAAATATTTATATAGTTAATGTAAACGGCGATGTTTGAAAACAAATTAGAAATGTGAGGTTATGTATATTCACTGCAACTCGATCATATTATTTATTGCCAAATAGAATCGCAATATTGTAAGAATGCATTCTAGTGGATAAATAATGAAACACATCAAACTATTATAATCAACATCATAGGTTAATCATTTATATTTTGAATAAACAACTCAGTAAAATCACTGAATCTATTAATTATTTGCTATATTGGATGTATTTGTTGGAGAAAAATAATGTCTAACCTGTTCAGAATATTAAAAAAGGAGGAGCTTTCTTTATCACAAAAGCAGGAGCTGATAAAGAGAAATCGATAAAGAGCGAGGTGAAACACGACTGTCATTGGTGTAAAACAGAATTCATTGAAATGTGATTGGTCATTGACTATCATTTGCGACATGAGTTAAACAGTCATTTAAAACTGATTAAGTGTATACAATTCTTACATTACTGCTTCACAAATGTAACGTTTATTTGTCTATTACAGAATTGCCGTTGCTTGCATTTATTTTTACAAAACATTATTATAATTTAAATTAATTGTCAAATAAAAGTAACACAAAAATATCAACTTTTTTTTTAAGACAGCCATAGCCCATACACCCCAACTTTGGCCATTTAGCTTAAATTCTGTTTAAGCATTCATAAATATTTAAATACTTCCAGTAACTTGACGAATTGCAAGACCATTATTTCATGCTTGAAATATCGACCAATTTTATCATGGAAAGTTTTCTGTCTCTCCTCAAAATGTTTGTTTTTGGACTATGGTTGTATTTTTAAAGAATCCTTCAATTTCATCTGCATAAATTAGGATTTTGAATAATCTGGTTTTTGGTTGGCTGGAAAAATTGAACGAGGATTTTAGTTATTTTCTTTTTCTGAATCAAAATCATAAAAAATCATCTCATCCCATTATGCAGACCACCGCATGATGACACTCGCGACTGTCAAAATGAATACAAAACTAAAATTAATTCGCGTCCGGTGACCTGTAACCACAATATTTCACATTAAAAAGAAAATGTTGATTCAAGATCATCAATCAGCTTTGTACCTAAGTACAGTAAAAAAATAAAAACATTTATACAGAGTGTAACCGACAAAATGATAGCGATGATAGGCCTTGCAGAGAGGATCATTTTTATGAAGTAACATATAGTCGTAAATACGTCGTTTATGAGTTATGCGCAGATGACGATGTCGGAATTGAATATAAACAATTGTACACGTACCATTTTATTGAAAAATGACATGTTTTTATAATAAGTGTTCAGACAATAAGTGTTTTGACGACGTCAAAAAAGAATCCTGCCATGATCGTCCGGGCTGGCCGATCGTTGCTGTGACGATATCAAACATGCAATGACGCACAGGATCAGCTATTTGAACACATATAGTAAAAACATGACTTTTTTCAATAAAATGATACGTGTACAATTGTTTGTATTCAATTGTGACCCTTACGAGTGAACACCTTCATCTGCGCATAACTCATAAACAACCTGTTTGCGACTATATGTTCCTTCACAAAAAATGATCCTCTCTGTATGGCCTATCATCCCTATCACTTTGTCGGTGAGGTCCTGTTACACCCTGTATATTTGGACATTCACTTCAACAAATGCAAAATTAATTCCTATACGGTAGTAAGGTACCTCAACTTGGCTAAATATATTAGCCAATTCCAATGGAATGAGGCTATTGAGATTGTTCTCGCGAGCCTACATATCCCACGTACTAGACACAGAAAATGGCTGTGTGTGTGTGTCATTGCTTTAGAGGCCGCAATTTTTTTCCGGAACCAATCTCGATATATGGTAATCGATTAAAGAAAAGTAAGATCGAGATCGTTAACCATTAAAATCGGACCATTAGGATTAGGAGTTTACCTGAAACAAACATTTAAAAATCGTCTGATGGTCGCAATTTTCGATTTTCTTCGCAACGAATCTCAATAAATTCGATAGAATTAAACGAGGAAGACACTCTCCAAAAATAATCGAAATCCGACTATTATAATTAAGGGTTCACCATATTTTAAAAAAATCGTTCTAGAAGCCAGCACGTTTCCTTTGTCGCAATGCATAGACATATAGACTTACCATGCAGTTTAATTGATTGTTCGTCCCACTCCAGACATGGATGAGATAAGTTTTTTATTTAGATATTTAGTTACGCTTACTTACCTACAGATATCAACGAGTGACATGTGGTTAGCACATCGCCTATATGAGAGATCTAGTAGATAACTAAGTTATTAGTTGAATTGATTAAATTTTATTCAGAGGTCTTTTTTTATCCAGATTTGAGGTTATTTTACGAGCCTGAAGATCTTCAGACTGAGCTTTTAGACCCTCCCTTTCCAACCTAAAAATCAACGATCTCGGCCGGGCTTGAACCTGCGATCCTCGAGACTAGAGAGAAGGATCATAAACACTAGACCACCGAGGCCGACGTACAGTTTAATTAAGGGCTAATTAATTAATCCTTCATCCGTAATTAATCCTATTATATACATTGATTTATCTTCATCGTCATCCGGTATCATGGCAGCTGCCGCCGTCTTCCGGAAACCAAACGCCGCGCCATTCCTCTCTGTCCATCCATTGTTTAATTTATTTAATGTTTTTAATAAAGCAACACAATATAAATCAAACGAAACATTAAATCAGTACAACTCATTAAAGTATGTGAAAATTATACAACAATATACAATATACAATAGATAGAACTTAACTTATGGCTATGGATGTTGTTTCCGACACATTTAAATAAGTTGGCATAAACATTTTAGTTTCACCAATTTAACCCATTAGCTTCAGGTTTGAACGCTCAATGCATTTTATCAGAAACCGGATTTAAGTTACAGTAAATTATATCATCTATTTTCGGACATTTAAAACAAAGAAAATATAACGGTACTTGAGATCGCAATATGGGTGAAGGTAAAAACACATTCCTCTACTATTCATAAATGTTAACAAAATATTAGTCTGCTAAGGTGTGTACAAAATATTGCAAAATATATAACAACAGAGTTAAGCGAGTGTAACTCGTCATCTGAGTTGAAGGCCATTTAACCACCGGCAAGTCTACCTCGTCTTTTGAGGCGAATAGGTTAAGGATTAAATAAATAAAGACGCATTCCGTAAACCAGCAAAATCAGACCATAACTTTGACTTACTGAGGAATTCGCTTAGTTTACGCAGTTCCTGCATGATATTGACTTAGTGTTATTTAATAGCAAGCGTGTGTTGGCGCAGTTAACAAAACTGTTTGCTTCGCACAGCTATCTTGACCACGAATTGGGTCAAGATGACTTGAAAGCCATCTTCTGGGATTGTACAGTCGTCTCGCTTCCCCAATCAATAATATTTTTATGCAATTGGGTAAATAACTGAGAATATCCTTTGCCTGCAGGAAAACTGTTGATTATATACTATCTTATCATAAACATATAGCGCGCCTTAGCCGTGTGTTTTAAGGCATCTTGCCTTGGTGCAGAGCTACAGGACTGGTGCTGGTTTTAGTCCCCATGGGGAATAAATTTTCGTATGATTTTTCGGTCAATATGGGACTATTTTCCATTGAATATCGTGGAAATTTTGAATATCTACAATAAGTAGCGGTTCCAGGTTGAGAAAATATGTTATAACGACTGGGGGACTCGATATGCTGACAAAATTTGGTACAAGAATATACTGACGTACTTCACAAATGAATATACGGTGTCCGGGGCTATAGCCGGGCTACCCTGACTCCGGGGATATAATTTGGAGTCCTGTTCCTCCATGCGGAGGGTTTGGACTAGGGTTGAGAATCGTATCCTGTAAAAAAATCAATTGTTGAAACACTGAACAAGATTGAAACCGGGCGTCTCAGTGGGCAACGAACCGCTAGGAAGATTATGGGAGAGGAGTACGCGGAATAATAGAAATGTTTGGAGGACAGTTATAAGAAGAGACTAATCGATATAGACAGACAGTATATAGAAGCAGAGTGTAGCCAGAAAATATCGCTCACCCTGCAGACGGAACTGAAACTTTCGTGGGGAAGGGAGAAATATATTGACTCTTTGGATGGGGATGATAAAAGTGCTATTGCATGGTTTCATTTGGGGGGATGGATGGCCCATAATTTAACAAATGATGAAGGCATTAAACTATGCCCGCTATGCGATGACCATGAAAACTGGCAGCATATTATAGCATTCTGTAGAGAGACAGAACAACTTAGATCGCAGATGCTGCCGGAGAGATTTCTCAGGTCGGATCGAGGGAGAGTGGCGTGTTGGGATCTTTTAGGACGGATCGAGAGTGAATCAAAAACATGCAAATTTTTGGGTACAGTAAGAAAATTGAGATATAACAAAATTGTAGATTAAGGATATATGTATTAACAATAAGAAGAATCTCAATATGGTCTTTGTTTTCGATCTTTAATCATGTTATATAATAAGTAGGTCTGATAAGTTGAATAGCCTGATAGTGCATTTAATGTCTGCATGGAGGGGGGGAGGGGGGTATGAGCGTGCGGTGTGTATATGTATGGGGGTGTGAGGGTGTATGTGTGTGTGTTTTTTTCTAATTTGTTTTCTAGCATTTTTTTTAATATTAATGTACGGAATGTGGATGAATGTAGATATGTATTATTGTGATTTAGTGTAGACATAGATTTTACTTATATGTAGCCTGTTATTGTTTTTGATACAGGTGTATTTGTAGGTATCTGTTTATATTATTAGTTTTCTTTTTATTCATGGAAAAATAATGCACGTACGGCCAAGCAGGCCCGTGCGCAATGTAAATGCATATGTATTTTCTTTTTTCTGAAAAAAAGGCAATAAATTCCATTATCTATCTATAGAGAAGGAAGGCAAGGGGCAGGGATGAATGGAGGAAGATATTGTCAGCGACCAGGAGTAAAGCGGCATTTATGATATATAGTGTGTATGTGATCCTTCTGGGAAATTCTCTTATAAGACTTGAAAGCATAATAATAGTCCCTTCGATTGGTTGCTGGCCAAAGGAAGGCAAGACCAGTGATGGGGCTGCCATCTTATAGCCTCTGGTCAGGCTTTTCTGGAGAAGAAAAGAAAATAAAGGAAAGAAGAAATGGAAGAAAGGAAAGAAGAAATGGAAGAAAGGAAAGACTCCCTAGCCCTCGGATGCCCTAATAGCGTCGGGGTCGAAAAAACAAGAGTTAACCAAGAGAGGTTTAGATAGTAAAGTTAAAAGAGTGCAAAACACAAGTAAGTGGAAGAAATGGTTTGCTCAGCTTGGGCACCTTGTGGTCGCCATCCACATATCCCCTAGATGAGGACCCCTGAGGGGAAATTGGAAACACCATCTTGAAAAAATGAGTTCAAATCGGATCCCCAAACCTGATTATAATTATATACCAAGAGAAACGCTGGAGGGAAAATTTTCTATAGGATCGTAACAGGCCTTGGCCTAATACTTGGAAGGAAGAAGAAGTGTGTATGTGTGCTTGTAGTGGACGATTATTTTCGCAACCAAACTCGGCATATAGTACTCAATTAAGAAAAATAAAATTTCGTTCGTTAACCAGGAAAATCGACTATTTTGTATGGGGATTATCCTGTTACGAAAATCTAAAAATCGGTCTCCCGGACACAATTTTTTTCCAACAAAACTCAGAATGTAAAAATTAAGTAGAAATGGTAAGACTGACTTATTTAATTAATAATATCGGATAATCAAGATTTGGGGTCAACCTGATACAATAAATTTTAGTAGGAATATTTTTAATGTTTTAGCGGCTGCTATGTTTTCTCCCAACGTCATTTAATTTATCAGAAGAGAGACATACACCATAAACCAGCAAAATCGAAAAATTAGGAATGAAGAGTTTATCTGGAACATAATATTTTAAAATTGTGCTAGTTGCTCAACTTGTTTCCTCACAATGAAACTGGATAATACAATATAATTAACAAAAGAAAGATATTCTTCGTAAAACAGTAAAATCGGTACATAAATTGGACTTTACTGAGGAATTCGCTTAGTTTACGTAGCTCCCGCGTGGCGGACTTCTATTGCCTGAACATATAATTTCGCTGTTATAGTTTTAATGTTAAAGATACGGGAGAGAAGTAAGTACTTCCGTTGCCAGTCTTCCTGGCGCCGCGCCGTCACTAGTGTGCTTTGACACAGAAACTGGGCTCATACAAACATTATACTCAATTTCTGAAGTAAATTCCTCGAATAACCAACTTCCACCAAGATGTTTTGCAAATTCTCAGTCGGAAAAGGAAATAAGTATGGATTGTAATATGCATGACCATTCTCAACCTGAATTATCATAATTATATAAAAATAATAAATAAACATCACACCTAGATTACTTTCCCCATCCCAAGTTGGTATCAAAGGAAACACTTTCTATTTTAAAATAAAACAGTTTGTCACGCAAGAACTAAGTCTAATTTATGTTTCAATTTTGCTGGTTTACGGAATACATAATTTTATTAAATTGGAGAAACTCAGTTTCTGGTGGCAGCTTATTTAAAATAATAGAACGGCAGTGAAAACAAATAATGCATAACCGTAAGTTATTACCCATTTACATATTTTTGTATAATTTCACACGAATTTAAATCATATCTACCAATTCATTTTTCATTAGTTTATTAAAAATATGAAATTAATTAAACCAATGTATTTGATAGAATACATCGCCAATTTAAGACTTAATTAAATTATATGGTATATATCGTAACGGACAAAACAAGACAGTTGCTAGAATAATTTTCAATTTCGGGTCTCAGGTAAACTCCGCTTTTAATGGTCGGATTTCGCTGATTTTTGGAGAATACCTTTGTTGGCTAATTTAGTAGTAGATGAACTTCGGGTAATTTGGACTCCTGTTTTGAATTTGTTGTTTTTCTTATTTTAATTAAGGGATTTGAATTTTGTTTAATTAGAGTAATTATCATTAGTGTTGTAACTATGAAATATCATTGTTATTTTATCCAAATATGGAGACATCTTCATAATTTAAAAACTTTTTTGTATTACAAGAAAGGTCCACTTTTACTTCCATATTCGGAAAAAAGTGGACCCCAGAGTCCACCTTAGCTATTAGTCTATTTTTAAGTTAATTTTCTCTATTAATTTATACAGACAGGCACAGATTAATCTGAAAATATTTATGACTGATCAAAATTGATTTTTATTTTACGTTTTGAAAAAAAAATGTTGGTTATAACATTCATACGTCATTCAACTGGGTTTAGTAAAATTACAAGGATATTAAATAAAATTAATTAAGTGAATGTTTTTTACAGATAGCATCCTCATTGTTAAAATATATGTATTCGTGTAAAGTGGATCCAGAAGGTCCACATTAACCGAATTTCTATGTTATGTTTAATTATTTTATACAGCCACCATGTCACATAATATTAAACCAAACCCGTCAGTATATTAAAACAGCATCTACGTAATATAATATATTTAGTAGTTTTTCCAACATGTATAATATGCAATAGCAGAAATTAAGAATTGTTTCTTAACTTGAAAAACTTTTCAAGTGGTAATTTTCATAAATAGGCCTATCACAAACTCTTCTTCACACAAAGAATAACAGAAACTGGCCTTGAACCCGTTAAAGCTGATGAGAAGAAGTTAAAATATTTTATGTTCGGGGGCAGCAGCAATTAAATAAAATATTAACAGGGCCCACTCAAACAGAAGGGTCCACTTTACCCGAACTTCCCTATATATATATGTATATATATACTGAATTATGTAGTGAAAAATCGAAAATTGCGACGCTTAAATTTTCCTATCGGGTGAACTCCTACACCTTATGGTCCTTTTTTTGCTGGTTAACGAACTAGATTTTACTTTTTTTAAATAATAATAGCTATATGCCAAGTTTAGTTTTGATGAAATAAAAATTCTGACCGTTAGAGCGTAACGGACACACACATACTGTATGTGTGTATATATCGATGTTATAATTAAATTTTTGACATTGAGCAATGCAAGCTTAATATGACATGATAAGAAAAATAAATTCCCGGACGGGATTTGAACCCGGACTTCTGGATTGATGTTCCAGTGCTCTACCAATTACGCTATCAGGCAAATCTAGTACAAACTTTTTTTTCTTCTATATATTTTTTTATCTATTATTAAGTAAAAATAAAGTAAAAATATTCTCTTTAATTTGCTTACTTGGTATCGGAGCTACTAGATGGCAATGGAGACCGAGTTTCCGCTACTTCTCGTAATAATAGAGAATATATATATATATATATATATATATATATATATATATATATAAGAAAAATAAATGTTAGTACTAGATTTGCCTAGTAGCGTAATTTGTAGCGGTCTGGAATATCAATCCACAGCTCCAGGTTCAAATCTCGTCCAGGCATTTATTTTTCTTATCATGTCATATGAAGCTTGCATAGCTCAATGTCAAAAATTTAATTATAAGATCGAAATAAATAAGCGTCACTGCTATAAAGTAAAAATATTATATTTAATTTGATTACTTGTTACAGGAGCTACTAAATGGCAATGGAGACCGAGGTCCCGCTACTTCTCGTAATAATAGAGAATATATATATGAAAAATAAATATTTGTACTAGATTTGCCTGGTAGCGTAATTGGTAGCGCACTGGAATATCAATTCAGAGGTTCTGTCCAGGTGTTTATTTTCGGTATCATGTTTATATATATATATATATATAATTAGAAGAATTAGACATGGAACCTTTAGAAAACAAAATTTGTGATTATAAGTCAAGATGGATGCAACATGTTCATCGAATGGAAGATAACAGGATACACAAACAAATGTTTAAGATATCAACCTGCAGGAAGAAGAAGACAGGACGTCCATTCAAAAGACTTCTGGATGGTATTTCTATTGAGGCCAAAACAGGTCAACAAATGGTCTAAATTCGTTAATGTGCTATGATGATATATACGTATATATATAGTGGTCATCTTCGGTGTCTGCTAGATAGGATCGGTGAAAACCTGTAAACAAAATCCATTTTTTTTCATGATAACCACCTCAGTAGCTTCATTCCTTCGGAATTCGCTAAAACAAGTGAGTTACTAATTAATCGGTTTCAATGGTGCACAAATAACTGCTTATAGCATATTTTCACAAATTGTTATTACTTACAATGCAAATATTTTACTTAATTTAATTTGAATAATTGTCAACGGAGGGGACAGCGAAATGATATTCAAAGCTACGAATGGGTTTGTTAACTACAGTGTTTTAGTTGAATGCAGGCTTTCACGGCCGGTAATCACAATATTGAGTGATTCCAGGCTACATGGCCATGGTCCATTACTGTTGTTCCTACCAGACTTTCCTCCCTCAATTGCGGACGGTATCTTCAGTGGCGAGAACTTCTAGGTGTTGTTTCCTGATCGGAGGCTCGACCGAAGATGCGCTCCGGAAGAAACGTCTGGTAGGAACACCAGTAATGGACCACGGCCACATAGCCAGGAATCACTCAACATTACTACAGTGTTTTATTTAATTAATTGATTTATTTATTTTTGCATGACAAACAATTGTCGGTACTTATAATACGAATGATGTTCTCAATGATTGTAACAAAACTACTGCAAGTTTGTTTACAGGGATTCTTATTGGTTGTGAAATGTGCTATTTTGTTTACGAGTACTACTTTGCTTCACGGTTACCGTAACAACAAGATTCGACTTTCAATCTCTAACATTAAACATAGAAATACAGATTTTAGTTATAATATACATTATCCTAATATAATTTAATTTATATCAGTATTTATCGTGCAAAAAATAGTATGCAATAGGCCTACTATGGTATGTGTGTTTAAAATCTCTTCCATGTTTCCGTAAAATTCACTACACTCGTACTGCAATATACAGAGTGAAAATTATTTAAATCGACAAACTCTGGGAGGTTGTAGGCGTCACCAAAACAAATATTTTTCCCTAATACCATTTTTTTCTATCAGGATTATTTAAACCGGCAGAGGGCGTATTATGCTCTTCAGTTGTCATGACTTCAACTGCTGTTGATGGTAGGAATTGTTTTGTCCACCAGTGTAGTAGTGAATTGTATCTGTTTAACTAATGGAGCGATACACCTGGAGTGAGTACACTGATACGTGTGGGCCGGTGTTGTTGGGGACTGTTTAATTGGGACATATCTCCTACCTAGAGCATTAAATGGCAGAAACTATTACAATTTTCTCGCCAGAGCATTGCCAGAATTGCTGAAAGACGTCCCGCTCCCTACAAGACAACGCATGTGGTTCCAACATGACGGGGCGCCGGCACATTCAGTCGTCGTGTGCGTCGATTCTTGAACCAACGGTTTCCAGAAAAGTTGATTGGCAGAGGTGGTCCTGTATCATGGCCTGCTCGATCTCCAGATATGACCCCTTTGGATTTTTTTTTTGTGTGGGGAGAGATGCGCAACCTTGTTTACACAACTTCTGTTGCATCAGAAAAGGATCTGGTTGTCCGGATAGTAGCAGCAGCAGGAGCAATTAACGATACTCCTGGAGTTTTTGTCCGTGTTAGAAAGAATATGATCCGCCGGTGTAACCTTAGTTTACATGTCAATGGAGGCATTTTTGAACCTCTACTGTAATTTAAGTAATTGCGTTGTGTTAATGTGTTGTCTCTTGGTAATAAAAAATGCAAAAGTGTTTGTTGGTTTAAATAATTTGCCGCCAGAGAAATCTTCCTCTACCGGTTTAAATAATCCTCATAGGAAAAAAAAAATGGCATTAAGGAAAAATATTTGTTTTGGTGTCCCCTACAACCTCCCAGAGTTTGTCGATTTAAATAATTTTCACCCTGTATCAGTTGACGATACGAATTTACAACATAATGACATCTAATTTTATAAATTTGTATCATTGTTTTTATATTAGGGCAAATAAAGAAGAAAAATGTGAATTTTCTGGTTGCCTTGAATAAAAATTTTAATATGACTAGTTGAATATACCAGAGGTGTATTACTCTAGTTTACTTGATGCAAAGGTCAAGAGGTAATTTTAAACTGGTGTTTATCTTGTGTTATAGATTGCACGCAGAGCAAAACTCGTGCCATCTACTTTCTCCAATCTTCCTTTTGATTCATTAAGCGCACGTTATATGTAAATCAGATAGGCCTAAACATTTCTACATTCATTCTGATGTTACTTCCCTAAATATCATAGCCTAATCAAACTAACTCACTGGCACTATCGAACCCAAAGATTCATGGCCGCGCCGAATTCTCTGTCCTGAGATAATGTTTTCCAGTCATTTCCTGTATAATTCACCTCCGTCAAATCATGGCTAATGTTATTCTCCGACCTTATTTTATGGTCTGGGTCCTAACCCTCTGAATTTTCTACAGAGTTTCCATGTCCCTTTTTCATTCCCCATTCGTGCCACATTTCTACCCATCGCAGTCTACGTGACTTAACTGTTCGTATTATATCTGATTGCCCATACATATTATGTAGCTATTGTCATTTTTTTTTCTATTCACGTATCTGCTCGTTTCCTTTGGTCCAAAAATGTTCCTATGAACTTTATTCTCAAATTCATATATTTGTTTTTCCTTCGTTAGAGTAAGAGATTATGTTTCGCATCCATATATCTGGAAGAATAACAGTTTTATATATTTTCACTTTCAAAGTTTTTTTTTAACTGAAATTCATAATAGCGTGTATTTCCAAAATTGAGTCAATGTTTATTTTTTTGCACCTCATTGTTGTTTGTAATTACTTTTCAAGCAAGGCCACTCTATAAAAATTATATGGACATATGTAATAGTTCATATCTTCAGTACTTATTTCATTATGAGGCTAAATAAAAATAAATCATTTCACATCACAAAATAATGCTTAAAATCTGTGATATAATTAGATTTTCAATTTGTTAATAGTACTGATTGAAATCACATTCATTTATTTTAACATTACAATTAATAATGCAAATGGAAAGAGAGAGAGGGGGTCACCTTCCACACATTACATAAATATCGCACGTAAACTACAAAAACATAAATCTAAAACTTATTTTGGAAGCACATGAAATGACATTCAGAAAATGCCACTAGGTCGTCATCTCCATAAGAGTGTAGATATGAAGTCGGTTTTATGAACCACAGGAGAAGGTTAATGCGATCCTAGTTTTAAAACACTTGTTTGAAACACAAGTAGGTTCGCCATTTGCAAGTTATGTGATTTATTCAAATCCACGTCCTAAATTGTGAGAGCTAAACCAACTTCTAGTATTATCTAATAACACAGACCAACCAGTGAAAAGTTTCCCGAGTTGAAAATAGCAGTGCTATAAAAATTATAATATAAAATTAAGTTTCTTGCAGAGGTAAAACTGATTGTAAAAGCTACAAGGACATCACATTACTTTCAACTTCGTATAAAATTATAACAAATATATTAGTATCCAGACCCGCCCCCTATTTTGACGACGTAATAGCTGTTCATCAATGTGAATGTACAAGAAATGGTCTTCAATAGATCAGATTTTAATACAAGACAGATTTTAGAAAGCAAATGGGAATATAATGACATCAACTATACGTAGACTTAAAAAGGCATATGATTCAAATAAGAGGGAAAAGATATACGTATAGTATGCAACTGGAGTTCGGAATTCCTAAAAAGTTAGACTTATTCGAATGTTTTTAATATAAATTAAACATTTATCTTCAAATGTAAAAAATATTATTCGCATGTGTCTAAATGGCATAAAGACTAGGCTGCGTATAGGCAAACATTTTCCAGATATTTTTGAAATTCATAATGGGTTAAAGCAAGGAGATGCATTATCTCTTCTACTATTCAATTTTGTACTAGAGCATGCCATCACATATTTGGAGGATGAAGAAGGTGTACAACTTAATGGTATTAATAAACTGTTAATTTATTCTGATGATGTTGTGATATTAGGCGATAGCGAAGAGATACTAAGGGCCAAAACGCGCATTTTATTATGTTATATTTTATGGTCGCTAACTATGGACTCTTTATTTAAGGGAGGAGAAAAAGTTACGAGTTTTTTTGAGAATTAAGTTCTTAGAAAAAATTGTGGACCAAAGAGAGATGAACAGGCAGGTGAATAGAGAAGACTAAATAACAGTGATCAATATGATCTTTATAGGAAACCAAATATAATGAGAACAGTTAAGTCTCGTAGACTGCGATGGACAGGAAATATAGCACGAATATGGATTGTAAGATTGTAAGAGGGGTCAGGAAACTCCTTGTATGAAAACTAGAGGGAAAGCACCCAGGTCAAGAATTAGATGGGCTTATATCATTAAACATTATTTGAGGGAAGTATATTATACAGTGGATAACGGATAGCGATGTATGGATAGCTCGTGTCCGCGCGGCCATGAATCTTCGTTCATTAGTTAGATAGTTTGTTAGTTACAATTTAAATCAATTATTCTTATTTAGTCCACCGCTGTGGTCTCGAGGTAGCGTGCTGCCTTGTAACGCAGGGGGCACGAGTTAGATTCCCGGTCGGGACAGGCTCCTGGGTGAGGCTTTTTTCGGGGTTTTTCTCACCCTTAAGACAAATGTTAGGATGCTTAGGGCCCAACGGTCCCCGAAAATCATCCGGCCATCATCATCATCATCATCATCATCATCCTTATATTATCAACATCATCCTTCACTGGTGTATAAAGCAACGGGAAGCTACCACACCTATAACCCCCTAGTAAAGCTGCAAATCATAGCATGGAAATGCTATGATTGCAGTGAAAGACCTGCCTTCAGGCAGAATTACTATGGATGGATTCTTATTTACTAAATTGTGTTGCAATGTATAAAATCTTCCTGTGTCCAAAGTTATAGCAGTTTTTTTTTTTCTTTTTCCATTCATTTCTATCTTCCAATCTCTTTCCGGCAATCCATTCTCAAGCATTGATCTTCTAATCTCTTGTATTCGTGGAATCTTTGATCGATCCTTCTCTTTCTTCCCTGGGGAGTTCAATCAGACACTCTTTTAGGTAATCTATTCTCTGGCGTGGCCATACCATTCTAATTGTCTAAATTGAGATGTAAAATATTGGACTTTCACTTCCTGCCTGATTATTATCAAATATTTGTGAATGAATTATTCCACTTCACGTTACCAGATGGTGATGTTCCACAGAATTGGTAAATGTGCGTGGAAATGTACGATTCTCTGAACAAAATAAGGAAACTCCCGTGTTGGTCATTTATAGGCCAACCACACCCTTGTTAACTTAGCACGCCACCAGGGAGACTGACGCCTTGTTTTTAGATTTCCCTGCGGGACACAAATGTTTATACGCGCAGCTTGTTTTCCTCTTCATCTCACAGCACAAGGCAAAATGATCCTAGGAGGCTCATGGGACAAGGCTCCCATCACTCTAAGCAATCGACACGAGATGTTATCTCTGCGTGACCCTCTGAACTAGCGTTTCGTAACTACTTATTTACATTAGAGACTAAGTCTATGCCAGAACATATTGCCGCCAGAAGGTTTAGCCGAGTTTAAAACATGACCTGATCGAGAATCGAACCTGCAACCATCCGGTTTGTAACGTATTGTCTTAACTACGCTATGGACCACCACCCCAACACTAATAATAACAATAATAATAATAATAATAATAATAATAATAATAATAGTAATAATAATAATAATAATAATTTCTTCTAGTTTAATCTGTTACATTATAAGTACTTTTACATGTCTCACGCTGCTAGGTCCTGTCGCGAGAGGGAATTTAAACTTTGGATTACACACATATTTTTCTGACCACACAAGGACATGTCTCCCTGGTTGAATGATCAGCTTAATCCAGGGCCTCGTCCGAGACAACACGAACATTTAAGACAATGCACACTCATTCATACAATCATATTAAACAGGTCGAATATAATATATGGAAGATTATGATGGCGGGGACTATTTGTGTCTTAATGTTTACTGACATTTTCATTTGTGTGTAAGAGACCTCAGCGATGGAAATAATAATAATAATAATAATAATAATAATAATAATAATAACAATAATAACAATAATAATAATAATAATAATAACTGATAATAAAATTTTAGAGCAGGTGGATAGTTTTAAATATCTAGGTTTCAATTTATCATATGTTAAAACTGAAGATATTAATGACAAAATAAATATAATTTAATCTAATGTATGGCACTATTAAAAGAACCCTTAAAACACAAGAAAAGAAACAAAAATTAAATTTTATAAAGTAATGGCTGTTCCTGTATTGATGTATGGATCAGAATGTTGGACGATCACTAAAAGACAAGAACAAATATTGGAAGCAGCTGAGATGAGATTTTTAAGAAATATAGCAGGATATACTCTGCTGGATAAGAAAATAAATGAAGATATAAGAAAGGAAGTAAATATTTTCAAACTTACAGACCGAATAATTAAATATAGGAACGCCTGGAAATAACATGTTGACAGAATACCAGAAGAAAGATTTCCAAAATTATTGCTAAATTATAAACAACACGAAAGGGAAAATGTTGGACGCCCACACAGAAGATGGTCTGAAAATTTTAACAATTCTAGCTTTCATAAAACCAAAACGAGCCTACAGGCTTAATCCCTGGATGATGATGATGATGATGATGATAATGATAATGATGATAATGATAATGATAATAATAAACTAATAATAATAATTATTATTATTTATTTATTTATTTATTTATGTACAGAATTTTAATGTTTACACATCTTTCTGCGCCTTAGAGTTTGATTTTTCTTCTACACTCGTCTCTCTCCATCCAATCCATGTCCTCCAGTCCTCTTGCTCTGATTCCAGTTCTTATTTCCTGCATCCACGAGTTTCGAGGCCTTCCTCTCCTTCTTCCAGGTGGACACCATTCCAATGTTTTCCTGGGTAATCTTTCTTCTTGCATTCGTCGTACGTGTCCATACCAATTTAATTGCTTATACCGTATATAATCTACTATTGAATAACCAATATTCATTTTTTCTCGTATGAATTTAAATCTTTAGGCTTTCTAGCATTGTTATGTTTTTTGTGACGAACAGGGAGCTGGCCTGATGCAACAACCCCCAAACTGGAGGACCAGGTAATTTTTGGTCAAGGTTTTCTTCCTCTAGCCTTTGTCAAACCAATGACGAACCGCAAGGCAGCAGTATCTGTACCCTAGATAAGGGGCCCTCACATGGTACTATCAGCCGATCGTACTGAACCATGGTTTTTTAACGAGGTTGTTACTCCTCCCCTCACCCTTTTCTAACCTGGCTTGTGAAGGGCTTTGTCGGGTTTAATAATAATAATAATAATAATAATAATAATAATAATAATAATAATAATAATAATAATAATAATAATACAATTTTCATTTCATTTCATCTTCCTACATAAAGGTTAGTGTTACTTACTTACTTACTTACTCACTGGCACTATCGAACCCGTAGATTCATGGCCGCGCGGACATAAGCTCTCCATACATCCTTATCCTGAGCTAATGCCTTCCAATCATTCCCTGTATAATCCACTTCCCTCAAATCATAGTTAATGTTATTCTCCCACCTCATTCTTGGTATACCAACTGGGCGTTTTCCCTCTGGTTTTCCTACAAGAAGCTTCCATGCAAGTCTTTCACTCCCCATACGTGCAACATGTCCTGCCCATCGCAGTCTACGAGACTTAGCTGTTGTTATTATATCTGGCTTCCTATAAAGACCATATAGTTCATTGTTATGTAGTCTTCTCCATTCACCTGTCTGATCACCTCCCTTTGGTCCAAAAATTTTCCTAAGTACTTTATTCTCAAATACTTGTAATCTCCTTTCCTCCCTTAAAGTAAGAGTCCATGTTTCGCACCCATATAATATAACTGGTAGAATAATAGTTTTATATATTTTCAGTTTAACTTTTTTGAAAGGAGTTGGGACATCAAGAGTCTCTGCAATGCATAATAGCAAAATTTGCAGAATTGAGCCTATGTTTAATTTCTTTGTGCATCTCATTCCTATTTGTGATTATTGTTCCTAGGTATTTGAATTCAGCCACTTCCTCAAAATTTCCCTTATTTGTCATTAGCTGTCCGTTTCCATTATATAATGTATTTCTACGTGTAACCATATATTTAGTTTTATTGATATTTACTTCCAGTCCTAATTTCTTGGTGTTGTTAGTGTTACCTCACATAAACGTTAAAATGTTATTGTGTCTACAATAAGGTTTAATTTCCTTCTTTAATTCCCTACTCGTGTCCATCGCAGTCTACGAAAGTTAACTGTTCTTTTTATACCTCAAATGAACAGAATTACTCAGGGATAGAAACAGTTCATGAATCTATCTCAATCAATCAAAATTTACAAATTGTTGCACTGCATTTTGCACATGACTTAGCTCTTGTAGCAACTGACGAAGATGATCTTCAATATTCAGTACACGACTAAAACATTGTACATGAAAAATACGATATGGAGATTAATATAGATAAATAATAGTTTAAAAAACTAAAACGCTTTATTAGAAAACCGAACTAAAAAATGAAAATAATTTTAATTTCCAACGCGCTTGGTATAAAATTGAAGTGGTCAACAAAAAAAAAATCATCTCCAACACGTCTAAAATAAAACTAGTGTTATCTACAAAAAAAAAGAATAATTTTACCATCAAAAACGTGGGGTGCTTTATATTAATTAATATATTTGATAATAAACAGATATTGGTAATGTCTCTAAGAAGAAAACATAAAAACCATTAAAAAACACCTCACGCTTTTGATGGTAAAAATATTTCTTGTAGATAACTCTAGTTTTATTCTAGATGTGTTGGAGATTATTTTTTTTGTTGACCACTTTAATTTTATCCCAAGCGCGTTGGAAATTAAAATTATTTTTCATTTTTTAGTTCGGCTTTCCAATAAAACGTGTTGTTTTAGTTTTTTAAAATTATTATTTATTTAATCAATTGAATTGGTACAAAGTACCGAAACAGCTGTAACCAAATTATATTTTAATAAATATGAAAATCACATAAAACTGTAAGTTTTATTTTTATTTAATTAAATAAATTACTTATTTTCTTATTTTTTAGTTTAATTGATTGTCATAAATCGGAATCCCATGAAAATGTAATTACTTACGATATTTTTAGTGTCTATGCACGAATATAATTACATATTTTTTAATTATTATTATTATCTAATATTATTATAATATTTTTGAATATTTTAATATAGATAAATAGTTACAGTTAATCGTATCCTTCTCATATTTTTTTGGATAAATTACAATGTGGTAAGTTTACAAAATTGTCATTAATATTTTACAGAATAAGATAAAAATGTAAATATCTTTAAATTCGATACTATTGTAGTATGAGCTAAAAGTAATACTCTTCTAAAAAAATCCTCCGGGCCGGATTTGAACCAGCGACCTATGGGTTACTGAAATTATATACCACTACAGTCCACCACTCTACCAACTGAGCTACCAGAGGATATAATATTAATTTCTTACAACGATGGACTAAAAAGTCGATACGTCCGCAACCTATTATACCGGTCTTTATTTTGTTATGCCCTGATGATCCTGGCCAGGATCTTAAAAAAATCATGAAATCATTTTATTGTCATTGGTCCTTTACAAGTATACAATGTTTCAAGTCGATCCAATGTTTTTAAGTGGGTGAAAATCGTGTTGAAAAATTCCGTTACATAAATAGACAGATACAGGCCAAGCTAATATAAAGCATGTAAAAAGGTTCGTCACGTAGGAACTGCGTAAACTAAGCGAATTCTCTCAACAAGTCGAATTTATAGTCCAATTTTTGCTGGTTTACGAAATACATATTTATTTTGTTAAAATGGAGAAACTCTATTTCTGGTGCTAGCTTATTTTAAGATGTCGGACCGCAGTGAAAACAAATACCGGTAGAAGTTTTTTATTTCAATTTTCAGATAAGTTCCCATTTATAATTGGCGGATTTGGCCGATTTTTGGAGAATGTCTTTCTTGTTTTATTTTAGTAGCATATACAACATTTCGTTGCGAATTATCGAAAATTGAGACAGCTATAGCGATTTTTGAATTTTCGTTTCTGGTGATCTTGTACACACAATGGACCCAGTTTACTGATTAACGAACTCGACCTCACTTTTTCAATTGATTGCTGTAAACCAAGTTTTCTATATAGGTTATTATCAATGTGGATTTAAAAGTAATAGGTCTACAATATATCAGATTTTTAGTATAAGACATGTTTTAGAAAATAAATGGAAATATAGCACTGTGCATCAACGATATTTAGACTTCAAAAAGGCATACGATTCAATTAAGAGGGGCAAGTTATATAATATCCTGTGGGAACTCGGAATTCCTAAAAAGTTCATTAAATTTATCTAATATGTCTAAATGGCAAAAAAGTAGGGTACATGTAGGCAAATAGTTTTCAGATAGGCCTACTTTTGAAATTCAAAATGTATCTCCTCTACTATTCAGTTTTGTACTAGAGCATACCATATCTTTAGAGGATGAAGAAGGTATACAAGTCAATGTTAATAATAAGTTATTAGCTAATGACAAATTAGAGAAATCTGAAAGAAGTGGACGAATTCAAATCTTAGGAATAATTATAAAGAGAAATGAAGTGAACAAAGAAATTAAACATTGGCTCAAATCTTATTATATATTACAGAGCTCTTGTCATCTCAACTTCTCTAAAAAAAACGTTAAACTGAAAATATTGTGATGCATTGTGATAGCAGCGTTTGCATTTCGCGGGTGACGGTCTAATATTGGTGGAAACAGATTCGTAAGTCGTTGACTCGCGAGTTGACATACCCGCGCAGAATTATCGACGATGGTCTAGACCAACGGTCGACAACTGACAGACCGCGCTCCAGGTCCGGACCGCGGAAGGTCAAAAAACCTCGTACTCAACTCTCAAAAATAATAACATGAATGAACTAAAACATAAAAATAAAATGTCCAATTAGGTTAATACAAACAATATTTATTTAAGTAGATATATTATTTCAACATTTCAAAACATCTGAACAGTTTTGTTACTCATTGTAGTTGCTAAGCTGTGCAGCGCAGGAGAGTGCGCTGGAAAGCGAGGGCGGAAGAAAGAAGTTAACCGGCCGACACAACATATTATGTTATGTCGATCCACATTAAAGCTCTCTACACCCGAATGCAACTTAAGAATCTCATTTAATGAAATAAGAAGTTTTATATCTCTATCTCTGACTTTGGCAACATCTGAAACCTCCTTTAATCGGAGCAGCCATATTCATTTAAACACAATATTTGTATTCGTAATTCGAATGAAAGATTAACGCCACTTTATGAAACTTGTCCACCGCTGTGGTCTCGAGGTAGCGTGCTGCCTTGTCACGCAGCGGGCCCGGGTTCGATCCCCGGTCGGGACAGTTTTTCTGGGTGAGGTTTTTATCGGGGTTTTTCCTCACCTGTAAGACAAATGTCAGGAAAACTTTAAGGCCCAAACGGTCTCCGAAATCATCATCATGATCATCCTTATCATTATCATCATCATCCTTCACCGGTGTGGAAAGCAACGGGAAGCTACCACACCTACAATTCCCTAGTAAAGCTGCAAAGCATAGCATGAAAATGCTATAATTACAGTGAAAGACCTGCCCTCGGGCAGAATTACTATGGATGGATGGATGGATTATGAAACTTATATTTCGGGCGGGTATACTCGGCGTCGGTGATTTTTGATATGGAAGCTCCTCCTTCGCGGTATGGCACCTTTAGTGTGTGCTATCATACACTTTGTTACGTAAGAAGCTCCTTTGCGATGCGTCGGCACGTGCTATGTGCCGGGCGGCGGTATTTTTGTAAATAACGAATATTTAATATTATCATAAATTTGATTGTCACTTCGTCAGTAGTTGTTGTGATCTCGTACGGAGAGTTTTGTTATTATCGAGGCTTATAACACTTCTTTTGCATTGATGTGGATCCTAAAAAGTCTAAAGATGATAGTGAAAATAGGAAGTTTTTTAGTTGAGTGGGCCGAACAATATTGTTTTACTGTATGCTGTCTCATAGGCCTGGAACTGTTTCAGTTTGCCTCATATGCAACAAAACTGTAGCTCTTGTTAAAAGTGCTAATTTAAATCGACTACGGAAGAACTCATCACCAGTTCCATAAAAATTTCCCTCTGGGCCAGTGAAGCTCGTCAACAAAAACTCCAGGAATATCTAGCTTCTTACAGAAAAAAGCGCGGCCTTACTAGTTCACTCATGAACGAGCAAGAAAAATCTGCAGAAGCAGCGTTGCGTGTGTGTTGGACGCTTAACAAACACCAGAAGCCATTTTCAGATTCTGATATAGTAAAAAAAATATATGTCTGATTCAGGGTGTAAGTGAATCAAAATATCAGGACCATGAGGTATGGGCTGAATGGCAGAGGGGATGTTAGGAAATACAATATCTTTCTTGTTTTTAGCATTATATCCTGCTACCTTAACTATGCAAAAATAACAATCCTCTCCATGATTTGTACGTTCCTTCCAAATCATAGGGATACCAAAGGGCAATGACTTCTTTTTTCCATTTTTCTAATTCCTCAACTCTGCAACACAACTACGACACACTTTGTGAGGGCACCACGATTTATCCTGGTCTCCTAATTTAATGCCAAAATATTGAAAGTAAGTTTTCTTTACAAAACAGTTATATTCTTTGTTTTACTAACGTATATGACCCATATATAATTATAGCAAAACAGATTTTGATAATTTACACAACCACAAATGTTTGTACAGACCTAGGGCGGATATAGTTAGTAGATTTTAATAAATATAAACATATTTTAAAATATAAACATAATAATAGTTATATTATTTCACATTTTAAGTAATAAAGTCGAAATTATAAACTGTAGGGCCTCTCTAACAAACGATAAGCACACTGTAATATTACTACAGTACGTATAGGCCTATTACGAAAAATATTCAAAACATAAAATTTTGAATTGTAAAAAATTCTGACGTGGTACGCGAAAACGGATTTCAATTTTGCAATCAGTGTGAAATTGTGATTCAGAAACGCTCATTTATTTCAAAAAAACAAAATACATGCAGAACGGTGTTATTATTGCAGCAGTTTGTGAGTGAAATGTCACTGAAAGTTTATGGATTCAGATAAGGTTATTGTGAAATTTTATGCGATCATATGTTGTGTATTTTTACGAGAAAACGGCATGAGAAAGACCCCACGGTAGCGCATCTCAATATATAAAACTGTTATTCTCCCAGTTATATGGATGCGAAATATGAACTCTTACGTTAAGGGAAGAGAAAATATTACGGGTATTTGAGAATAAAGTTCTTAGGAATTTTTTTACTAAAGAAATATGAACAGATAGTCGGATGAAAAAGACTAAATAACAGTGAGCTTTATGGGAAACGAGATATAATAATAAAAACTAAGTCTCGCGCCTTTAGCTTCGGACTCATACGAAGGTATTAACCCGGTTGAGTACAAACAGGGGGCTTAGACTGTACCTGTTTACAACTGAATAACACCTGACAGGCGCTGGGATGAACACTAATATATTAGTGACTAAGTTCTGTCAGGGACCCAGTCTCTCGGGGTATATCGAGAGCCTCTGCCCAGGGATACGGGCGAAGACCTTAACGGCAAGAACAACAAGATGGAACAAGCTTTCAAATTTTGCAATTGGCGGAAGAGGAAACCCTCTCCTCAGGGCTGAATATAAGGACCCATCTCCGGGGTAACAAGGAGAAAGCCCTCAACGGTCTGAGAAGATGAGAAGAGAGGGAGAGGCAATCTTCACACTAGGGCTGATATAATGGGAGGTTATGACGATAAACCTTAAGGAAGCAGCCCATTCAATCGTCTTGCCCTGCTAGGTGCCAGTAACACCTTCAGGGGACAATTTACACTACTAAAATGTTTTCATGAAATGAGATTTTTAAGAAATAAAGCAGGATATACTCTGCTGGATAAAAAAAAAAAAAGAAATGAAGATATAAGAAAGGGACTAAATGTTTTCAAACTTACAGATCGAATAATCAAATATAGGAACGCCTGGAAAGAACATGTTGATAGAATGCCAGAAGGAAGATTTCCAAAATTATTGCTAAATTATAAACCACACGGAAGGAGAAACGTTAGTCGCCCACACAGAAGATGGTCTGAACAATTTTAACAATTCTAGCTTTCATGAAATCGGAACGAGCCAACAGGCTTAATCCCTGGATGATAAAGAAGAAGAAGACTAAGTATCGCAGAATGCGATGGCAGGAATGAAAGAAGAGGATGAAAGCTCGAAGGAAAACCAGAGGCTAAGAATGAGGTAGGAGAATAACATTAACCATCATTTGAGGGAAATCGATTATACAGGGGATGATTGAAAAACACTAGCTCAGGATAGGAAATTATGGAGAGCTTATGTCCGTGCTGCTACGAACCTACAGGTTCGATAGTGCCAATGTGTTAGTTATACCAAGTTTGGTTTGATAAATCAAAAGTTGTGGCCGGTAAACCGTTAACGGATATAATATATATATTAGCTAATGTCCGGTGTGCGTTGCTACGCCTGATAAATGAAATGCCGTACTTACTTGAGTAATTTCTCCCCTTTCTTCAAGATGAAAATTCGAGGGGGTAAATTATGTGATGACTGTGAAAATATCAATACACTTTCACAATGTAGAGCACTATCAATTAGACATCTACGGTAATTCCATCACGACCATTGAACTTTACTCTCAAAGACATTTTGAGAAATTGAAAGAATAAGTTGCATTTAATGTTTCTCTATTTTCAGACACTCAAACCATACAAAAGATAACGGAACAGTGTATCACAATGAAGGTGTGTTTCACTCCGTTTTCCTTGGCGAAATTTACCACTTGCAACTTAAAATTTGCAGTGTAGCTGTTATACTTTCTTCCCATAGTCGAGTTTAACCACACTGACGCTGTGACGGAATAACATTGTTACCAACGCACAATGATACCTAACTCTATTCAGACTGATGACAACAGATGCGCGGGTGACAGAGACTGCAGGTACCGTTAGTTCTTTGTAAACGGAGATGGATTCCACCGTGGGTTTTCCATGAATTCCTTTGTATTTACTTGAACTATTCGTAAGAGTGTCCAAAGTTATAACTGAATATGTTTGGCCTAAGGTGATGCATATTGTATCAGAGGTGGATTAAAAATATATGATCTAGGGGGAAATTACACGAAGGGGTCAATTATGCGAGTAAATTAAAGGCTAATTAAATTGTATGAGACGAACCAAAACACGACGGTTGCTAGTCAGTTTAATTTCGGATTTCAGGTAAACTTTCACTTCTAATTGTCGGATTTCGCTCATTTTTTGTCATGCCTACCTCAGTTTATTTTAATATGATATACTGAATTTCGTTGTGAAACATCGAAAATTGTGACCGCTAGTTTGTTTTTAATATATAAAACTATTATTCTAGCAGTTATATTATATGGGTGCGAAACATGGACACTTACTTTAAGGGAGGAAAGGAGACTACGACTAATGTATTCACGTAGACTTTCACGGCCGGAGTTGCTATGATGATCTTGAAGATTTTCGGGCTGTAAGCCTCACGACCACGGCCTACAGCCCAAAAATCTTCAAGATCATCATAGAGACTACGACTATTTGTAGAATAAAGTTGTTAAGAAAAATGTTTGGGCCAAAGAGAGATGAACAGATAGGTGAATGGAGAAGATTACATAACTATGAACTACATGGTCTCTATAGGAAGCCGGATGTATTAAGAACAGTGAAGTCTCGTAGACTGCGATGGGCAGGACATGTGGCACGAATTGGATGAAATATGTTCATGGAAGCTTCTTGTAGGAAAACCAGAGGAAAACGCCCAGTTGGTAGACCAATACTGAGGTGGGAGAATAACATTAACTATGATTTGAGGGAAGTATATTATACAGGGGATGGTTTGAAAACATTACCTCAGGATAGGGATGTATGGAGAGCTTATGTCCACGCGGCCATGAACTTATGGGTTTGATAGTGCCAGTGAGTTGGTTAGAGCGATTTTTTTTAAATTTTCACTTCAGATAAACGCCTAATGGTTTTAGAGGATCCAATTGTGTATTTAAATCATCCAGGGACCCAGTTAGGCACACACAAATCAATTAATCAAAATCGGTCCAGTCGTTTAGGAGGATTTCAGTGACATACACACGTACAGAATTTTTTTTTCTCATCCACAAAAAGCTGTTTTGTTATAACACTCAAGCTTGCAAGTGAAAGAAGAAAATATTGTATTGTCTATTTTTTTACGGAATTTCAGTAGAAAGAGTTAACGTCTTTGGAGGCTACTGTTCAAATTATATCTGTGTATTGCTTGTTTAACTACTGAAAATATAGTATATGTTGTGATAATATTTCAGGTCCGTGTATTTTGGGCCACTTCACCTTAATAACTTCATTCCTTCGGAATTAGCTTAAAACAAAAAGGATGGTTTTCGTGGGAAACATCCTCTTAAGTAAAATTTGTTTCAGGACTAAATTGTGATAGAGTAAATAATTTCTCTTACCTCGGGTACCGGTACAAATTTTTATTTATAAGTACAATAATTAACAAAAATTATAGTACCTTCCGTGTACTGATTTTCTGAGGCTTGAAAGAAATGCAGTTTTCCCTAAGATATATTAAACGAAAAACTAATATATATATATATATATATATATATATATATATATATATTAGTGCATGGCCACACGTAGAAATACATTATATAATGGAAATGGACAGCTAATGACAAATGAGGGAAATTTTGAGGAAGTGGCTGAATTCAAATACCTAGGAACAATAATCACAAATAGGAATGAAATGCACAAAGAAATTAAACATAGGCTCAATTCTGGAAATGCATGCTATTATGCATTGCAAAGACTCTTGATGTCCCAACTCCTTTCAAAAAACGTTAAACTGAAAATATATAAAACTATTATTCTACCAGTTATATTATATGGGTGCGAAACATGGACTCTTACTTTAAGGGAGGAAAGGAGATTACAGGTATTTGAGAATAAAGTACTTAGGAAAATTTTTGGACCAAAGAGAGATGAACAGACAGGTGAATGGAGAAGACTACATAACAATGAACTACATGGTCTTTATAGGAAGCCAGATATAATAAGAACAGTCAAGTCTCGTAGACTGCGATGGGTAGGCATGTTGCACGTATGGGGAATGAAAGACTTGCATGGAAGCTTCTTGTAGGAAAGCCAGAGGGAAAACGCCCAGTTGGTAGACCAAGAATGAGGTGGGAGAATAACATTAACTATGATTTGAGGGAAGTAGATTATACAGGGAATGATTGGAAAGGATTAGCTCAGGATAGGGATGTATGGAGAGCTTATGTCCGCGCGGCCATGAACCTACGGGTTCGATAGTGCCAGTGAGTAAGTAAGTAAGTATATATATTAGTGCTGAAACCTTCCTTCTGGAGTGCCAAAATTGCTTAGAAAAGGAAGACCATGTATAGACCCATTATTTAGCATCAAATTATAATAATTATTAATAGTAAAAAGAAGCGAATTTAATTTAGAAACCCGTGTAGCTTTTTGAGATTTTAAAAAAGCTTTTGACAAAGTTCGAAGAAACCTTTTATTTGACATATTACAAGGAAAAAATATATCAAATTTAATATTACAAAATATATTAGAAATTTACACTGACAATAAAATAAATGTCAAAATAAATAATCGTATATCTGAAAGAAAATATGTTAGTAATGGAGTTCGACAATGCCTACTATCACCAACTCTGTTTAATATTTACATGAATGAAATAATTTCTGAATGCAACCTAATCTATACATCAGGAATCATAATAACCAGTACCTTAACATTAAATACCCTACTTTTCCCAGATGATCAAGTTATAATTTCCATTCAGAGGGTAACTTACAAATAGGACTATATGCACTAAATAAAATATTAAAATATTTTGGAGTGGAAATATCAGTACAAAAGTCAAAAGTAATGGCATTCTTGGGAAAAGATCCAATCAGAAGTAAATATCTTATCAAAATAAAAATAAAATGTGAACAAGAAAATCACCAAATTTACACAAATCTTAGGAATAATAAATATTACATTAAAAGCTAAATTAGTACAAAAATCCACAAGAGTAAAAATATATAATATTTTGGCATTACCTTCCCTTCTACACGGAAGTGAGATTTGGACATTAAGAAAAAGGGACAAGAGCAGAATCAAAGCAACGGAAATATAATTTCTCAGAAGGAAGCAGGATACACTCTTTTAGATCGAAAAAAAGAATGAAGAAATTTTAGAACAATTAGAGTTATAATCAGTAGAAGAAAAACTCAACAGACACAAATTAAACCGGCTAGACCATCTAAAAAGAATGGAAAATTCAAGAATCAAAAAAAAAAAAAAAGATGCAATATAGGCCTAAGCCCAAAGGACATCGTCGACCAGGATGACCTCTTAAAATACTACTAGATGGGGCCGAAACAGGTTTACAAAGGCCTAATTCGTGACGGATGATGATGATAATACCTTCCAAAGGCACATAAGAATGGACCTACCCTATATCAAGACCAGTACTATATTATGGAAGTGAGGCATGGACAATGAGATATAAGGACATCCATCGTTTCGCAGTCAGCGAGATGAAGTTCATAAGATCGACAACATATTATTCCTGATGGGAAGAGGTCCTGCAGGAACTTCAGTTAGAATCAGTTATCCATTTTATAAACAAGTACCAATACAATTGTAAAACTCATGTACAACATACGTCCATGAACAGAATCCCAAACCCATGCCCGTGGAAATAGCCGAGTAAATCCAGTCTTGAGATCGCAACAGGTCATCAGGCCTTACTCTTGTGTGGTAGGTGATAATGATTATAACACAACACTAAATGTATTAATTCTCTATCTGCCATTTAAATAAAAGTAGGCATTCTTAGATCCATCCATAGTAATTCTGCCCGAAGGCAGGTCCTTCACTGCAATCATACCATTTTCATTCTATGGTTGCAGCTTTACTAGGGAATTGTAGCTGTGGTAGCTTCCCGTTGCTTTCCACATCGGTGAAGGATGATGATGATGATGGCCATATGATTTCGGGGACCGTTTGGGCCTTAAAGTTTTCCTGACATTTCTCTTACAGGTGAGGAAAAACCCCCGATAAAAACCTCACCCAGAAAAACTGCCCCGACCGGGGATCGAACCCGGGCCCACTGCGTGACAAGGCAGCACGCTACCTCGAGACCACAGCGGTAGACGTATTCTTAGATAATTAATCGGCGAAATTGGACCAATACCTAACTAACTCCATGGCGCGATGAGGCCTAGAAGACCCTTGGAATACCTGCCGACTACTGGTCACACATCTAGCCTATATGCGTTTATCACTGAAATGGTCGATCATCCAACAGGTATAGAGGTAATATATGGTCAGCTTGTCCTGTCCCCATCCGTTATACTTCTTATACTTCTTTTTTTTCAACCTCTAACCGTGCTATTTATTTTAGTTACCTCTAAATTCCTCACGACGCGACGCTTGGTGGTCCCATATATAAATTGTAAGAAGAAAAATGTTATTCGTAAAGTTTTGAAATTCTTGCTGGATTTGTGGGAAATTTTACACATAATTCGCTCTAGACAACCAAAACTGTAGGCGATATGCTGTTGCTATGGTTACCTGATCTTCTATTGTTAACTGAAGGCTTCATACGTATGGCCAAGCAGGACCGTGTGCGATGTAAATGTATATGTACATGTTCATACGTACAGATTATCTCATGTTACAAGCAATCATTTTACATAGTTCAGAATTGCAAATTAATGCTGATTCATTATACTGTACCCCTAATACTACTACAACTACTACTACTACTACTACTACTACTAATGATAATAATAATAATAATAATAATATAATAATAATAATAATAATAATAATAATAATAATAATAATAATAATAATAATTATAGTGCCCACCGAGCCTTACCGGGACACAATATGTCGGGAGGGGATTCCAAAGTTTTGGACCAAACACATGATATAAGTAATATGCCTAATAATAATAATAATAATAATAATAATAATAATAATAATATATTCTTTATCATTTATCATCCATCATCGGGGTAATTTAACTCCGCCTTCCAGGCGCCCCAACTTCAGAAGTGGATTAGAATTTCGCCAATACCAACAGAGAACTCCATAAATGGTAGCATTGGATACGTATATACTTCAATCCCTGTTGTTCAGGCTAACATCGTTGCCTCGATGGCAACGGGGTCAAGCTCTATCCCAACTCTTGGCAAGTTTCGTGGGTGGGTCCATCATGATAGATGATACAGCTTTGACCGCCCCAACAATACACATCCATTCTCTTCTGGATTCTTCTACTGCCACTACCCTGAGATCTTGTTTCATCCACCTGATGCGAGGTCTTCCAACTTCACGTTTTCCATCGGTTCCGTCTCATAAATAATGCATTTTTTAAACACAATTTAATTTTGAACTTTTATGACAGGAAATCAAATTATTCTTCAAAGTAGAGATCATCAGAATCTATGGTCTTGAGCCATCTTACAGTGAGTTTGTTATCCCGCGACGGTATCAGTTTCTGGTTTTTGATGCGAAGAATTCGTTGAGACCCACCTCCACAGTTTCAAAGTTTTCGAAACTTAACGCAATAAATGGGCCATGGATCGAAACGGGTGGTAATCTGAAGGTGCAAGATCATGATTATATGTTGGTTGTGGTAGCAGTTTCATTCCTCCACAATTCCTGGATTTTTGTCACGGTTAGGTTTGAACCCACAACCACCAAAATTTCATGAAGTCGTTCCAGTTGTTGAGAATAAAGATCCGCATCGACTGTACGTCCGTTTGGAACAAACTGTTAATAAATCACACTTTCAAACACATAACATTTCATTAAAAATTGACTTATGGGGTAAAATGGGGGAATTCCCATCATAGAGGTAATTTATATTACGATTTTATTCAGAAACCATTATTTGAACCGCGTTCTGTATATTGCTGGCATCTTCTGCAAAGTGTTTCAATTATTGTGTATAATGCCAATGCTAGATGAGCAGCATCTCTGCAATGTGGTGGATATTTTATGTTTCGTTTACTTTTGTTGTAAGGAATCTAAGCTGATTTTTGCCAGGTAAGTTAGGTATTTCTCATAAGTAATGTCACGAGTGATTTTCGTGGCTCGTGAATTTATCTAGATGATTTGGAAATCAAGAGTGGTATTTGCTATGTTCAATGTATTTGTGGGAGAAAAATAATGCTCTGAACTGTTCAGAATATTAAAAAGGAGGAGCTCTCTTTATCACAAAAACAGGAGCTGATAAAGAGAAATCGATAAAGAGCGAGGCGAAACACGACTACCATTCGTTGTAAAACAAAATTTATTGAAACGTGATTGGTTAATGAATACAATTTCAGGCATGAGTTAATTAAATGTATTCTCTTTTTTTCAGATTATTACAGAATGAATACTAATATGAAATAATTACTTATAGTTTCAACTTATGACTCCAATACGAAATGGCACCAAGTTATTTCCAATATGGCACATTAGGATAACTCGGATCAATACTAATCGGATTTACCCAGAGTGATAGAAGTGGCTCTTCAAGGTTCGATTATTTTTTTATTTGTATTATTGACGTTTAAAAAATGCAATTAAGCACCTGATGAAATAAATGTGTTTGATGTAGGCCGGGACGGCATACTGTGGTACAGGTGTACTTCATGCAGAATGCAATGGATATGACACAGCAAAGAATTAAGTTTGAGATTTTTGTTCGCAGACAGTAATTTTTTTCATTTTTGTATCAGCTTTTCCTTTAGCTTTCAATAAAGTGATTTGAATTACCTAAGTGTCGGGGAACTCCGATCAAACCCAGGTACTAGAAAATAATATTTTTCGGGTTAGTTGATAGTATATTTATATTTTTTATGTATACCTAAGTAAGTAATAGAACAGTAAACAATTCTGTTCTTTTTTTCCAATTCCTTTTTACAAATAATAATGCAGTTATTCAACTAATTGCTAAAGTAATCGATATTCTCCCACTTCACGCTACTTATGAGACATCCTAACAGTTAAAGTTCTTTTTTTCCAGAATAACATAACTAGTCCACCTCATCTCCTGAATTGCTATAATATGTATCCTATTATATCTCTTATGTCAGTTTCCTCAACTATAAGACACACTGTGAGTTAACTTTAAACACCAAATAGTCTCCGAACACAATTTGTCCATCATAAACTTCCCATCACATTCCGCTTGTTTAGCAGCAACGTACGAGAGAATGCTGGCATCTCCTTCTTAAATATTGTGTTTTTTCGGAGGTGACCCTGACACTGAGCTGGTCTCTCACCTGGGGGAAGATCTTCATGTCATTTTGTGCTAAAAAATTATGTCCATGATCCAGTTTAAAATCCTCTCCCGACAGGTCGTGCCACTGCAAATGTCAGATGACATGAGACACGTAAATGTATCTTCAAAGGTACATGTTAAATATATATAAGAAGAGGAAAGAATTGTTATTGTTATTATTATTATTATTATTGCATATATTTAACAGAATATAGAGAGATATGTAATAAAATCAGAAATGAAACTAACATAAGAATAAGACAAATAAAGGAATCCCACTGAGAAGCATTCACAAAAGAAATGGAATCGCAGTTGTATAGTGAGAAAAAAAAAGTTTGACGAATGCTAAAAAATAGAAGAGCTGAGATAAACGAAACAATAAAAATAAATAAAATTAATGAAGCGACATGGAAACGCGTTTTAAGCATCTGTATTCTGACGATACTATAGTTGATAATGATAACCAGGAGGCAAAAATAGAAAAGGAATAATAAAGGAAGAAGATGTAGAATCTCAAATAACAGAAGAAGTTCAAGCAGTTATAAAAGAATTTAAAAAAATAAAAGGCACCAGGAATAGATGAGATAAAGAATGAATTCCTAAAATTTGGAGGAAAGAAACTAATAGAGGAAATAACTAAATTATTTAATATTATACGAAAAAATCTGGAAATCCCGAATGAATGGAAAACAAGTGTTACCATTCAAGAAAGGAAATAGGGATGATCCAGAGAATTATAGAGGAATTACCCTTCTCTCTTCTGTATTAAAGTTACTAAGGAAAATATTACAAAGAAGACTTCTCTCATACATATTAGTGATTAACAACAAGGGTTTAGATCGAACAGAAGCACGACAGATTCAATATTTATAATAAGGCAAATAGTAGAAAAGGCAATAGAATATACAACACCTGCCTGTTTATGTTTTATAGATTTGACAAAATCCTTTGAAAGAGCCAAATTAGAAGATAGGCTATAATAGGAATCTTACAATAAAAAATATCAAGCACAGTAATAAATTTGATAAAGGATATAAATACAAATACTGAAACAAAGATTTTGATAAATAGGAAACTTACAGAAGAAATTAAGTCTGCAAAAGGAATAAAACAGGGAAATTCTCTAAGCCCTTTATTGTTTAATCTGATAATGGATAAAATTATATATATATATATATATATATATATATATATATATATATAAGGTAAAGTACTTATCAGATTACCAAATGGGAAATAAAAATATTAATAAAATATGTTATGCTGATGCAGTTACTTCATCGATTCGTGACAACAGCAGAAAAAATTAATATGAACATCTCTACAAACAAAACCAAATGTATGTTTATATCTAAGAACCCAATAAGGTGTAAATTAGAAGTTAAGGGGAAAACTATACATATTATGGATTTTAAATATCTTGTAAAATATCGTAAATTGATGAAGTAAGATCTCAGCTTTTTAGAGTATCGAGAAATATCAGGATACTTACGAGATGATGTATGGAAAAACAAATATTTAAACACAGAAAGTAAAGTAAAACTTTTATAAAACATGTGTACGACCAATAATGACATATGTTACATATACAAGAGCAAATACTAGCCAAACGAAACAACTCGTGAGAACAGCAGAGATAAAAACTTTAAGAGCAATAGTAAACAAAACAAGGTTTGACAGAGTTAGAAAGGGAGGAATGCAATATCATAGATGTTGAGACATTTATTATAACAAGGAAAAAAATAATGGACATGGGCAGTCATGTAGTGGGGAGTTTCTAACCGAGGCTAATTCAACTTCATGACGTGTTCTAGAAGGCACATGGCCTACCATCCGACTGCTGATCTCACATCCACATTGGAATATCAGAGGGTGACGATCATCTAGTCAGTACAGAGGTGACATATATCCTACAGCTGTTATAGGTTCTTTTTTGAAAAAGCTTGAGTCGCTACTTATCGTAGCTGCTCAAATTCCTCATGATGCTGGATGGGCACCAATCCCATACTTTCCGAAATTCCATGAGGAATTTTTTTCTTTCATGGTGAGTCGATCCAGCCCGTAGCTTAAACCGCTCGGTCATGACACGGAACACCAGGTTAAGCTTATTTCCATACAATAATCAGTGCGGTCGACACATCGCTACGAAGAGCCATTAAATTTTGCTCAGAGCACTGATTTAGGCTTGAGGTTTATTACGAGTCCATGGCATACAGTAGCTGCCGGATGACTTATCCATTGGATTTTACCATCCTAATAATCAATCGAACACGGTCGGGTTTGAACCCGCGATCCTCGGTGCTAGAGGCATTATTTTTAGACCCTATTATTATTGTTGTTAGGATCATTATTATCTACATTAATATTCGACGAATAGTCTAGAAGTAATTTATGCGTTGGAATGTATTGTCGGAGATTCACAGTTATAAAAATATATTTGCGTGGAAAATTGTCCTATCTAAACACATGCTTTCGCTATAATAATCCAGAATAATTACCAGTTCGTTTCACATAAAGAAATAAAATAATTCAGATCCACGAGGCAATTTGATTACGTCGTGTTAATTGAGAAAGTGTTAACTAGCGCTTGGAATCACAACTCCGCACGACAAGTAGTTTAACAAGTCATTTGCAACTCATTTCCTTATCAATATTAACTTCAGTATATGCACAGGGTGTCTCAATGGCGCAATAGGCCCTTAGCCTATCATATGGCTGCTGTCCTCACATCCACAGAGTTAGACGATCATCCAGTCAGTTTAGGGGTAATATGTTGCCAATATATCGGGATCCCTAACCATTATAGCTGTTTTTTTCTTCAACCGCTATTAATTGTAGCTACCCAAATTCCTCATGATGCCGGGTAGTCACCGGTCCCATACTGGCCGAAATTCCATGAGAAAATGTCTTTCCCCAGCGCAAGTCACATAGCTCTTTGCCAAGGCATCTTGCCTTAAACTCTCGGCTACGGGGCGGTACGGATGTTTCCATCCTTAGGGTCAAATTTATATAGACAGTGGAGTACTCTAAACTGCGCACTTTGATATAATTGGAACTTTCGGACACCACGAGGGCTTGAAAAATAATAACATGATTTTGGCAAGCTGCTTGAATTTTGACACTCATAACTAGGGTTGGGATTTTTATGATACAGCATTTTTTTTGTAAGAGTGATGTGTTTCTTAATGTATATAAATGCTTTTTATACATAAACTGATTGAATTAAAGTACTTTGTTAAGTCATATTTATGCATATTTGACCATTTATATGTGACGGAGCATATTATAGCAAATCATTTTTCATATTCGTCATATTTTCACTCTTTTAAAACGTAAATAACTTTTTTATGGCACAATTTCTTTCTTCCATGTTCATTTGAGTTGTTAAATTTCTCAGAATTTTGTTTCTTCTAAAATCTGTCTTGCTCTCCTATTTAGTTTCAATTGATAGCATGGATTTTTCCCTTACGTATATATTGTCTGTCCAACGGATCTGTGCCCCCCATAAGATATGCGAACTAAAGCCTACTTCCTTTTCTGCCTCGGCAAATCATTTCCTTCCCTGCATTTCTATCTCTCTCTTGCACTTGCACTCCAGTGCTGTCAACTTAATTCCAACATAATTCCAATATTCAAGAGCCATGACACTGTGGGAAGTTCGGCAACATCCCTACTCGATAAGTTACCGTTGGCTGACATTTGACATAGTGGGAGGGGGAGTGTACATTTCTAAGAACGATGTTAGCGCTATAGGGGCACAGATTCGTTGGTCCGAATATACTCCCTTACTCACTGGCACTATCGAACCCGTAGGTTCATGGCCGCGCGGACATAAGTTCTCCATACATCCCTATCCTGAGCTAATGCTGTCCAATCATTCCCTGTATAATTTACTTCCCTCAAATCATAGTTAATGTTATTCTCCCATCTCATTCTTGGTCTACCAACTGGGCGTTTTCCCTCTGGCTTTCCTACAAGAAGCTTCCATGCAAGTCTTTCATTCCCCATACGTGCAACATGTCCTGTCCATCGCAGTCTACGAGACTTATTATATCTGGCTTTCTATAAAGACCATGTAGTTCATTGTTATGTAATCTTCTCCATTCACCTGTCTGTTCATCTCTCTTTGGTCCAAAAATTTTCCTAAGTACCTTATTCTAGAATACTCGTAATCTCCTTTCCTCTCTTAAAGTAAGAGTCCATGTTTCGCACCCATATAATATAACTAGTAGAATAATAGTTTTATATATTTTCAGTTTAACGTTTTTTGAAAGGAGTTGGGACATCAAGAGTCTCTGCAATGCATAATAGCACGCATTTCCAGAATTGAGCCTATGTTTAATTTCTTTGTGCATCTCATTCCTATTTGTGATTATTGTTCCTAGGTATTTGAATTCAGCCACTTCCTCAAAATTTCTCTCATTTGTCATTAGTTGTCCATTTCCATTATATAATGTATTTCTACGTGTGACCATGTATTTAGTTTTATTGATATTTACTTCCAGTCCTAATTTCTTAGTGTTACTCAATAGCGTGTGCGTGTTGTCCTTTAGTATCTCTTCGCTATCGGCCAATAGTACTACATCATCAGCATAAACTAACAGCTTATTAATACCATTGAGTTGTAAGCCTTCCTCATTCTCTAAAGATTTGATGGCATGCTCTAGTACAAAATTAAATAGTAGAGGAGATAGTGCATCTCCTTGCTTCAACCCATTCTGGATTTAAAAGTGTCTGAAAACTGTTTGCCTACACGCACCCTACTATTTGTGCCATTTAGACACATTCGTATAAGCCTAACTAACATTTTAAGAATTCCGAAATCCAGCAGGATACTATATAACTTCTCCCTCTTAATTGAATCATATGCAACTGAAAATATATAAAACTGTTATTCTACCAGTTATATTATAGGCCTATGGGTGCGAAACATGGACTCTTACTTTAAGGGAGGAGAGGAGATTGCGGGTATTTGAGAATAAAGTACTTAGGAAAATGTTTGGACCAAAGAGAGATGAACAGACAGGTGAATGGAGAAGATTACATAACAATGAACTACATGGTCTTTATAGGAAGCCAGATGTAATAAGAACAGTTAAGTCTCGTAGACTGCGATGGGCAGGACATGTTGCACGTATGGGGAATAAAATACTTGCATGGAAGCTTCTTGTAGGAAAGCCAGAGGGAAAACGCCCAGTTGGTAGACCAAGAATGAGGTGGGAGAATAACATTAACTATGATTTGAGGGAAGTAAATTATACAGGGAATGATTGGACAGGATATGGATGTATGGAGAGCTTATGTCCGCGCGGCCATGAACCTACGGGTTCGATAGTGCCAGTGAGTGAGTAAGTAAGTAAGTAACTGTATTTTTTTTGCATATTTAGGTGGTTTTTTGGTCATAAAAATTCTAGCCCTACTCTTAACCAACTTAGAGTTCAGAGCAGTTGTTGTAGAACGACTACCTCCCTCAGTACATTAATTACAACGACGCATAAAATTTTCTCACCCTCTTCAATATCCCTGTATTTGTTACACAATGAGAACGGCACGAGGACTCTAGTAAGCAGCCCCTCTTCAGTTTCTACTGACGTTTCACACACCAACACTTCATATGCTCGCATAAAAACAAATCGAGAGTAGTATGAGACAGGATCTCCCCTTCCAACCCAACGTTACGAAATGTATTGTTCTGATGAGTAGGCAAGAGTCACATCCTCTAGCGAATAACAAGACGTATCTTACTGTGGCAGCATATCTCGTATAAACACGAGGTAACGTGGACCATTTAAAGGGTAGGGGTAGGAGATAAGGCTCTATTACGTGATTTTGTACAATTTTACTCCGCAAATTAATACCGTAGGCCTAAATCTCTGCTGGTGCCCAGACACATGGGTGGAATGGGGGTAGTTTTCACACTTTCAATATCCATTTTCGACCACTGCACTGGTTCCATATTGTCTGAGTTTATGATCCCCTATCATCTGTATAATTTTGACCTTAAATTTTGTTTATCAATACCGGTTAAAGTATTAACTTCAATAAGAGTTTCGCTGAGCCGAACAAACAGGTGAATGGAGAAGACTACATAACAGAGTGCTACACGATCTTACTCGGAAACCAAATGTAATAAGAATTGTTAACTTTCGTTGATTGCGATGAGCAGGACATGTGCTACGGATGGGGAATAAAAGGAAGATATCAACATTTCTTGTAGAAAAATCAGAGGGAAAGTGCCTAGTAGAATGAAATGGGTAAATACCATATCATTTATCATGCTTTGAGGAAGGTGAATTATAAGGGAATTATTGGAAAACATTAACTCAGGATAGGTATGTGTGGAGAGCTTATGTCGGCGCGGCCATGAACCTACGAGCTCAATAGTGGCAGTGAGTTTTTTTATTTGTGGAAATGGACGTTTTGTGAAAATCAGGTACAAAATCCTGACTTGAAAAGAAATAAAAGACTGAAACTATAAAAGAAATTGTGGGATAATTTAGATGTTATAATACCCTCTAGGTGGCCCGAGGAGCAAGCGATTAGAAGCTCGCCTTTCACCGCTGGAGTCAAATTCGGGTCTCGATTACTCCATGGATTTCGTGATGGCCGAAACGGAGTCTGACAGGTGTTTCTCTGGGTTTCCCCTGCTTTCCCCTGACATAAATTTCATTCCACTATTTCTCCACACTAATGTCATTCATTTCGTATCATTTCATTTGATCTGCCCCTGTGATGGTGCGTCAGGTGTGGTCGGCAGACATCCTTGTTATTCAGTCCTCCAATGTAAGAGGCTTCATCGCATCTCACCCCTCGACCCGCCACTGAGTTGAGGAAATAATAATAATATTAATAATAATAATAATAATAATAATAATACCCTCTACTTGTGTCCGGCGTAATAACAGGTCAAGGGATAAGATCAGATGAAGCCTTAATTATTATTAAAAATCTAAGATGTACGGAGATGCCGGCTGACTAGGTCTGTCGCACCATTACGGAAGCAGATGAAATGAAATAAAGAAGAGAAGTGGTGGAATAAAGTTTTTGACAGGGAAAACGGTAGAAATCCCGAGAAAAATATGCCCTGTGTCCTTCAATAGCCTGGATTTAGGTTAAGTTTTAAGTTTGGGTTTAAGGACTTTCCTGGCGCTTAATTATCATTTATCACCTATCATATCATCGTGGTAACGTGACATCGCCTTCCAGGCGCCCCAACTTAAGAAGTGGGTTATAATTCTGTTAATATCAGGAGAGAACACCCGAAATGTCATAAAGACAACCTGGTGACATTGGTAAAAAAACACTATATTAAGAGATAGTAGGAAGAAATATTGCCTACATTAATAAGGCATAGGCATATCAGCAGAAAAGAGAGAGAGAAAAAAGTGATCGCACTACAGATCCTTAGGTTAGAAGGAAATCAAGACTCCAATATTTCTAGACAATCGGCACGATGTATTAATCCTGCGTGACGACCAGAACATGCGTCTGGTGTCATTTCCATTAGAGGCTAAGCCAACCCCAGGACCATAGTGCCGCAAAAATTTAGGCCAGTTTAAAAATCCTTCAAACCCTCGAACTTGCGGCCTGTAAAAAAAAGGTTACAAACAGGGCATGTAATCCAGAGGAGAGACAATAGAGAGGAACGGCGCTTGGACACCGGAAGCGCTATAATCCCGGATTATCATCAACATAATCATCGTCGTCCTTGCAAGAGTTTGGCATTTTGCTTGTTCTACTTCACAGTTCCTCGAAGGCTCAACTCTCTTCTCCTTTAGAGACTACGTTACCGTGAGCTACATAATCTTTAGGAGAAACCAGATGTAATTGGAATAGTTAAGTATCAATAGAATGCGATGGGCAAAGATATTTTGGACGAATGGAGAATGAATGAGTAAATGGTCACTTCTTGTAGGATGATCAGAGGGAAAGCGCCTAGTAGGTTGGACAAGAATGAGGTGCTAGAGTAACATTAACCATGATTTGAGGGAGGTGAATTATATAAGAAATGGTAGAAAAAACATTAGCTCAGGATAGAAGTGTATGAAGAGCTTAAGTCAGAGCGGCTATGAACCTCGGGTTTGTTAGTACCAATGAATTAGTAAATTACATTTTTCTACACAAGATTTTTAAGAAACACTCGAAACAAAAACAATTAGGCTATAATTGATGACACATCTTAAACAAATGCATCATCGGTTGTCACTTATAAGCTGAGTTACTTGAACATATCGCTCAGTATGTATCTAATTGCTAAGTCAGATGATGATAAAGTCGCAACTGATTAAACTAAGCGAATTTTTTATAAAGTCGAATTTATGGTCAGATTTTGCTATTTACGGAACATTACGTTTTTTTGTTAATCCTTAAATTGGAGAAAGTCAATTTCTTATTCCAACTTACTTAAATGTGTCAGACTGTAGTTAAAACAACCATCCATATCCATAAATGATTACCTATTTGCATATTGTTGAAAAATTTGACATAAATTTAAATATTTTCTACTGATTCGTTTTTTTTTCTATCTTTAACTTCTTCTTCTTTTTCCTTTCATGTGATAGGCCTAGCGGTCTGTTACGATCTCAATCCAACGTTTGAAGGGTCTGCCCAATGATCTCTTGCCTGGTGGCTGGTAATTTAAGATTTGTCCTATCTTTATTAAAATATTAAATACATTAAACTAATGTATCTTATAAGATACATTGCCAATTTAAGAGTTAATTATATTCTATTGTATACATATATACGTTACGAAGAAGCAAACATGGCCACTGCTAGAACGAATTTTCATTTTTGGGTTTCAGGTAAACACCCATTTTTAATGGTTTGGATAATTCTTTCCTCGTATAATTTCAGTAGGGTATACTAAATTTCGTTGCAATTTTTTTTCACCGCTTTTCATATTTTCGTTTTAGGTGAACTCCTACTTCTAATGGGCCGAATTTACTGGTTAACTAACTCGACCTTACTTTTTTTAATGTATTGCTATATGCCAAGTTTGTTCCGATAAAACAAAAATTCGGCCTACACACACACACATACATGCATGCATACATACATGCATACACACATACATACATATATGTAGGCCTATATATTGATCATGGTCGTTTTCGTTATCTACTATATAGAATTGGTGTAGATCTATAATTTTTTTAAATATTTTCTTGAAAACTACCTCAATTCGCTAAAAGAGATAAATAATGACAGAGTCTGCCGCGGTGGTCTAGTGGTTATATTCCTTGCCTCTAGTCCCCAGGGTCGAAGTCAATGGATTTTTAGAATGGAAAAATCCAAGGGACATGTCCAACGGGAGAGAGTTTAAAACCATGGGTCTCGAGTTTGAACATCCACAAACCTAAATAAAAATAACTCTGTGCAAAATTTAACCTATCTTTATCTCTCCAAAATATACCTTAGTTGCCTACTAGATGTCTCATTAGGTCAGTATGTTGACCACATGCCATTCATGACATCTGCTAGAAAAATAAGCTTAACTAAATTAGCTTGGTCTAGAAACCCCTAGGAAAGGCTATGGCTCTGTAAAACAAATAAGCAAGTACTTAAAATCAGAGACAATGTTTAAAGTGAGTAATTCTATAAAATGACCAGCCATTAAACAAAATGCCAAAACTTGGTAGATAAAATATTACATTTTATAGAACCAAGCAAAGTATTACTATGTCATGTAATTCATGTGATTTTTTTTTCGCCCATAACAACGCTTAATAATAACCAATACTTACTTACTTACTTACTCAGTGGCACTATCGAACCCGTAGGTTCATGGCCGCGCGGACATAAGCTCTCCATACATCCCTATCCTGAGTTAATGCTTTCCAATCATTTCCTGTATTTAATAATAACCATTAACTACTCAAAATGGACATAAGTAGGCCTAAGGTTAGTATGAGTCATGTTTTCGAGTTTAACACTGATGTAGGTATTCATTTAGGGTATTCCCGTAAGTTGGTTGTGTTATTATACCCATCATTAATATCGGGTACGTATTATTAATAACAGTTTTAAGAAATATTAAAATATTCTTTAAAATAAGATCTTTTGTTAACAGTTTGACATTGTCTAGGAAATATTTGGCCTATACGATCCCCTACAAAATACATAAAAAATATAATTTTATATTTTGCCAACATTTATCCGAATTTATTTATTTCTATGGAATTTTGTATAATACCTTAATTTTTAACTTTGTCGGTAACATAGGTCTATCGCCATTCCAAAACAATGACATAACTGAGAAATGCTCTTTAACTGAATTATACGATACTGGCTTCAGAAATGTGTTATGCTTCCATAAAAAATGTGTGCAGTACAATTACATGACAGCTGTGTCATTAAAAAAAATAATAGAGGAATTTTGTAAGTTTTCACAAAAACACTAATTTAATAGAGTTATACAAGCGACGGGAAATTTATATTCATATTTTGTGAGATATTTGATTCCATGTAAGTATTCATTGTGTCATTTACTCCTCAGTTTTAGAGGAAAATTCGCATAAAATTAAAATTAGGGTAAATTTTCATAACACCCTTGTGGCCAAAACTTAAAACTTAAAAAGTACCCAAGTAAAATTTTCCTTTGTGTCGCTTGTCATCCTTAAGCTGATGATACGTATAGTATTATTAGGCGATACCGAGGACATACTAAAAGGCAACATGCACATTCTATTGTGTAACACTAAGAAACCGAGGCTGGAAGTAAACATCAATAATAATGGTCACATAGGCCTATATAAAAATATATGGTCAAACGTAGAAATACATTAGGCTATATAATGGAAATGGACAATTAATGACAAATGAGGATCATTTTGAAGAAGTGGCTGAATTCAAATACCTAGGAACAATAATCACAAACAGGAATGTAGCGCAGAAAGAAATTAAACATAGACTCAATTCTGGAAATGCATGCTATTATGCATTACAGGAACTCTTATCGTTCCAACTTAACCCAAATTTTTTTAAACTGAAATACATAAAACTGTAGTTCTCGCAGTTATATTATATAGATTGGAAACATGGGCTCTTACTTTAAGGCAGGATAAAATATATTACGAGCATTTGAGAACAAAGCTTTTAGGAAAAATGTTGGACCAAGGAGGCGAAAGGAAAAGACTAGGCTACATAGCAGTGAATTACATAATTTTTTTTAGGAATCAGTTGATTCTTGGAGACTGCGATGCGCAGGACATGTGAAACGAATGGGGAATGAAAGAAGTTAATGGAAGCTCCATGTAGGAAAACCAGAGGGAAAGCGCCCAGTAGGTAGGCCAAGAATGAGGTGGGAGAATAACATTAACCACGATTTGAGAGAAGTAAATTATACAGGGAATCGTTCGAAAATATTAGCTCACGATAAGGATGAATGTAGAACTTATGTCCGCGTGACCATTAATTTACGGGTTCGATAGTTCTAGTGAGTTAGTCGGTTGTCACCCAATATTAGCAAACTAGCAATTATGTATAATGGGTATATGGTAAGTGTAAAAAGTCATCCTACAGTTAAAAATTATTTGGATTTTATGCCAGGTGTCAACCTATAAAATTGGACTTAAAAATGCACAATTTTTATTATTATAGCATTCTGATAATAATCACCAGAGGAAAATATATTTCATGTATGTCGATTTTTCTTAAAAAATGCAGGAATCTACTTAAAATTGAATGAGAATCGCCATATTTACAATGGAAAACATACATCAATCATTGTTCATGCAGAATAGCCAACTTATCCTAATGGGGCGCCAGATTATTCAAGAAACTGAATAATTCCGATGTATACTAACTTGCCAATTTCCTCACCTAACAAAATAAGATGAGTATGGTTATGAAGTACTAGGAACTTAGTGATGAATGAATAAATATATAAGAAATAACGTAATTTAATAGTGGGAGCGTGTATTATCACGTTGACTCTCATGACGCTAGCAGTCAATTGTTCTTTATTGGAGCATTTACAGGTAGACTGCTGGAATTACTGAAAGCCCAAAACAATAATGTTCTAGTCAATTTAAATTTTAGTAACAATTTTATTATTCGTCGCCATCTAATTTTTTTCCAGGCGAAAATATCGCAAATCGATAAACATAATTAGATTTTTTCTTATGTTTCATGGCACTTTTAACATTAAAATACAAAAATTGTTACATTGCCATTGTTATATGAGCCATGAAAATAAACAAATATAAAAGTCTAGCCATTGGTCTATGAGTAAGAAGTGAGTGTACAACGTCCTCCCCCTTCTCCGACAAAGACTTCACAACGTACACAATACCAACCGCAGCGGTGTAACCAATACACAAAACACTTTAATGACTTCGAAAAGAAACAACAGAATAAGAATCTAAAACCATTGTTCGGTTGCATAATACATACAAATCAGTATCAGAAATATCCAAAATGATTCCACAGTTCTTAATACAAAATGTTTATCGTGAAAGAATGGCCCGAAGTAAATATTTTATCAATTAAGCAAAACTAGGTAAATAAATTGCTCAAATTACCCCCTGTATTATCGCTTTTTACACTCTTCCTAAAAATATTTTTTTCGCTTGTTTCCGATATATTACGAGCTGCCTCTTGACAAGCGATTCCCGGGAGCAGGAAGATCGTATCGCGTGAACATATGTTAGGACGTTGTGCAGATCGATTTAACAGGTGGAAGGGGAGAACTCACCTGATGACGAGTTACTCGGTCTTCATTGCGATCAGAACTTCATGATGGCGGGCAATGGGTGGGGCCGTACTGTCCTCGCGGCCGGCATCACATCCACGTGATGTTACTATCAAGACTGTGCACACTTGTTGGATGGTGTCACTGGGAAGGGTGGTCAGTGTTTCCGACCCCGCATGGTGTCCGTTAGCGACTGGGCCAATTTTCAGCTCCAGCTTGTCTACCAGTCGCTTCGCCCCACCCTAACAAACTCAACATGCGCAGTCAGTTCATCGACAATTAAATAAATACATCCCTTAATTAAACATTGGATCAACTCTGCTATTATACATTACAGGGAATCTTGTCACCACCACTCTGACTTTAAGAGATGGTTGAGAAGAGCGGAATCAACTCATAATTGAAATATACAGCGTGTTCGGAAATTCCCGTTACAAACTTCTAGGGCTTGTAGAGGGAACTGAGTAGATAACGTTTTGAATAGGAACCTTAGTCCGGAAACATACCGTTTTCGTGCTGCAGGTACAAATGCGCATAAACCGTTTAAATCTCCCGCGTCTACCGGGGATTGATCGATAGCAATTTAGTAATATGTGTCTAAATGGCTCAAATAGTAGGGTGCGTGTAGGCAAACAGTTTTCAGACACTTTTGAAATCCAGAATGGGTTGAAGCAAGGAGATGCACTATCTCCTCTACTATTTAATTTTGTACTAGAGCATGCCATTAAATCTTTAGAGAATGAGGAAGGCTTACAACTGAATGGTATTAATAAGCTGTTAGTTTATGCTGATGATGTAGTACTATTGGCCGATAGCGAGGAGATACTAAAGGCCAACACGCACACACTATTGAGTAACACTAAGAAATTAGGACTGGAAGTAAATATCAGTAAAACTAAATATATGGTCACAGGTAGAAATTCAGTATATAATGGAAATGAACAGCTAATGACAAATGAGGGAAATTTTGAGGAAGTGGCTGAATTCAAATACCTAGGAACAATAATCACAAATAGGAATGAGACGCACAAAGAAATTAAACATAGGCTCAATTCTGGAAATGCATGCTATTATGCATTGCAGAGACTTTTGATGTCCCAACTCCTTTCAAAAAACGTTAAGCTGAAAATATATAAAACTATTATTCTACCAGTTATATTATATGGGTGCGAAACATGGACTCTTACTTTAAGGGAGGAAAGGAGATTACGAGTATTTGAGAATAAAGTTCTTAGGAAAATTTTTGGACCAAAGAGAGATGAACAGACAGGTGAATGGAGGAGACTACATAACAATGAACTACATGGTCTTTATAGGAAGCCAGATATAATAAGAACAGTAAAGTCTCGTAGACTGCGATGGGCAGGACATGTTGCACGTATGGGGAATGAAAGACGTGCATGGAAGCTTCTTGTAGGAAAGCCAGAGGGAAAACGCCCAGTTGGTAGACCAAGAATGAGGTGGGAGAACAACATTAACTATGATTTGAGGGAAGTAGATTATACAGGGAATGATTGGAAAGCATTAGCTCAGGATAGGGATGTATGGAGAGCTTATGTCCGCGCGGCCATGAACCTACGGGTTCGATAGTGCCAGTGAGTAAGTAAGTAAGTAAGTATGACAATTAATTAAATTTACACAATCCACCATTCATTGATTTCGTGACAATGTCCAATGCCAAGGGAAAATAAAGAAACTTCACTTTGCCACTATAAGAATAATTGTTTATACGCAAACTTAAACTTCTCTACTCTATTTTTTTTTATTATTGATTTCGTACATCTCAATGATGGATAAATCATATTTGAAGAGAAAAATTATACGCTCAGACCGGGACTTGAACCCGGGACCCTTGGTTCTCTAGACCAAGTGCTCTACCAACTGAGCTACCTGAGCAAGTACCGATCTAAACGCAAATCCTTCTCTATATACATTGTAATTCCCATCCACCAAATGCTGTGAAGCCATGCTTCTATCTTGCAAATGGCGGCTCCTTTATTAAGAAGACATATTTGGGAATTATATATTACAGCCAGTACGGCTTTTTCCAAGTTTTTATTATTGATTAATCCATCATTGAGATGTACGAAATCAATAATAAAAACTTGGAAAAAGCCGTACTCGCTGTAATATATAATTCCCAAATATGTCTTCTTAATAAAGGAGTCGCCATTTGCAAGATAGAAGCATGGCTTCACAGCATTTGGTGGATGGGAATTACAATGTATATAGAGAAGGATTTGCGTTTAGATCGGTACTTGCTCAGGTAGCTCAGTTGGTAGAGCACTTGGTCTAGAGAACCAAGGGTCCCGGGTTCAAGGCCCCGTCTGAGCGTATAATTTTTCTCTTCAAATATTCTCTACTCTACTTAACATTCTGGTTATCAGGGCCTACTTATGCATTACAACAGCGGTTCAATATGGCGACCACCAAGCTCGTGCATACATTGTACCTGCGAATCACATTCTGGCACACTCGCTCCATCCTATTGCATTGCGTTTGAATGGAATTATATTCTGAACGTTAACATCAGACCAGTTAAAATAAATCGAATCATAAATGAGGTTTGTATAAGGTTATAAATTACTAGCCTACATCATAAAACAATCATAAAGAAATTAAATATAGAATCTGTGGTCTCGAGGTAGCGTGCTGCCTTGTCACACAGCGGGCCCGGCTTCGATCCCGGGTCGGGGCAGTTTTTCTGGGTGAGGTTCTTATCGGGGTTTTTCCTACCTGTAAGACAAATGTCAGGAAAACTTTAAGGCCCAAAAGGTCTCCGAAATCATATGGCCATCATCATCATGATCATCCTTATCATCATCATCATCATCCTTCACCGGTGTGGAAAGCAACGGGAAGCTACCACACCTAGACAATTCCCTAGTAAAGCTGCAAGCATAGCATGAAAATGCTATGATTGCAGTGAAGGACCTGCCTTCGGGCAGAATTACTATGGATATATATATAACGAAGTGGATACAGCACATTTAACGAATGCCAGACGAGAGAATATCAAAAACTGCCCAAACTATAATCCAAAAGGAAAAAGAACTATGACCGAATTTTGACGAGATGACGTGAAAGTAATTTGAGACGGAATGGGCCACAAGGCTTAATTCTTGATGTCGGTTACATATTTTAAATCTTAACAGAATAAACTGGTAATTAGAATCAGAGATATCATTTTTTATTGCGAGTTACAATTAACTCACTTCACAACCGAATTTCCTTAAAGTAAAACATATAAAACGGTTTTCTTCCGGTTAGACTACATGGATCCGAAACATGGTTTATTCCTTTATGAGGGGGAAAGATACGAGTTTTTTTTTTTTTTTTTAGATTGAAGTTCTTGGGAAAATGTTTAGACTAAGGAAAGGCGAGAAGACAGATGAAATGAGAAAAGTGTACAGTACTGAGCTACATGATCTTCATGGGTAACCGGATGTTATAAAAATATAGTACAGGCCCTAAGTCTTGTACACTACGATGGGCAGGACATGTGACACGAATGAGGAATGAAAGAGGAACATGCAAACTTGTTTAGGTTCCCATAAAGGTAATGTAGTTCTAATTATGTAGTTTTCTACATTAATTTGTAAGTTTGTTATGGTGTAGCTATTGAGGTTATTCTCATGATTTTTTTTTAATTTCTACAAATCTTCATCATTTTATGTCGGCCGCGGTATCTAGTGGTTATGTTCCTTGCCTCTAGTCCCGAAGATCGTGCTCTCAAACTCGGCCGAAGGTCGATGGATTTTTAGGATGGAAAAATCAAAGGGACAAATCCTCCGGGGAATTTTAAGCCGAGAGTCTGGAGATTTTAAGGTTTTTGAAAGAACGTCAAGTTTGAATAAAATATATCTCTGAGCAAAATTTAACCGACCATAATTCATCCGATAATACCTTAGTTTCTTACTAGATTCACCTCCAGACGATGTACTAACCACATATCCTCGCTGACATATGTAGGGAAGTAAGCGCAAGTAAATTAATCCGATTAAGAAACTTTCAACTAGGTAAGCACCCATGATCTGCAGTGGGACCAATAAACATAATTTTGGGATCCACATTTTACAATTAATTAATTAGATTCAATCCAGAACTAGCCAAACTAAACACAGATAGGTTTAGGAAAAGAGTATAATTATTTAATTATTTTCAAATTACAAATACGTCTAACCTATTTTTGTTTAAATTATTCCCCAATCTCTTTAATTACACGCTTTATATTAGCTTGACCTGTATCTATCTATCTATCTATCTATCTATCTATCTATCTATCTATCTATCTATCTATCTATCTATCTATCTATCTATCTATATATCTATCTATCTATCTATCTATCTATGTAACTGAATCTTTCATCGCGCTTTTCACCCACTTAAAATAATTGGATCGACTTGAAATTTTGTATACTTGTAAAGGACCCGTGACAATACAATAATTTCATATTTATTTTATTCTTCGGTTGCGTATACTATAACTCATCTGAGCTAAGTTCCAGCAGTAATGTAAACAAAACAGATGAATGGACTGCGTTTTCATTGGTCGAATAACTGTTTTACCTCTGTAAGAAGATATAGTTCGCTTTCTAACACTCAAAATAAATAAAATAAAAATAATATAAATATATATTTTCTAGCACATGTCTATATAACGATGGTGGGCAATGAAAACCTCATAACTCCATTTTGGTAAATTTTACAGGAGAAACAAATAAATGTTTTAAATAATTATGAAAATTGATACAGCAATAGATAGCACATACTTTACTACAGAATACAAGTCAAGTTATTAATAAATTTGAAGTCCGTGTTCTCAACAGGTTATGCATAACATAGGCCTATTCCTGTGCTGGCTACTGGAGTTATGTGGTTTTCAATGACTGATGGAGTTACGAGGTTTTCATTGCTTACCGTCGATAAGTTATATGGTATAATTAAAATATATAATTTTAATTTATTATAATAGGAACAGTTAAGTCTCGTAGACTGCGATGGGCAGGAGATGTGGCACGAATGGGGAATGAGAGACGTGCATGGAAGCGTCTTGTAGGAAAACCAGAGGGAAAGCTCCCAGTTGGTAGACCAAGAATGAGGTGGGATTTGAGGGAAGTAGATTATACAGGAATGATTGGAAAGCATTCGCGGTCATGAACCTACGGGGTCGATAGTGCCAGTGAGTGAGTATAGATTGAATAAATAAGGTTCATCATTGTGGTCTCGAAGTAGCGCGCTGCCTTGTCACGCAGCGGGTCCGGGTTCAATTCCCGATCAGGACAGGCTCATGCGTGAGGTTTTTTCGGGGTTTTTCCTAACCTTTAAGACAAATGTCAAGACGGCCCAACAGTCCCCGAAAATCATCCGGCCATCATCATCATCATCATCCTTATCTTATCATCATTATTATCAATTCACCGGTGTGGAAAGCAAGGAAGCTACGACATCTATAATTCCCTAGTAAAGCAGCAAAGCATAGCATGAAAGTGCTATGTTCAATGAAAGGCGAGCTCTTGGTCAGAACAGTATAAAATATAAATAAATAAGCATTTTATTGAATAGTTATTACGCATGCGAAATGCAGAATTTCAATTGTTACAAATGGCTGCTTCTCCTACACTACTTTTAAAGCATCGAAAGGGAAAACCTTTGAAAAGCGGACAGGAACAAATTAGTTTGAAAGTTTTCAAACATTTTAATGTAAATAGCCTAAATTAGCCTTGAGGATGTGGTGAAAATAACAGAAGAATTTACAGGTAAGTCAGCACTGAGCGGCACTATGATCTGAGATGAACTCAGCCTCTAACGACAATGAGTACCCAGATTGTTTAACCCTGGGGTTAAAGGCGTCCGTCTCGTAGTGCTAACAACCGGGCTGACATCTCGTGCCGATTGTCTAGAAAGCTGGGATCCTTATCTTCATTCTACCCAAGAGTCTCCGGGTCTCCAATGCCTGAATTGGGATCACTTTACCTTTATGTATGTATGTGTGTGTGTGTGTGTGAATTCCATAAACTAGCAAAATAGGAGCACAAATTCGACTTGCTGAGGAATTCGATTTTTTTTACGCAGTTCCAGTGGCGGATTTTTAATATATATTTTTAGTTGAACATTTTTAGAGACTTTGGGAAATAAAGAGTCCCTGTAATGCTAATGGAAATGTTTGCAGAGTTGTGCAGCGGTCTAATGCAATATCCGATAGTCATAAACATGACAATAAGGATTATTGTATTCCGAAATGCAGTTACAATTGGTTCCGAACCTAATTAATTCCTCATTAATGTAAAATCCATTACAGAAATTAGATGACACTCTGCTCGCCTCACTCAGTAACTGAAATGTAACGGGCAGGAATTACCAAGGAATTAATAGAGACGTTTTCAAACTGTATGCACATTTTCAGGCGGACACTAAAAGAAGAAACCAACATTACAATAATGGCAGCCAACAGAGCATGTTTTGATAAATAGTAAAAAGGCCATCATGCAGGAACTGGCAGAACTCCTCAGCAAGTCCAATTTATGGCCCAATGTTGATGGTTTATGGGAATATGTATTTCTTTTGTTAATTAAATTGTATGTCATACTTGTTACATTGCGAGAAAACGAAATGGCGCCTCCTACAGTATTTTTTATGTCGGTTTTTTTGTAAAACTTTACTTCTAATAGTCAGATTTCACTTGTTTTCAGATAATACTTTTATCGTTTTATTTAAATTGCAAATTCTAAGGTTGGTTGAAAAAAAATATATCGAAATTTGCGGCCACTAGAACATTTTTTTAAGTATTCGCTTCACATCAACTCCTAATGGTTCGATTTTACTGGTTAACGAATCCAATCTTACTTTTGGTTCCAAAAAAAAAAATTGCGCATATGATCTTTATGGGAAACCAGATATAAGAACAGTCTGTTAGACTGCGATGGGCTGGATATGTGACACGAATGGGGAGTGAATTTAAAAGGAACATGCAAACTTCTTGTAGTAAAACCAGACTGTGAGACCATATGTTACGAATGGAGAATAAAAGAAGGGCAAGGAAACTTCTTGTAGGAAAATCAGAGGGAAAGCGCCCAGTAGGTAGGCCAAGATGAGGTGGGAGAATTACATTAACATTGATTTGAGGACAGGTAGTAACATATAACTTCCTAGGTTGCGAAACATCATACACAGCATAAACAGATATAAATAACAAAATAAATAAGTTTAATTATATAACAGGTACTCTAAAAAGAACTTTGAAAATAAAGCCCGGAAAGACTCTATAATGAAATTATACAAGACAATGGCAGTGTCTGTTATGGATCCGAAACATGGACAGTGACAACACAACAATCTGCCAGGATACAAGCTACTGAAATGAGATTCCTCAGACCAATAGCAGGATATCAAAGAACAGACAAAAACATAACACAGAAATAAGACAACAACTAAAAATAGAGGAATTAAACTCAACAATAGAGAAATACAGAACAAACTGGAAAGAACACTTGGCAAGGATGACTGAGAATAGAATACCAAAAGCAGCATACAACTATTCACCACGAGGAAGAAGAAGCTTGGGAAGACCAAAGAAAAGATGGAAAGAGCAGCAATTTGGAGCCGGAACAGGCTAGTAAATAAGCCTAAACCGTGAAGAAGTAGAAGAAGAGAAGGATTGATTTGAGGGAAGTGAATTATACAACGAGTAATTGGAAAACATTTGCTCAAGATAGGGGTGTATGGAGAACTAACTGTTTACCGGCGCGACCATGAACCTTCGGGTTCAATAGTGCCAGTGAGTTAGTGTTCATTATTATCAACGACGCAGCATGCTGTTCCCTTGAGATATGTTAACGTCAGAATTAAAAATGTTTTTTCTGTATAAAATTCATGCAATTAAAAAAAACTTTTAAATTTATCATTCACTACTGATTTTTTGTGCAATGCCATCAGGTTGTATTGCGACATTTTTGGCTTCCTCTCCTAACGTTGGAGATTCCAAGTGCAATTTTCATGATAAAAAGGGCGGGGGAAAAGAGGTGCTGAAATAAACCAAAATAATTAATAAACTCACTGGCACTATCGAACCGTAGGTTCATGGCCGAGAGGATATAAGTTTTTCATACAACCCTATCCTGAGCTAATGTTTTGTAATCATCCCGTTGTATAATCTACTTCCCTCAAATAATGGTTAATGTAATTCTCCCACTTTATTCTTGGTCTACCAATAGGTCATTTTCCTTCAGGTTTTCCTATAAGAACCTTCCATTCCCCTCTTTCATTCCCCATTCGTGTCACATGTCTTGCCCATCGCAGTCTATGAGACTTAACTCTTCTTATTATATCTGGTTTCCTATAAAGATTATATAGCTCACTGTTATGTAGTCTTCTGCATCTCTCTTTGGTCCAAACATTTTCCTAAGAACTTTATTCTCAAATACTCGTAATCTTCTCTCCTCCCTTAAAGTAAGAGTCCGTGTTTCGCATCCATATAACATATCTGGGAGAATAACAATTGTATATATTTTCAGTTTAACTGTTTTTGAGAAGAGTTGGGACGACATAGTAGCATGAATTTCCAGAATTGTATCTATGTTTAATTTCTTTGTGCATTTCATTCCTATTTGTAATTATTATTCCTAGGGTATTTTAATTCAGCCACTTCTTTAAAATTCCCCTCCTTTGTCATAACTGTTCATTTCCATTATATAAATTTAGCAAAATAAGGGACAGAAATGTAATCTTCCTTCAATAGTATCAGATGCATCGGGCCTGGATTCAATCCCCCGTTTGAGTGAGTTTTTTTTCTTCACCTGTAAGACAAATTTCAAAAAAAAACTTTAAGCCCCAAATAGTTTCTGATCATCATCTGCCAATCACAACCATCCTATTATATTCGCCTTGTTTAGTATGTACGATGTGTATTGTGCTGAATGTTCATGTTGTCTATGAAATGGATCTGGTGTATTATATAATTCCATGTCTTTGTGTGGTCGAAAAAAGTATGTGTTTTGTTAAGAGTTTAAAATCATTTCTCGTTAGGTCGTGTCCCTGTAAGGCCCGGATGGTATACGCCATGTAAAAATAGTTAATCTGAAGTAAAATAAATAATAGTTTTAAAAAACTAAAACAGCACGCTTTATTAGAAAACCGAACTCAAAAATGAAAAATAATTTTAATTTCCAACACGCTTAGGATAAATTTAAAGTGGTCAACAAAAAATTCATCGCCAACACATATAGCATAAAACTAGAGTTATCAACAAAAAGAAAATAATTTTACCATCAAAAGCGTGGGGTGGTCTATATCAATTATTATATTTGATAATAAACAGATATTGGTAAAAGGAAAGTCTCTCAGAAGAAAATGTAAACATTATAAAAAGCACCCCACGCTTTTGATGGTAAAATTATTTTCTTTTTGTTGATAACTCTAGTTTTATTCTATATGTGTTGGAGATGATTTTTTTGTTGACCACTTTAAATTTATCCCAAGTGTGTTGGAAATTAAAATTATTTTTCATTTTTGAGTTCGGTTTTCTAATAAAGCGTGCTATTTTAGTTTTTTAAAACTATTATTTATTTTTTATTTTTTAGTTTTAATATTTTACAGAATAAGATAAAAATTTAAATATCTTTAAAATCGATACTATTGTAGTATGAGCTAAAAGTAATACTCTTCTAAAAAAGAATCCTCCCAGCGGGATTTGAACCAGCGACCTGTGGATTATTGAAATTGTATACCACTAGCGTTGACCGCTCTACAAACTGAGCTCTTCCAACGATTGGCCAGAAAGTCGACAAGTCCGCAACCTATTACACCAGTTTTAATTTTTTTTTCTGATGATTCTGGCCAGGATTTTAGAAACAAAATATGAAATTATTGTAGTGTCACGTGTCCTTTACAAGTATACAAAGTTTCAAGTCGATCCAATGTTTCTAAGTGGGTGAAAATCGTGTTCAAAGATTCCGTTACATAAATACAGACACTTTTTTTTTATTTTCTGATGATTCTGGCCAGGATTTTAGAAAATAAATATGAAATTATTGTATTGTCACGGGTCCTTTGCAAGTATACAAAAATTTCAAGTCGATCCAATTATTTTAAGTGGGTGAAAATCGCGTTGAAAGATTCTGTTACATAGATAGATACAGGTCAAGCTAATATAAAGCGTGTAAAAATAAATAAATAAGTATTTTTTATCAAGTACTAGCTAATACCCGGCGTGCGCTGCTACTCATAAATAAATGCTAATATGTGTTTACCACCAGCCGTGCACTGTTCGATAATCTGCTTATCAAGATATTCTTGGCATCAAGGGAAGACAAAAATGACTATTGTGAGTTATCCGTAGAAGATAAACATATGCTGTCGCGGACTTTTTAGTAGAGTTTTTTTTTTAATGTTCAATTCTGTGTACATTAATTTTGTGTATTTGTTATGGTTTAGGCAGCGTAAGCCATTTAAGCGTCAAAATAGGGACTTTATTTTTAGGGGTTGAGTATTACAACTCCCTTATAGCCTATGTTCATCCCCGGTATCTCCTGAACATTTTCATCTCAAGCGGATGAACAGTAGGCCTATGGCAGAGCACGCTTGTCCGGGAATCGACTTATCTCGATCTTCTTGGCATCAATGAAAAACAAAAATGGTTATTGTGAGTTATCCGTAAAAGATAAATGTATGTTGTCGCGGATTTTTTTGTAGAGTTTTTTGAGATATTCAATTCTGTGTACATTAATTTGGTATATTTGTTATGGTTTAGGCAGCGAAGGCCATTTAAGCGTCAAAATAGGGACTTTGTTTCACGTTTTTCACTACAGAGGGTGAGGGTGATTTTTAGGGGTGAAGGGGTTGAATATCACAACTCTCTTATAGCCTATGTTCATCCCGGGAATCTTCTGAACATTTTGCAAAAAAAAAAAAAACATCAAAATCGGATCAACGGTATTGCCGCGCATAGAATACGAACAAATAAACAAACAAACCAACAAACAAACATTGATTTTAATATATAAGATAGGCTAAATATTGATGCTTTGAAGTATAAATGTGTTGCCAGATACGGTACGCTTTTGTTTATCGTTCAATGAGATTCCTGAATCATAATATATATATATATATATAGAGTCCACCGCTGTTGTCTCGCGGTAGTGTACTGCCTTGTCACGCAGTGGGCCCGGGTTCGATCCCCGGTCGGGGCAGTTTTTCTGGCTGAGTTTTTTATCGGGGTTTTTCCTCACCTGTAAGACAAATGTCAGGAAAACTTTAAGGCCAAACGGTCCCCGAAATCATATGGCCATCATCCCTAACATTATCATCATCCTTCACCGGTGTGGAAAGCAACGGAAAGCTACCACACCTACAGTTCCATAGTAAAGCTGCAAGCATAGCATGAAAATGCTATGATTGCAGTGAAGGACCTGCCTTCGGGCAGAATTACTATGGATGGATGGATATATATATATATATATGGTATGATAAGAAAAATAAATGCCTGGACGGGATTCGAACCCGGATCTCTGAGTCAGTACCTCAGCGTGATATCCATTACACTACCAGGCGAATCCAATTCAAACACTTATTTTTCTTATATATGTATTATACTCTCCATTATTACTAGATGTCGCGAGAACACTGTCTTCACTGCCATCTAGTAGCTGACTATATCAAGTAAGCAAACTAAAGAGAATATTTATTTTACTTTATAGCAGTGACGCTTTATCGATGTTATAATTAAATCTTTAACATTGAGCAATGCAAGCTTAATATGGTATAAGAAAAATAAATGCCTGGACGGGATTCGAACCCGGATCTCTGAGTCTGTACCTCAGCGTGATATCCATTACACTACCAGGCGAATCCAATTCAAACACTTATTTTTCTTATACTCTCCATTATTATATATATATATTGGTTTCTTACTTTCAATGTAATCTTGTTTGAACTCCTGAGACATACAGTAGCTACCTTCTACATGGGAACACTGAAGTTTTTATGGAGAAAGCAATTTAGAATTCAGAAACGGAAGCGACTGAGAAAAAAAATCAGATTTTCTTTTTTCCCCTTGAATTTAAATTTGAATCTGAATAAAGCTCAGTGATGAATTGTTTGTTAACAATTGGAATATGTAATTTACTGATATTGATTATGGTTAGAATATACCAAACAAAAAAAACACGAGAATAAAACCTATGACTTACGTCAGTGACAACCAATCAGAAAAATAGCTCCAAAGTAACGGACCGTGTAGAAAACATCACCACACAATACTCAACTATAAATAAGGACACGATTTCCTTGGTTCCAGTTATGGAACATAAAGATAAACACGACAAAAACCCAGGCGATCCTTTTCACTAAATCAACCAGACGGTCACCCATCCAACTAACCTTGGGAACTCAAAATCTTCGCCTAGAACCTTCAGTGAAGTATCTTGGGGTCCATCTGGACCCCAAGCTTACGTTCAAAATTCATATTCGACATCTACAACATAAAGCAAATGCAGCAATTGCAATTTTATACCCATTTTTCAAGTCGAATACATTGTCACGTAAGATCAAGCTTTTACTGTATAAAAGCGTGATCCGCAGCATGCTACTGTACGGATGTGAGGCCTGGAGCATCCTCGCAAAACAGCATAAACGAAGAATACAAATTATACAGAATAAGTGTTTGAAAATAATTTTTCAAGCACCGCGTTTCACAAGGATGACAGACCTACACAACGTAGCGCAACTTCCCCATATTGATGCCATGATAACTGAAAATGTAAGCAAGATGCACAAATTTACAATCTTTGCATACAAATTTTATGGTACGCAGTATTGGACGCTTGCCCCAGTGGCGTGCTGTACATAGAAACATATTCATCCGATTTACTCCTCATTAAATCCAGCCAGAGATTTGGCGATGTGCTCTCACCTGGAGTAGCGTGGCTCATTCCACAGTGCTGGATTTCCGACTCTCGGCTTGAAAGCAATGTGGTTTCTGATGTCCTGCTTCAGGTCATCACATCCCTATCTCTGTCCAAATTTCATCACCATTTGCACACAAACGCTAGCGTCGCCAAATAGGCTCGGGTTAAGTGAACTACAACCCCGTAATGATAGCCACTATTAACTTAGCTGCCAAAGAGCCCTAGTGGGTTCTAACGTACGCAGCACACTGGGTGAAGCTAGACTTCGCCTTATCCAGTATCCAGTAACACACAGCCAGTCTGCAGCCGAAATTTGAAGAGTTAAGAGGCCAAGGAACACGCAGAATCTCCTGAGGATGTCTACCGCAGTAGTAGACGAAACGTTGAGTGTTAATAAAACCAAACCACGGCCATTTAGCCTGAAAGACATAAAATACATGAATCAAAATACCTGCCGTGAAAGTCTACAATTTTGCAAAAAAAATACTATTGTTACAGGTGTTCTATACTGCATTTAACCTTTTGACCGCCGAGTTTCCCTTTTGCCAGCTGGGCTGTGGGTGCCAGGTTTTTTAAATGTAAAGTACTACACCATACTATATAACATAAACCTATATAAAGTATAATTTACTGTCTACATGCCATGCTAAATTGAATTGAAACTCACTATTACACATTTATTTTAAGGTTAGACGGTGTTGCTTCCACTTGTAAAGATCCCAGGTTCGAATTCAGCACGGTGTCTTCATTGAAATTTGTTATCACTATCATTAAAACATTTATCCTATTGAATAATTTTGATGGCATTATCACTAAACACTTATCATATTAAATATTTTTGAACATTTTTTTAAGGTCCTGGGTTCGAATCAATTCCAATTAAACGGCTGTTCTATGCCACGTGTTTCATGCCGGGCATGGCGTACAAAATGTTTTATAGGAAAAGATCCAATAAGATCCACAATTATTTTAGAAAACCAAAGTATGGAACAGGTATCTAGTTTTAAATATTTGGGTTGTGATATTAGCTTCAATATGGAAAAGAGATATTAATTACAAAATAAATTAATTTCAGATGGTATGTGGAACAATATAGAACATCCAAAATTAAAAAAGAAACAAGAATAAAAATGTATAAAGTTGTGCAATTCCCACAATATTATATGGAAGTGAGATTTGGGCTCCGACGAAGAAGCAGAAAGTGTGTATACAGCGGTATAGCATGCCCGGCAAGCTCCGGTTCTCAATCTTATTATTTTAAATATTTTTTTCCCGAAGTTTTCACTTCAATTTACAAAAAATATTTTTCGTTTCGTCTGGCTCGCCACCACTGTCACTCACACCCTGTTCATTTAGGCCTACATCACTTGCTTTACTATTCACAGGCTTGGATTGTAATAACATTCTCTTAGATACAGGAGTAAAGTAAAGTGATCCCACAACAGGCCCGGAGGCCCTTGGGGTAGTCGGAGGTTAAGGCTCCCACTTTTTTCTAGACAATCGGCCGGGTTGTCAGCCCTGCGTGACAGCCGCCTTTACCTCCAGAATAAGCGTCTGGTACTCATTTCAGTTAGCGGCTGAGTCGACCCCAGGGCCATAGTGCCGCCAGAGGGTTTGGGTCAGTTTAAAAATTCTGACCCCAACGGGACTTGAACCCTCGACCCTCCGGCTTGTAGCTCAGTGCCTTAACCACTAACGCTACGGCGTGCCCCCCTAAGATACAGGAGTACTATTACATTTTTCAAACGAATAATCATTTGATGAACTGTTACTATTACTTTCAACTTCTGATAAAACTGACACAATAAACTCGCATATTGTATTTTCGTCATCTTCGAGACATGAATCACCGTGTTTCACCGCACGACCTACCCCTTGGTCAGGTATATTTTCAACTAAATGTACAATAAATAAAGAGAAAATTTTCCTTCAAAGTTATAAATATAGAGGTTCCTAAATTCCAGACTATGGACAACTACAGGAATAATTCCCTGTAAGGAAAAATTCCTATAATTTGACCGGGAATCGAACCCGGGATCTCATGAACAGTAGTCAGGAACACTGACCACTAGCGCATGAGGCTTGTCATCTGACTAAATTTTGGACATTGTAAAATGAATTAAATGACAGAATTCGCTATATAAAAATATTTAAAAAGTAACACAAAAAGGAGATGGGGAAATGGACTGAAAATAAAGAGGTAGCAAATTGTCCCATTCTTAATTTCAGGCATCAAGTCAATGATTGGTATTTCTGAGCTCTAATTTGTCCTGTAAAGGAAAGGTGCGCACTTGAAAATCCTAAGCCTAGTGATAAATGAAACTCTGAGAGAGTCCTAAAACCTAACCCAAACCTAAATTCCGGACAGAGGGCGACCACAAGAATAATTCTCTTTAAGAAAACTCCTATTGTCCTTAGGGAATCGAACTCGGCATCTGACGAACTGTAGTTACGAGCTTGTGACCATAAGACCGCGAAACTTTCAAGACAACTTTTTCATTGAGAGCGATTTAAGAGAAATTGTGGAAATTAACTAGGTATTTTATTTTTGGACATACTATGTTGGCTACACTGATGTAGGTATGAAAATCGAAATGTCCGTCTGCGTTAAGGTGGTGCTGCAATGTATAGATGATGGGTTACTCGATAGCAAAATAATAAGTTCAGTTCGATGTCTTTGGTTTTGTGAAAGGTAAAGTAAACATATAAATTCATTAAGAAATATTTTTTACTTTAATTTGTCTGGCAACTTGCTACGAATATGATTTTATATTTTGTTTGTATAAATTGTCTATTTACTTCGTAGTCGCATCAGTTGTCAAATGGAGAAATTAAACGCCCTCTTCATTGATATATAATACAATTTATTATACCTCAATAACATGCGCCCATTTGAATTGATGAAACTTAATGGCATCCTAAATATGTTGCGTTGTTTTAATATTATAATTATTATAAATTAAGGTGATGTTTCATGAATGGGGACAGTATGACTTGTACGTAAGTAGAACAGAAGTGTACTTTTAAATAACATTTTAGGCAATGCATGATTTTATTATATAAAATAATTTAATGCTGTTAGATGATATATAATTATTAATTTCTTTGTTTATGATTTGAATTATGATTTTGTTTTCATAAAAATAATGTTCTTGTTTACATGCCTCCTATTGATATTCGATTTTCTAATTATTAATTGATATAGCTTCTAAATAGGTTGAATACTAAACAAATATATAAACAGATTAATTGAAAATTCCCATTTTAGACTTAATGGTAACACATATAAATACATTATTAAATGGGAATGAGCACTTAACAATAAATGAGGTTAATTTTGATAAAGTGGAATCATTAGACTCACTGTAACAGAAAAATTCGGTTATTTGACGGACACGAATTCTTCTAAGTTCCATAGAATTGCAGTGCGTATGCGTGAGTTGCTGTAATGGTAGTCTCCGGTAGATGGCTCTGCAGTTGGCATTACCAACTTTGGGAATAAATTCCCAAATGCTAAAAAAATGGACATAAACTAACTTGCCATTTCCTAACCAAAGAAAAAATTTACATGCATATTATTTATTCCCAAATGCTAAAAAAATGGACGTAAACCAACTTTCCATTTTGTAACCTAACAAAACAATTTACATGCGTATCATTTAATTAACTATAAACTAATTTTACGTACACTAACACTAAATATGGTTTGAAATTATTTTCAAATGTTGGTGACTCCAATTTGAGAGTCACCTAGCGGATGTTACATGAAGCATTTCTGCGTCTCTAGAACCCGATGCACAAATTTTGCATAATTTATAAATTTTTATAATCATAAGAAATGTTTATAAAATGGTTCCAAAATGTTTAAAATAGTATGAAACATGTTTACAAGTGTTTAGTGCATCAGTCCACCAAAAAAGTACCACAGCCACTGTAACTACTGATCATTTTATATATGTATACTTTTATTTGCTAGGACCTAAAAGGATATCAGTAAGATAAAGGAAAATCATGGCTTTTAAAGGAAAAGATCCAGTAAGATCAACAATTATTTTAGAAAACCAAAGTACATAACAGGTATCTAGTTTGAAATATTTGGGCTGCGATATTAGCTTCAATATGGAAAGAGGTATTAATTAAAAAATAAATTATTTTCAGATGGTATGTGGAACAATATAGAACAGTCAAAAGTAAAATTAAAAAAGAAACAAGAATAAAAATGTATAAAGTTGTGCAATTCCCACAATATTATATGGAAGTGAGATTTGGACTCGGACGAAGAAGCAGAAAGATAGAATACAGATGGTGGAGATGAAGTTCCTTAGACAAGTTAAAGGATGTACAGAACTTAATAGAATTAGAAATGAGGATATAAGAGAAGAATTAGAAGTGCAGCCTTTATTGATTAAAGTCATGAATTATAGACAAAATTGTATGATCACATGAATAGAATGAGTAAGAAGAGATATCCATTGTTAGCAAGAAATTATCAAGTAAAAAGAAGATGTGATGTCGGAAGACCTAGAAAAACTTGGTCTGATGCATTATGAAGTCGGAAAGGACAGTTGACTAATTCTTGGAGTGGTGATGATGAATTGCCAAGGGATTTATTATTCTTCAATGTACAAAATAACTGGACAAATTAACATTTTATTTAAATCTGAATTATGAATTAATATTAATATATCCAAACCTTTAGTTTCATTGTACTTAATAGAATGTGTGCTATTATACATTAAGGAGACTGTGGAGAAACAGTACTTTACTTTCCCAATATATTTTCCAAGTCCTACAGAATAACAGTGCGCATGTTGCATGAGTTTATAGAGCTGTCACTAGGTGGAACCACATATCTTTTTGAAGTCCTACAGAAAGTTTATAGAGCTGTTGCTAGATGGCAGCACATGCAGTATGACCAACCTTTGAAATAAATTCCCAAATGTTTATTAGAAATGGATGTACTGAAAAAAATGTTTCCATGAAAGAAAAAGCTCAGGAAGAAAAGACGAAAGATAAGAAACAAACCGAGTCCGGTAATTGTAGAGTATATATGGTAGATTTGCAGGCTACGAAGGTAGCTCATTTTCTGCAGGCTAGTGCATTGTATTATAAAATTAAATTGGCATCCATAATTTTACCATGTACAAATTGACTAATCTTCAGCAATATGCTGAAGATGATTGATATCCAATCGAAACATGTTCAAGAACAAATCAACATTAATATTGAGGTAAGATAAACAGACTCAAAATAATATAATTACAGGAATTACTGTTTTTCAGATGATTTTGGAAAAGGGTCACACTCAAATGGAGTGTGACTCACTGCACAGTGCTATTGAATATAAGCTAAAATCTCGAGAAATAACTCTTCCTAGTCAATATGCCTCTGTGACAAGAGAGGCAAGGAAAATGCCTTATCCATACAAGTCCCTTTATCTTAATCATAGTTTATTTACAGATTGTAGTGATAAAAGGTTCTGGATGTACAATTCAATTCCTTTAGGACAAAACCTAAATGACCCGACTGTGACTGGTTTATGGGTAATGAAATATGACCAGAAAGGTGTGATCTTTTATAAACTGGATTTCGCTGAAGACTTCAAGGAATTGCCTAGGTGCCCCAAGAGCGTGAAAGAGAAGGAATTTCCCAGGCTCTTCTTGGTAAGGCTGAAGATAAAGAAGTCGAAGTGGGAACATCTACCACAACTTAAAAATGTTTTGCCTTGATTGCATCAATTCTATGACAACATTACTTATAAGACATGAAGGAATACTGTAAATTACCTGCAAACTATGTTTTGTAATAATTCTTGATTTTATTCATAGTTATTATATGATGTATGAATTATCGTAGTATGAATAGTATAATAAATTAGTTTGTTCATGAATAATTATATTCAATTGAGTTGGTGTTTACTTGATGAAAATCCATATTTATTAATTAATCTCCAATACTGTAAATAATTAATATTGATACTTTTCTTCTTAAATAATCAATTTTTTAATTCTGCTTAACTGACATATTCTTAAAATAAATGATAGTTCAATACCGCGTAACTAGCACCATGATGTCTGGTAAAGAAGAATAGCTACTTACTTACTCACTGGCACTATTGAACCCATAGGTCCGTGGCCGCACGGACATAAGCTCTCCATACATCCCTATCCTGAGCTAATGCTTTCCAATCATTCCCTGTATAATCTACTTCTCTCAAATCATAGTTAATGTTATTCTCCCACCTCATTCTTGGTCTACCAACTGGGCGTTTTCCCTCTGGCTTTCCTACAAGAAGCTTCCATGCAAGTCTTTCATTCCCCATACGTGCAACATGTCCTGCCCATCTGTTCTTATTATATCTGGCTTCCTATAAAGACCATGTAGTTCATTGTTATGTAGTCTTCTCCATTCACCTGTCTGTTCATCTCTCTTTGGTCCAAAAATTTTCCTAATTACCTTATTCTCAAATACTTGTAATCTCCTCTCCTCCCTTAAAGTAAGAGTCCATGTTTCGCACCCATATAATATAACTGGTAGAATAATAGTTTTATATATTTTCAGTTTAATATTTTTTGAAAGGAGTTGGGACATCAAGAGTCTCTGCAATGCATAATAGCATGCATTTCCAGAATTGAGCCTATGTTTAATTTCTTTGTGCATCTCATTCCTATTTGTGATTATTGTTCCTAGGTATTTGAATTCAGCCATTTCCTCAAAATTTCCCTCATTTGCCATTAGCTGTCCATTTCCATTATATAATGTATTTCTACCATATATTTAGTTTTATTGATATGTACTTCCAGTCCTGATTCCTTAGTGTTACTCAATAGTGTGTGTGTGTGTTGTCCTTTAGTATCTCCTCGCTATCGGCCAATAGTACTACATCATCAGCATAAACTAACAGCTTATTAATACCATTGAGTTATAATTGTTACCAATCTGTAAATCAGTAAGATATTTTCTTCATTTTCCTGAAAATGGTTTCAATCTACGAGTACTAAGAAGAAAAATAAACAATTTTTTGCTTCTCCTGTAAAATTTGTATTAGTTATGCAGTACTGTTTCGTAAGCGATGATATCCACGTATGGCAATATATGAGCGATCATAGTGTTATTAGATCCGATGGGCTCTCACCGTGCAATGACTTCCTGCTTAATATATTACTTGATGCAGATGACCAGATCATTTTAGCTATTTCAGAGACAATTTACAAAAAGCAGTAAACACTTTATAACAAATAGAAAATTATTATAATGACTTTTGGAGGGAAAAATCATAAAAAATCTAAAATGTTTATTAATCAGTTGGGTTAGGATTTTTAGGTGCACACCTTTTTTCGCAGGTTAAATTAACTCTTTCAAAAAGATTCCACAGAATGAAATTTTGTCTCTAGTTGAGGGAACGAGGTATTTATTCATGTATCTTTTTCCCTTTTTTGGGAGCTTTATCCCTTTTTATCCCAACCGTGCCCACAACCCCCCTTTTTTCCCCCCTTTCTTTGCTTTTCAATAAATTTCTAGAGCACATTTTATCATTTATAAGAGATATGACTTGTGAGTTACATTCCATTTCTATATGGTTTTGAATCAATAAAAAAAATATTTAAGTAATTTTAAATTAACGTCTTCTCAGTTTGAAGTGAAGGTGCGAATAGTAAATGTGGCACAGAAAGCACACCTGCAACAATGGAAAATAATTGTGTTTACGGCAAATCCTCTTTCTCTCACTTTACTGAAATAAATATCCTGCAACAATGGAAATGTATTTCATTCTATTGTTTTAATTCTACAGGAATCAGTAGCCTATTCTTCGTGAATGTAAGTTTGTTACTAGAGTGTATTACTAGATTTACCATGCAGAAGGTGTCCAGTGTCCAATTTTCTGTTCTGTCTCAGGAATTGAAACAAGATTCCATACAAACTGCTGGAACTGTTATACGATGCACTATTTGCGATTCAGGAATTTTGTAGATGAAAAACACCTGCGAGACCGCATCTAACAACACATTTCCAGTTGTTAACATCAAAAGAACAAGACTCTTCAAACAAATAAATTGCGAGAACCTCTGTTACAAAATTCATTTGAACAATGTTCTTCAAAAATTCATAATTTGAAGAAATTCAACATTGATTTGTGTGCAGCTCTTGCATAAGTGGGAATTCCACCCAATAAGATAAACCAACCACCCTTCAAAGGATTTCTTGAAAAAATATACAACAATGTCAATCCCCGATGAGAGTACTTTAAGATAAAACTACATGGGGCCTGTTTACAAGAAACCATGCAAAGAATCAGAGAGAAAGTGTCTGATTGATATACTTGTTTGTAACTAATAAACTAGAATAGGAGAAAGGATTTGTTGAATTAATTGAGTAAAACAGCATCTTTTTGTCCCCATTTTTACCTCAATTTAGCACCTTTTCCCTTACCTTTTTTGTACGAAATTTGCACCTAAAAATCTTAACTCTTTAATCAGTGTATAGAACAAATGAGTGAATTCAATTGCCTTGGTTGCTTGTTTACTACCCACCTACCTACCCAAAAAAGCCCGAGCAGGTTTTTCTTTTTTTAAAAGCCCACTTAAAAAATCCCACCCAACTACCCAAAAAAAACTACTTCTGAACTTACTTTATTTTTAACACTGTTTGTAAAAAATAATTATTAGTCAAGATACTAAAAGAGGAATAAATAGTCCAACGAAATATTGAAGATAAATTATTATTTCAACCAGCATATTTAATTTATAATATACAACTGTTATTAAAAGTGGTAACAAATACTTACATTCCTAAATCAGAATCACAGTCTTCAACACCACATTCTTTTAATTCATCATTATTATTAAAATATCTGTGCACTTTTATTATTTTTTTTTTACTTTTTCACAACCCAACCTGTTATACATTTTTGACCATATTAATCCAAAGGTTGAAAACACTTGTTCTATTGATGCTGAATGAGCTGGGCAACTAGTCAGTCCATTCGAAAAGTTACAGAAAATTATTTTCAGTCTGATCATCTGACCTCAATATAAATGTTGATTTGTTCTTGGACTTTTTCAAAACAATTCTGTTTTATCGTCAGCTTGTCCAGACTGGTTAGATTTATGTTGCACACCTTGGATTTCGATGTCAGCTCCATCCTGTGGTTGGCCAAAGAACCTCCAAACAAGGTCACACTCCGTCGGTATTTCAAAATTCATAACTCTGTTTTTGTTCTTCTGAATATAGATTTTTTCCCAAATAGTCAGTTCTTTTGTATTTTCTAACTGTTTTAATAATTTAGTGTCCGAATTAATATTATGTTTTTCAGACCAAACATGAGCAGCAACTGCAGATTTTTCTATTTCCCCCAATTTTAATATTTCTTATGTGTTCTTTGGTTATAATTTTTAGGTTTCTTTTTCTTATATATATATATATATATATATCTTTTCACAACCCATGCATTCAATTTGATATATTCCTGATTTTTTATTTTTATCACATATATATCAAATCGAATGCATGGGTTGTGAAAAGATATATATAGAAAAAACAAGAAGAAACCTAAAAATTATAACCAAAGAATACATAAGAAATATTAAAAATGGGGAAATAGAAAAATCTGCAGTTGCTGCTCATGTTTGGTCTGAAAAACATAATATAAATTCAGACATTAAATTATTAAAACAGTTAGAAAATACAAAAGAGCTGACTATTTGGGAAAAAATCTATATTCAGAAGAACAAAAACAGAGTTATGAATTTTGAAATACTGACGGAGCGTGACCTTGTTTGGAGGTTATTTGGCCAACCACAAGATGGAGCTGACATCGACATCCAGGGTATGCAACATGAATCTAACCAGTCTGGACAAGCTGACGATAAAACAGAATTCTTTTGAAACATGTCCAAGAACAAATCAACATTTATATTAAGATAAGATGATCAGACTGAAAATAATTTAATTAAAATAACCTCAAAATATCACTTTCTAAAACTAAATATTAGTTACAGAAAACTTTAATATTCTCATTTGTAGAACATTTCTCCAAAATGCTCCACCACTGGGTAGAACTAAAGCTCTTTATTACATCATCTACAAACATTGATGGTGGATATATTTGTTTATCTTTAATTTTAAAGGCTAAAAATGGTGTAAGCCATTCAGTGTGTTTGCATGTCAACCAAGACTCGGCCCGCCTGATTTTCTTGATCAGAAAATAAGCGCTTTCCTACATATTTAGGATTCATCATATTTGCAAGATAGTGTACTGGCAAAACAGCTTCACTCATCCTATGTAGATGACTGTCTTTATGCGTTTCAAGATCAGCACATTCTATTAAGTCTATCCAAAGTTCCACAAAATCAGAAATATTAATTTTTTTCGGCTTGCATGCAATCAAATATTTTTCCAATAAATATCAGCTGTTTCTGCACATGCAAAACATTTTTGTAAATATGTACATCTTCCAAAATTCGGGGTAATATTTTCTGGAATTTCAGAATGTTTCTCTTGATGTATTTCTACATATTTAGGATAATCTTTAACAAACATGTTTAAACAGTCAAGCTGGGAATTCCATCATGTAGCATTTGGGATCTCTGGCATTAAACGCCCTTTTTCTTTCAGCCATCCATGAGCATGTATGTAATTATTTTAATATGAAAAAAATAAAGTAATATTATATTTAAATGTATAGTACAAAGTTATTATTTTTATTCTAAATATGGATTTAATTTAATATAATCTAGTATAGCTTTTAAATTATTTGGAAGGTTTTTTTTTTTTAGTTTTATTAAAGGACCCAAAATAACCCATATGGGCTGGGTTTTTTTTTAACCCTGCTTGGTTGTAATCTCTCCTATATAAACTCCACAGATATTGACATAAAATTAGCCAAATTTCAACAACTTTCAGGTACAATAAAATCAATACTACTATCAAAAGTCAAACCAGAGATAATTTTGAAATTCTATGAAACATTGGCAGCCCCAACTTTGTTATATGGATCAGAAATATCGACCCTACATCATATTAACTCTGAAGGACAGAAGCAGCTCTGAGATGAGACTGTTATGACCCCTAGCAGGCTACACTCTTTTTGATCATAAATGGAATGTCGATATCTAAGAAGAATTAAACATCACAGCCATCACTAAAACCATAATGTTTTCTAAGATAATTGGTATATGCACATGTCAAGGACAGGCTACCTCAAAAACTGTTTGATTATAAACCTAATTTGAGGAGAGATCTTGGAAGACTGAAGAAGTGATGGAGAGACCAAGTCACTTGAGACAGAATAGGCCAGATGGTCTAATCCTTGATAGTGTTTGATGATATTAATTACACTGGACAACGCTGAAATTTGCACCTGACAAAAATTATATGTTTCCAATGTATTTTTATGCCCTGATTTCTAAACTGAAATCCCTTTTGTGTTATCACTTACCATTTTGAAGTAATCACCGATTTATAATTATACTAGTGACCCGACCGAGCGCATAATAGCGGGCTATTGTATACATAATCTATTGTATTGCTGTTACCTCACCCTCATGAAGAAGGAGCATATGACAACACATTATTACTTTATTACTGGGAAAGAAACATTTCCAGCCTATTGGGTGGTCTGTTTCAATTTATGAACCCAATAAATGGCATGGCTGATTGCATGGTTTAGCTTAGCAGATTGTATTTTTTTACAATTTATTTTATTGCTGTCTCTTAACCTCCCCCTTTTATTGTTGAAGCAGAGTGCAAAAGCAGTAATTCAAGAATATATTTCATCTTCTAAGGGATCTCAATTTAACAAAAGTTAGAACTATTAAGCTCTTGGTTACAGAACTGGTACTTGCTTGAGCCCAATGTCAAAATAACTTATAGGAAATGTGAACACTCTTTGAATGAATTTCTCTATTGTAATGATGTTGATGGACTAATGGAACAATTGAGCGAAAACATTTGCAATCTACAAAAATGACGCCTTTTCATTGATTCTTCCAAGTTAAGTTTAAAGGCCATGTTGTTACATAATGGTAATGTTTATCCTTGTATACCTATAGCTATTGCTCAGACTATTTGAATTTGCTTTTAAAAACTGTTAACTACATAAAATATGAATGGAAAATATGTGGAGATCTTAAAATCATAGGTTATGCCTTGGAATGCACAGTGGTTTCACCAAGTTTTGTTGCTTTTTATGCGAATGGGAAGTCAAGCTAAATGAAAACATTATGAAGTAAGAGAGTGGCCTCTAAGAGATGCTTTTCTACCAGGGGACAAAGTAATAAACATCAGCCATTAGTTAAGAAAGAAAACATATTGCTGCCACCCCTTCACATTAAGCTAGGTCTAATGAACATTTTTTTTAAGGCTCTAAACAAAAATGGTAAAAGTCTTTTATATTTGAAAGTAAAAAATCCAAGAATTAGTGAAGGTAAATTGAAGGAAGGTATTTTTATTGGCCCACAAATTTGTGAAGTGATCCAAGACAAGAAATTTGATGACATGCTAGAAGACAGTAAGAAAGCAGCATGGGTGGGATTCAAGACTGTGTGCTAATTTTGTGGGAAATGTAAGAGCCAAAAACTACCAAGAAATTATTGAGAACATGCTAAAGACATATAAAAAACTTGGGGTATAATATGTCATTGAAAATACATTTCCTACATTCCCACCTGGAGCAATGGCCACCCAGCATGTTAGATGACTATTGTTGGCATCTAATTAGGGATATTCCTGATGTTGTCCATAAGCGGAAATGTTTCGGAAAATATTTTTAGAATGTGAGTAAAATTAAACTTTTTTTCTAAATTTCTATACTTTTTTGCATGATAAATCAGAAAATTTGTGACTAAGTCTTCCGAAAGTTATTTAATCTATACAGTTCTTTCTTAATAATCTATCTATCTATCTTCGGGTTTTTACAGCTGCTGCCGTCTTCCCGTGCCAAACCTCCAAAGCCTACGGTCTTGGGCATCTTCGATGCTTAGCCCTCTAGCTTGCATTACTGTCTTCATGTTTTCCTTCCATGTTAACCTTGGTCTTCCTCTTTTCTTCTTTCTGTTAGGATGCCATTCATATAGTTGCTTCGGCCATCGCTCATCTTCCATTCTTAAAACATGTCCTAACCACTTTAATTCCTTTTCCTCAATTCTTTCAATTATGCTTTCTTCTGCTTCCATTTTGTTTCTAATTTCCTTATTTGTGACACGTTCTAATTTAGACTTTCTGGCACTTCTTCGTAAATAATCCATTTCTAGAGCTATTAGTCTATTCTTGTAGTACTTATTGATTGTCCATACCTCACTTCCGTACATTGCAACAGATTCCACCAATGTTTTACCAATATATTTTTTTGTGTCTTTCCAAATATGCTTATCCCACCATATGGAATTTAATGATGATATTATTTTGCTACTCAATTCAATTCTATGTTTTATGTTCTCTTTGCCTATACCTTCGATGTTATCCATAATCATTCCCAAATATTTAGTTTGTTTCACTTGCTTTATTTGGATTCCATCTTCCAATACTAAGTTTTCTCTTTCATTGCTATTTATTGCCAGATATTCTGTTTTTTGTAAATTTACTGTGAGACCCCATGATTCATATGTGCTTTTCAACCTTTTTATCATGAATTCCATATCAAAATTGTCTTGCGCTAAAACCAGTTGATCATCGGCAAATTGTAATGTCAGCAAAAATCTATTGCCTATTGGGATCCCCATACCTTTGCAGCTTTGTTTCCATTTCGTTAATATAAATTCTACATAAATATTAAATAAAATTGGTGATAGACTGCACCCTTGTTTCAATCCCTTTGAGGTGTTTATAGGATTAGACATTATATTTCCCATTTTAACATAAGCGGAGTTATCTTTATAGGTTTGTTTAATAATTTCTATTAGGTTTCTGTCAATATTGTATTTCTCCAATACTTCCCATAATTTGTTCCTCGGAATTGAGTCATAAGCTTTCTCTAAATCTATCATTGTCAAATGGGTTTCTTCTCCAACTGCAGTCCGTTTTTCAATTAACTGTTGTATTGCAAATATATTGTCAACACATGACCTTCCTGGTCTGAATCCATTTTGATCTTCTCCTAATTTGTCTTTAACATCTTTTTGTAACTTTGTTTTTAATAACTTCGTAAATATTCTATATAATGTGTTATTTATACTTAGTCCTCTGTAGTTTTTTTGCGTCTCTTCTATCGCCCTTCTTGTATATTGGTACTATGTAGCTTATTTTCCATTCATCAGGAATCTTCTGTATTGCAATGCACTTATTATACAAGTCCCTCAATCTACCTATTAAATTTTTTGGGCCATATTTAATTAACTCATTTGGTATGTTTCCCGGCCCTGGTGCCTTTTTATTCTTTAGGGTTTGAATTTCTAATTCTATATCTATTGTATCAAATTCCAGGGCGTTCATTTCTATGGATGGATTTTCTGTTGTTTCCATAAACTCATTTCTAGTTTCTGACAGTAAAGCTTTGTAATGTTTTTCTGCGTCTGATTTTGCTAACAAATTTATCTTGCTGGGTCCTTGGTTGGTTTTCAGTGTTTTTAGAAATCTCCATACTTCTGATGATTGTGATCCTCCTATATAACTTTCTATTTCTTGGCATTTGCTTTTCCATAATTTGTTTTTTTCTTCTATCACTTTCCTTTTAACTTTGGCGTTTGTTCTCTTGTATTCTATCCAATTCTTTGTTGTTTTATTTGCCAACCATTCTAAGTAGCATTTTTTCTTCTTTTTGGTTAATTCTTCAATATCATCATTCCACCAATCTTGGGTATTTTGTTTTTTATTTATTGTGCCTAATGCTTCTTTTGCTGCCGAATGTATTATTTCCTTTAATTGATTATATTCTTCTTCTATGTCTTCCTTGTAATCCAAATTCTCAATTTTAATCCTCAGTCTTTCTTTATATAAGTTTTTGATACTATCCTGATTAAATAAATACAGTTTAAATTTTTCTTCCTGCTTCGGTTGCATTGTTGATTCCCTTGCTTCATCATGCACTTTTTTCCCTGTAGGGAATTTGGGGATGATCTGTGCTGTGAGTAGATAGTGGTCAGAACCACAATTTGCTCCTCTTTTAACCCTTGAGTCCTTAATAAATAAGGAAGTATTTTGCTTTACAATTATGTAGTCTATTATTGATTTCTGATTGAGACTAGGTCGTTCCCAAGTAAATTTATGAATATCCTTATGGTCGAAAAATGTGTTTACTATCTTTAATTTATGTTGTTTGCACATCTCTATGATTCTATTTCCATTATCGTTGACTTCTTGTTCCCCATATTTTCCTACTGCTTCATCATTGTTTCTTCTACCCACTTTCCCATTTAAATCTCCCATTAGTATTAATTCTTCATTACTTCGTATTTTCTCTATTTGTTCCACTAATACTGAATAGTACTTTTCTTTCTGACTCTGTGCAGCATCATCTGTTGGTGCGTAGACTGCTAAGAACACCATTGTTCTTCCCATAAGCTTCATTTTAATCTTTAGGCATCTTTCATTAATATGTTCATATTCTGTTATGTTTTTACTGTATTTCTTTTTTACAAACATTGATACTCCTGCTTTAGCTCTTTTTGATTTATTTACACCTGACCAAAAATGTATGTAGTTTCCTAAATATGAATTTCCCGATCCTTTCTTTTTTGTTTCCGTCACTGCTGCAATATCTATATTGTTCTGGAATAATTCTCCTGCTACTTCATTAATTTTGTTTCTAATTCCTCGTACATTCCACGTGCCTATATTCAATGTCCGTTTTCGTTGCTTTTGTCTTTCATACTTTTTTCTGTCCGGCTTTGATTGATTTGGTCTTTTAGCATTTTGTTTTTTTTTCTAATGTGTGGGGAGCTGGCCCACAGCATAAACCCCCAACCTGGAGGACCAGGAAAATTTCTGTCTGGGTTTTCCTCCCATAGCCTTTGAAGATCCCTCTTCACCGCAAGGCAGCGTTTCTCTATTTCCCTTAGAGATAGGGTTGCCTCTTCCGCCAGATCCGCCGTGATGAAGGACTCCTTCTGCGCCGACTCTGCCGTTGAGGTCTTCACCGTAACCCTGGCTAGGGGCCCTTACAGAGTACTATCAGTCGGAGCCAACTGAACCCTGGTTTTTTAACGAGGTTGTTACTCCTCCCCCTCCTCCTTTCTCATCCGGGCTTGGGACCGGCCATGGCGGAGTTTCTTTCTTAATAATCCTTGCATTAATAGAAATAACATAAGGAATTACCAGAAAACTGAAATTAGATTTGGTCGGTCATTTCCTTTTTGGATTTGTATGGAAATTTTCAATCACGTTTCCTGCAGAAATGGTACATGATAGAAAATTTTGGATTGCAGATCTAAATTCTGCATAGGTCATATATATATATATATATATAATCACCTATTTTCATTCGAGTGCAAAAAAAAAGTTTGAAATTTGTTGTCCAGTGTTATATTAAATAGGCCTATTGAACTAGTAAATTAATTTCATTATTAAGTTAAATGATAAGGAACATGATATTGATTGGAAACTCAATAAATTTAAAATGATGTGTGATGCCTTAAGAAGAACTCGTAGACAACAAACTAAGAGAAAGACCCAGATGAAAGTTTAGAAAGTAATGGCAGTGTCAAGACTGATATGAGGCGCTTAGAATAGCAAGGGTGTATATGCAAAATAGTAGTTTTGAGAAAAATGTGTTTAAAGTTTCACAAACTTTTTTCTCTATATCACGTGACATAGTGTATCCATCAATGTGAAGAAGTTAAATATTGTGTTCTGTAGTGAGTTAAAATTCGAACTGATATGAAAGTAATCATATTTATCGACTTTCCAGTAAAAATTAGGCCTATTGCAAGTTAAACTTATAGGCTACTTCAGAAAAGACAATCTGTATTATTCACGTGATAAATTACTAACTTATATATTAATGGTGAATAATGTGTGTTCAATTTTCATAAAACGGTCTGCATGGATATATTTGAGGCAAGTCAAAACTATGTTTAAATTTTTGTTCTGTCCACTGCAGTTATCACTAAAAATATGCAACGTCTTCACTTCTGGTGCTATTTTATTTTCTAAATAATGCATGAGGCAACTTGAAATTTCAGCAGACCCTCGTTTTCCAGTGCTCTCATCCCAAATGAACATAGATGTATTTCCGGTTTTAAGATTGTGAATTCCAAAATGATAAGTCTGTAATTTCCGTTTATAGTAATGTATACCCATTTGTATTTTAGGGGTGAGAAATGCAAGCTGCATGTCTATAGAAATGGCAGCAACTATTGGATCTTGATTTTTTGTCATCTCTTTTAGCAATGTCTGTGCCATCTTAGCTCTGCGTTCATGCAACATCATCTCAGCTTTTAACTTACTAATTTGTTCCATGTCTATCTTCTCTGAGAGTTTTGTCCTTTCACAAAAATTGCAAGAATCAGACATGGATGGAGCAAAACCAAAATTTAATTGAGAATTGAAAATGTGCCAGTAAAATGATTCGGAGCAGGGAGAGCGTCACTTTAAATGTTCGATGAGCCAGTCACAGTAAAGTTCATACACTTTAGAAACATTTAAGTCGGTAGGCAAGAATTTTCTGTGTGGGCTTTTAACTGTACTATAATGACTTGATAATGCAGGGAAGCTATTGATGTGTTCCATTGCCTTTGTTCTGTCCAAACCAGGTATTTTTCTTGCTTTCTCCTGATGACCACATTGGTCTCTGTCCATGGTCCCAGTATCTCTAACATTATCGCAGACTATACGCAGTCTTTTTTCACTAGACAGTGAATGTTCCAGAAAGCAATAGCACAAACTTTGTAATTAACACATCCATGACTTACACTGTATTCTACTGAGTGCATTCTGCAGAAGGCCTATCTTTTATGTGTGATTTCTTCACATCTACGCTTTTCATTAATGTATTCAAATAACTGTTTTGTAGTTCATAGTCCCCTATTTTCCCTAGTCCCAAAGTATTTGCAAGTGTCAAAAGCTATATTGATTCTGGAATGAGTGTTGCAGAGTCAGTTGAAAAGATGATGAGGTATATCAAAATTCCTTAAATATTTCATCTATCTTATTGGAGAATCAGAGTTAGTCTCTGGGTTTAATGTGGAGTATAGTAGAGGGGGATTTGCCTTAATTTTCCTACCAACTTTCTCAAAAAAAACCACAATGACAAGGTACCCCCACCTCTTTTGCTTTGACAACCTTTTTTTAATTTTCACACTTAAATATTCTTGTCCCATATTTCTCTTCTTCTTAGACTCATTTATTTTCCATTTATCTTTTTTCAAAAGAACAGTTCCTAGAACGACTGACGTGTTCGGAACTTAACTTACTGCCTATGTCACTCATTATTTTGTGAAGAAATAATAAGATAATTATTAATGCTAATAATGCACTTTTTAACATGCAATAATTACACTAAAATCTCACTAACTAAATCAAGACTACCTAGAAGTTTACAAGACACTGAAAATGTATGTAATACCTAGCAAGTACAGCGAAAGAACTGAACGAAAAACCTATTCATCTGCACATCACCTTTGTAGAAATAATAAGACAACAATAAGCACTTATGATACTATCGAGACCTAAACAAACTAAAGGAATATAAGGGTAATATAAATACCCTGGATGAGATAAGCATGCGGGCAACTAGGTCAGCTGCATATGCCTTTGCTATTCTCAAACTCATCTGTTATTGTGCTGCGATGCATCAGGTCTAACAGCACGTGTTATTGCATTGGAGATTTCATTCTCTTCCAAGGCGTATCAACGGTTCTTATTCACAGGGATGAAAGAAGAAGGTTCAGAGTTTATATTGCAATAATAAAAAAAAGTTATTTTTGTTGATATGCCCTTGCTATTCTAAGCGTCTCATATGTGACAGTGAGAATTGGCCCATTAACATATCAGACAGAAGAAAATTAGAAAAAAACAGAAATTAATTTTTAAGAAAACAGCTAATTATATACTTGCAGACCAGGTGTAAAATACCATCATCAGGGAAGAATTAAACATTTTCAATATAACAGAAAAAATTGAACATCTTAAAAGATAATGGATGAACCATATTAACACGATAGAAAATAGTAAATTGCCTAAGTTATTATTACAGTACAAATCAGAACTGCAGGAGAATTGCTTTAAAACTGTCTGATATTGGAACAGGCCTAAACCATGCAGAATGACACACACATGTACAGACCACTGGATAAGAGAATAATTGGAAGAATAAAAAGCATAGGTGAGAGCTGATATAAACTACAAAGATGGAATGGATCAAATGGAGCAGTACATGAAGCTTTATGATGATGATATTTGGGGATTGTAGACTGTAATGGTTGGGACAGTGGCACGAATGGGGAATGGGACAGGGGCATGGAAACTTAATGTAGGAAAACCAGAGGAAAAGCACCCAATGGGAATTAATATTAATTGTGACTTGAGGGAGGGATTGTGCAATATATGAGAAGTTTATGGTGATTATGATATTTGGAGATTCTAGACTGTAAAGGTTGGGACAGTTGCACAAATGGGTAATGGAAGAGGAGTATGGAAACTTAGGCCGGTATTCTTGAAACCAACTCTCCTCTCGAAGTGAGTGACATGTGAGTGGCTCCGCCTTACTATGACGTCGAGAGTATTCTTGAAACCAACTCTCGCTCAAAACTCTCGTTTTGGCCACGCCTTACTCACTTTTAAATGTCAAAATCTTAAGTCGGCAGTATACCTGTCTTTCGCTTTGTTCTGCTCCACAGTAGAAATGGCGGAACTCCAAAAGTGAATAATCTTTTGGGTTTGGAGGCACAGAAGTTAATAGAAGATGTGGAAATTGAACAAAATCTACGGGATCAAGCGAATCGCCGTCGCCGCCTGTACTTTCAGGATATTCCCCGATATACAGGTAAGTCATGTAATATATGCTGTATGATTCATTATATTTTAACTTTTTCAATATGCATCGTGAGACTTCTTAAAATCTAGTGTTGTTTATTACAAACGTGTATGGAAATACTATATAAACCGATTACAAATAATTCATGTAGAGAAATAAAATATCACTCTCGTGTATAATCATTAACGTGATCGTTTTTTTGTTTGTATATTACACGCAAAAAAGTGAAATTTTTATTAACTCCGGTCACATTAACGAACAAAATTGGATAATAATTAGTAATTCAATAGTACGATATATATGTGTATGTATATATATATATATAATATAAGGAAAATGCAAATAATGAAACATCTTCATTCAAACTACTGTAGTAGAAATTAATAAAACAATATTTCTATTAATTTTTTAATACTTAACATTATTATATTTAATTTAAAGAAATTAACTTCATTTCGTGTGTTTTTGTTGGGACAAGTTAGTATACGCATGATTAGTTTATTGAATAATATGCAAGCAATTTATTTTGTTAGGTTAGGAAGAGTGTAATGGGTGGTATGTCAGTTTCTCATAAACTGTTTGGGAATTTATTAAGAAGGTTAGTTATTTCGATTTCACATTTATATCCTGCCACCTGGTGAAGGTTACATTAAACATTCGCGCATGTGCAGTGCGATTCTGTAGAACTTATTCATTGAATAGATGAGAGTCAAATACTAAAGTTTACCCATAATTTGCTTCACTCTTTAATTATGCACATGAAAGATTATCTGATAATGCTTAATTTAATTTTATGCTAAACTCCTCGATTCAGGAACAAATACTTAATCAAGGTGTGGCCAGACAAATATTAAATTTATATGGCATAAATATTGTGTCATACCAATTGTGAATTTATTCAATTTGTTTATTAATTCTATTCACAGGAAGTATGCAGCTGTAGTGGCAGACCTCCCTGGCATCAGCCAAAGTACTGTGTCACCTGTCATCAGAAAAGTATCCACCTCTGTTGCAGAATTGAAACTACAATTTATAACATCCCTAATGGAGATGAGGTTCGTCATCTCCATTATGAATTTCATAGAATTGCTTGTTTCCGTGGTGTAGTTGGATTCATCGATGGCACACATATAAAAATAAGGAATCCTGGAGGAGAATATCCCGAAATCTTCAGAAATAGCTTGGGCGTATTTTCCTTCAACTGTCAGGTATGTACAAAAACTAGTTAAGCAAGTATTTTGTGTGTTATTATTATTATTTTATTTCACTCCCTCTCTCCAAGCGCAACAGGCCTAGAAGGCCCTTATGCTCTTTAATTGACATCATTAGAGTTGTAATTCAAAACTGATAATGAAAGATCCAACTAATTTTTTTAGAAGCTTTATTTTTAGAGTTCAGGTTCTTCTACGTGTCGTAAATCTACGACATGTGATCCATGGCTTCAGTTGCCTTGATCAGTATTGTAAGAAAATTGAAATAAAGCCATTAGTTGCACTGTCTTAAATATATAGCACATAAAAGCAGAACTCCAAGCAGCATCTGTGAACCATTTTAGGTGAATACTTGATTTATGATGCTTTTTACCTAAATAATTTGTGCCAAGTAGGAGATTTTGTAGACCAATATCAGTGAGAAACATTTTGAAAATGTATTGTGTTAATATTGTTCTAGATTACTACCTCATACCATTTATCCCATAACATAACATAGATTTTTGCATAAATAACAAATAAAATATAACCATATTTTAATTTTTTTCATGTTTTTATTAAATTTACACTTTCCAAACCTTAATTTTCTTCCTTAATTAATCTAGGTTGGAAAGTGTTAATTTAATAAAAACTTCAAAGTATGAAGCTTTACCGTTCAAAAGTAATGTATAAATTCTCAATAAAAGTACTTCTGAATAAAAGATTCCAATTGGGATGTTGGTATTGATGGTCTTCGGACGAACGAGAATTGTATAAGTAGAAAGAAATGTTGACATTCTTATCGGTGCTCAGATGGTGTAATTGGTATTGTACTAATGTACAGAATCAGAGATCCAGGGTTCAAGTCACAATTCAAGCATTATTTTTTCTTTCTTTATTAAGGTACAAGTAAATTTACAGAAAAACTGCACTTAAACTAGCATGAAATATTTTCAAAGTCCTATAGAATAACAGTGTGCATGCGCCAGAGTTTGAGAGCCACCAATAACCCACAATCGAACCATATTGATTATCATCCTCGATTACAATCCATCGCTATGAAATTTAAATGACCAATATTTGCAATAAATCCCCAAATCTATGTTAAAAAGATATATTAATAATATTAAAATTACCAAACGTTTATTAAAAATGGGTGTACACTTACTTATCGCTCCCTATGCTGATCCAACCAGCGATAACCCAAAACAGCAATAGAAAAATTATAGACTAAGTAATATACTCTGTGGAGAAAATAGCAGTTAGCATCACAATATTTCTAACAGTGTCATAAAATTGTGATTTGCACATTTAAATAAATACTTCGAAACTGTCTAATAATGTTATAAAATTGTTTGAAAAAGTTTAAAATATTAGGAAATACAAAATAAGTGCTATAGTTTACAATAATATAACTGAAAAATCAAGCGCTAGTAAAAGTGCAGTTGAGCCAAATTTACTTCCAATAAAACAATTGACGAAACCATCACAATTTTAACGCAATGACAAAACTGAAGTGCTTGTAATGGCTATGAATAAAAAATTAATAGTTTTTCGTTAGGAACGGCATAGTTTATAGTAAGAATTTTGAATATGAAAAATTGAATATATATATAATCAATTGAGTTGGTGTTTACTTGATGAAAATCCATATTAATTAATTAAATAAAAATAAAACTTAGTTTCATTCAATTTTCATATTTATTAAGATATAATTCAGTGACAGCTGTTTGGTACATGTCTGAAGAAGGTACAGTGTACCGAAACAGCTGTCACTGAATTATATCTTAATAAATATGAAAATCGAATAAAACTAAGTTTTACTTTTATTTAATTAATATATATATATTTATTTATTTATTGCATTGAGAGTTGCTTTTTATATCTTGGATTTTTTTTAATTTTCAGGCCATTGTGAACTTCACTATGGAATTCATAAACATCGTTACAGGCTGGCCAGGATCTGCACACGACAGTCGTATGTTCAAAAGTAGCATGATCTGTGGCCAATTTGAAGAAGGAGAAGTGTCTGGCATTCTCCTGGAAGACAGTGGGTATGCGTGCCATCATATTTTAATTGACACCTCTCCTCAACCCACAAACACGAGCTGATTTCAATTATAACTCAAACTTGAAATGACGACTGTTATAGTTGCAACAACTGTGTTACACAATATAGCGAGGAGGGCAAACGATGCCGAAATAGAGGATCTGCCACCAATAATGCTATTCCAGTTGTGAATGATGTTTATGATTTGCCAAATGGAAGGGCTCTAATAGATGTCCACTTTTAATAATAAGTAAGGTGAATACCGAGTCATCCTTCCTCATAACTGGTGTTCTATTTGAAGTAGTTTTGATATTTCACGTATACCATCGTCAGCTTTTCCAGACTGTTGAAATTTAAGTTGTCAGCTCTGGACATAGAGGGAACGACAATGTTAATTTCAACATTCTGGAAAAGCTGACAATGGTATACTTTATATACAGACACTAGTTCAAATAGAACACAACAAGTTATGAGGTAGAATAACTCCGGATTTACCTTATTTGTTATTAAGAAGGACCTAATAGAGTTACTTACTTCCCATTGTATTTTTACTTGTAATTTTAGGATTGTGATTGGACAAAATTATATGAACACTTTCTTTTCACTACACTATCATGTTTGTGCATTTTTTTTTGTCTTCTATACTTCCTCTGCTGTAAGGCTGTTAACATATTTGTGTTGTGTATATAGACCATTATGTGTTAAAAATGCAGATTTCCTCGTCTAAATTGTTGGTGCATCTGTAACACTATATCATTTTGTCTAATCTTAAATTTTATTTGTTCTAATGTGTAATTTAAATAGGGCCCTTTCCATGTGACATATCAGCTATAAACTTTGTAATTGTCCTTTAAGTCACTAACACTATCATTTATTGGATAACATAAGTTAAAATGCGTGCACATTTATTCACATTTCTGGTATAGCCAATTGTGAACATGTTTATTTAATTCAGTTTGTTTATGTCCCGCACCATAGCTGAATGGTTAAGGCAAGATGCTTTGTCAGAGAGTTACCAGACTTGCGCTGGTTCGGGTCTCCATGGGGGAAAACATTTTTTCTTGTGATTTTGGCCAGTATTGGGCCATTGCTCACTCAGCATCATGAGGCATTTGGGTAGCTACAATAAGTAGCGGCTCCAAGTTCAGAAAATCAGCTATAATGACTGGGGGACCTGACATGCTGACCACATATCAATCCTACACTGGGTGAATGATCTTCTATCTCTGTGATCAACTCATGTGGAAGTGAGTCCAACAGCCAGCTAGTAGGCCAAGAGCCTTCTAGGCCTTTCAAGCCATGGGTTTTTTTTATTATTTTATATTCCGTTAAGTGAGTCAAATAAGTTATTACATGTTACCTCATAAAACTCCGTGATCTTCACAGGACTGGTTTCTGAAGCTATTGCTTGTATCATCAGCCAAGATTCCATTAACTCTATAGTCTGAGTTCTGGTTGATGATAGAGGAAATAACTTCAGAAACCGGTCCTGTGAGAATCACCCAGTTTTATGAGGTGAGATGTAATAATTTGACTTACTTAATTTATTTGCCTGATAATGTAAATTCCCATCATAAAATTTCATTGATTAAGTAGGTAGATCCTTGGCAAGCTTTATTGTTTTGTTATCTTGTTTTCCGTAAATTGGGTATGGAAACTTAAAAGCCTTATGATCCATCCATCCATAGTAATTCTGCCCAAGGGTAGGTATTTCACTGCAATCATAGCATTTTCATGCTATGATTTGCTAGGTAATTATAGGTGTGGTAGCTTCCCGTTGCTTTCTTTCCACATCGGTGAAGGATGATGATGATGACCGGATGATATTTGGGGACTGTTGGTCCCTAAGCTTCCTGACATTTGTCTTACAGGTGAGGAAAACCCCAAAAAAACCTCTCCCAGGAGCTTGTCCCGACCAGGAATTGGACCCACTGCATGACAAGGCAGCACGCTACCTCGAGACCACAGTGGTGGACACGATGAGGTATTATATTCTAAAAAATGTGTAAATAGTAATGTTTCACAATAATATATAAGGTATTAGTGTTACAAATTTGTGTGTTTATGTACATTGATAGCTGTGTAATGTTCATGTATGTAAATCCATATTGATTCTTGTATATAAATGTTATGAGTAATTATGAATGCTGATAATAATAAAAAGCAATGTTTTCAAATGAAACATATTTTGTATTTATTTCAGGTGTCATACATATTAATTCCACAATAAAATATTATGGACTGTTCTTTAATTTCATTTTCCTGCATTGTCCAAGTACTAGAATTCACTTCTGTTTCTTTTATCATGACATACAAAACTCATGTCCACCAAAAACAGATGTTTATTTCCAATATGCAGTTCCCTAAAGATTCATCCAAATATCCTCCCATCTAAACCTTCCTAATGGTATTTTCTCAATAAAATAAATACATTTGTCGCTATAAGTTTTATAAGTTTGTTATGGGTTGATCATGTAGATTGAGTAGACAGTAGAAGAAATTTTTACTGGATTAAGTTCGTTGAGGAAAAGGTTCAGTGGAGGGCTTTAGTGAATGTGCCATTTATCTTATGTATTTCATAAAAGCCCTAGAGCTTGCAATATAAGTAGTAAAACCAATTAGCTATTCAAGGGGACATATTTGAAAAAATCATGTTGACGTGAGGATGAGGTAAAACAGTAAACTGAAATGATGTTTCATGCAATGACTACATATTTTAAAGATGGTTGTTTATATAAATGCCCTTATAGGACTGTAGGGCAAAGTAATTGGGCATATATATATAATACATATAATGTTTCATTTTTTGTTTTGATATAAATTTTAGAATAACACTGATAGAGTATCAAAGTTGATAAATTATGACTATAGTCTTGTATCAGGAGAAGCATTAATGACCATAAGGAGAAGAGACAATACTAATAATTTACATAACATGGTGATTAAAGATTTGTGGTGAATTACAGCAATAATTAATACATAGTTACTTAACAGTGTTTCTATAAACGGAAAAACTGCACTTAAAACTAGCGTGGAATATTTTCAAAGTCCAATAGAACAACAGTGCGCATGTCAGGTTTTATATAGCCAGCGATAACCCACAATCTAACCACATATCGATTACTATATGTCGCTGTGAAATTTAAATTACTAATATTTGCAATATTAAGAGAAAATAACATCATAATATTGTCTACCAGTGTCTCAATATTGTGATTTGCATATTTAAATAAATACTTCAAAATTGTCTAATAATGTTATAAAAATTGTTTGAAAAAGTTTAAAGCATTAAATAATGTTAGTTAATACAGAAGAAGAGTTTACGACAATATAAATGAAAAATCAAGCGCTAGTAGAAGTGCAGTTGAGCCCTATACCATATGTATACTTTTTACCAAAATCTCAACCTTGAGGTTAAGGAAAAATAAAATGCACCATCAAAAATTGATTAATAACTTTGTATTTATTTGATGTATTTACATAACGTGGTGATGGTAATTTCTTACCATGTTCTTAAAATATTATCTTCATAGTGTAATTTTGATAATGGTTTTCTATTAACAATTACAACAATAAATTAATACATAGTTACCTATCAATGATTTTATAAACCATAATAATAATTATTATTTTGCTACAATTTCGACTTTTAAGGTTAGGCCTACAAAATTATTAGGACCTATAGTATTACCTGTTATGCACAAAGGTATACCTATTATCCATAAAGATAACATAATAAAATAAAATAGACCATCTCAAATGGATCACTAATACTGTTTTTAATTTGATATAAAATAGATCACGTATATTATATTAATTTGGTTTGTTGATATCCCATAACGTACATATAACGTACGCTTTTCTTCATCACAATACACATGTATAAAATATAAAAGCTGTGGAATGTTACAATTTGACCTTTTATACTTTTCTTACTACATTTATCAATAATATAAGCCTATTCAGATAACTAATTTTATAAGGGATAACTGGGCAATATATATTTTTTACTTTCATTGTTGGACATTTCTATACGTAGGAAATCCCAATTTTGCCATGAATACGTTTTGGTTACACACATATATTGTATGTTTAACCTCAATCAGATTCTATTTCCTCATTTTTGTAATAAGTTTAATTTATTTTAGGCAAACAATCACATTCCCATAACCTATACAATTGCAGACGATTTTTAAAAGACGCCATATTTCACAATATCATATGGATTATTTCTCTATGCATTTTTAAAATCATTGCCAACATACGCATTTTTCCATCTCGCCTGAGATAGAGATAAGATCGGATAAGATGGTTTCAAGAAAACCATCTCTCACTCTCGTGGTCAGACTCAACTTACGAAAGTGAGTGAGGTGGGGGAGAGGAGAGTTGGTTTCAAGAATACCGGCCTTAATGTAGGAAAACCAGAGGGAAAGCGCCCAGTAGGTGGGCCAAGAATAAGGTGGGAGATTAATATTAATTGCATGATTTGAGGGAGTGATTGGAAAATATTAGCTCAGGATAGCAATATATGGAGAGCTTATATCCATGCGCCCATGAACCTCCAGGTTCAATAGTGTCAGTGAATTAATTGCTTATGTATTTGAATTCTGTCACTTCTGTAGTAACATGATAGTATTTTTACAAACAATTTGAATTTATACTTTGCTGTTCAAACATCAGACAAGTTGTAGTTTGAGCTGGCTGTGTCATAATAGCAATTTGTTTTTGTTATCAGTCTCACATCCTTGAACCTTTGCATGCAGTCATTAGATCAAATCGATGAAGTTACAAGTGCTAATTGTACAGCAAGGATCTTCTTGTATGTGACATCTTTAAGTATTGTGATAATATCACCTATCAAATGTTGTTAAATTTGTAAATAAAAAAAATATTAATTTTGTTTCTTGCCATTTATATTAAATAATGTAAGTTAACAACAGACTTTTTTTTTCATTGTCATCAGGTTGTCTTATGATTTTTTTGGCATTCTCTCCTAACATTGGCAGAATTGTAATGTCTGGAAGGCAGAGTTGCATAACCCCAATTATATGATGTGTGATAAATGATGATGTTGAACAAAAGGAGTCCTTATATCTAAACTTAACCTAAATTCTAGACCATGTGCTACCACAGGAAAAATTCCTGTGGTTTGATTAGGAATCGAACCTGGGAGTTAATGAACTGTAATCAGAAGCTCTGATCACAAGATCATGATCCTGATCTACAAATAGATGAGGTAATGTATCAATCTATAACTAAAGTATTCATCGATCTTAAATATTTAATTTATCACTTCTCACTGAATGAAAAATTTTATTTGAAAAGAAAAATATATGCCTGAATTGGGATTTGAATATGATGTCTCTGGTTCTGTACACCAGTGCTCTTGACCACTAAGCAACCAGGCATTCCAATTCAAATGCACTTATTTCTCTCCTTTATTACATGAATTCATTTGAAAACTTCTCTACAGATAGCTGCAGAGGAAACAATAGGATACAAAGAGAGCAAGAATATTAAGAAACCTTGGGTCGCAGAAAAAATGTTAGAGAAGATGGAAGAAAGAAGAAAATGAAAAAATAGCATTACAGAAGAAGCCAAAAGAAAACTACAGGAAACTAAACAACGAACTTAGAAGAGAAACTGACAAGGCAAAGAAAGAATGGATAAAGCAAAAATGTGAAGAACTAGAGAATCTGGAGAGGAAAGGAAAATATGATTTAATGTACCAGAAAGTTAAAGGCTTGGACTATGGAAAGAAAAGCAGGAAAACTATGTGGCTGATTGAGGATGAAAATAATGAAGAAATAACAAATAGGGAATTATGGATACATGAAAAAAAATATGTAGAAGAGCTACATGAGACAAGAAATCGTCCGGCTAACTTGGATATAGAAAATGAAGATGTATCAGAAGATGAAAAAGGATTTTCAATTCTGAAGGAAGAAGTTGAACTAGCAATTAAGGAAATGAAAAATGGGAAAGCAACAGGAGTAGATGGAATCCCCATTGAATTGGTTAAATGCTTGGGTGAAGGAAAGAAGGAAATTCTGCATTTACGCAACAAGATATATAAAGAAAGTGAATGGCCCGAAGAATTGACTGAGACAGTGTTAGTACCAATACTGAAGAAAAACAAAGCAAAAAAAATGTAAGGAGTTCAGGACTATCAGCTTGATATCACACTCTGCAAAGATTCTCCTGCGAATACTGAATCGACATTTATGTTCTATGAAGGAAAGCAAATTGGAAGAAGAACAGTTTGGCTTCAGGAAGGGAAAGGGTACAAGAGGTGCAATTGGATTGATACGAACAATAGGAGAAAGATATATAGAAAAAGATAAAGCCATTTATGCAGTATTTGTTGACCTGGAAAAGGCCTTTGACAGAGTAAATTGGAATAAACTCCCGAAGATCTTGAAGGAAATTGGCATGAACTGGAAGGAGAGGAGGCTCATAAGTAGTCTTTATATGAAACAGTGAAAATAGGAGAAGAAATGTCAGAAGGAAGAGTAATTGGGAGAGGGGGTATGGCAAGGATGTCCTCTATCACCTACTCTTTTCAACGTCTACCTGGAAGACCTAATGAAGAACTGCTTCAGCAGTATGGGAGGCGTAAACATGGGAGGTAGAAAAATGAAGTGCATAAGATTTTCTGATGATATGGCCTTGCTAGCAGAAGATGCAATGACACTGAGGAACATACTGATGGAGCTAAATGATAAATGTGAGGATTATGGGATGAAGATAAATATAAATAAGACGAAGGCCATGATTAAAGGAAGGAAACCAAGGAAGATAAACATGAGGATTAAAGATGAGGCCATTGAGCAAGTGGAGAGCTTCAAATACTTGGGTTGTATTATCAGTAGTAACATGAACTGCGGTCAAGAAGTAAAACAGAGGATAGCATTTTTTTGGAGTGTAGTATTGTATGGTGCAGAGACTTTGACATTACAACGGAATGAGGAAAAGCGAATGGAAGCTTTTGAGATGTGGATATGGAGAAGAATGGAACATATAAAATGGACAGACAAAGTAAGAAATAAAGATGTGCTAGACAGAGTGGGTGAAAGAAGAACTCATAAAGAAGAGGAAAAGAAATTGGATTGGCCACTGGCCAAGAAGAAACTGCCTGCTGAAGGATGCCCTAGAAGGAATGGTCAACGGAAAGAAAGTAAGAGGCAGAAAAAGACATGAGATGATAGACAATATTAAAATAAATGGTTTCTATGCAGATACAAAAAGGAAAGCTGAGTTAAGGAAAGAGTGGAGAATGCTGAGTTTGCAGTGAAAGACCTGCTCTTGGGCAGAACACTATGAATGAATTACATGAATTCCTGTGTGCCAAGACTATGAACTTTTTGTTCAACGCACACCTCTAGTGGCTTCTTTAACAAGAAGACTTTAATCGAAATCACACTGCATTTATAGCCAGTTATATATATATATATATATATATATATAATTTATTATTCCTCACCGAATGCAATTATATATATATATATATATATATATATATATATATATATATATTTATTTATTTTTTCAAATAAAATTTGTCATTTAGTGAGAAGTAAAATAAATATCCTCAACTCGTGTCCAACTCAGGGTCGGGTCAAGGGATGAGATGAAGCCCCTATATGTATAGGTGTCTGTGAACGACATGGGTGCTGGCTGACAAAGCCTGATGCACCGTCACAGGGACAGATGAATGAAATGAAACAAAATGGTTAAGATGAATATGGAGAAATGGTGAAATGAAATTGTGATATGGGGAAAACGGGAGAAAACCCCAAGAAAAACCTGCCCAAGCTCCATTTCATCCACCACGAAACCCACATGGAGTGACCGAGACTTGATCTCGGGATCCCATTCACCACTAAGACGAGCATCTAACTGCTTGCGCCATGGAGCCGTCTTTGGTGAGAAGTGATAAATTAAATATCTAAGATTGAAAATAAGCTTCACTGGCTATATATGTGGTGCGATTCCCATTAAAATATTCTTGTTAAACAAGCCATTAGAGACGTGTGTGGAATGAAAAGTTCTTAGTCTCAGTGCATCGGATTTCATGTAATAAAGGAGAGAAAAATGTGCATTTGAATCAGAATGCCTGGTAGCTTAGCAGTCAAGAGCACTGATGTACAGAACCAGAGACATTGGGTTCAATTCCTGATTCATGCGTATATTTTTCTCTTCAAATAATGAATTCATTTTCCATATTTTAAAAACTTGTCAAAAGTGACAATGTTTACTTGTTAATATAGAAAAAAAATTTTTTTTTTAATTTATTTAATATAATGAGACAAAAAATGTATAATTAGTATTGAATCAAGATTTTTTAAAATACATTATGAATCTCCATTGAAGTCATTACATAAAACTTTTAAAATAAAAAAATTAGTACCGTATTCTCAGTCGTCCTCAACCATCAGCTTTTTTTATATCATTTTTATAAGAGGCCTTTCGAAAACATGTTTCATCTTCTCTGTTTGCAGTTTAGTACTGACTGTTGCTAATAATGATTTTGTAAAGAAGGCTTTGGTCACTGGGTATGTTCTCATTTAAAAGATGTTTGTTCATGGCTTCTTTTATGATTTCTATCTCTTCGAGAATGTTGATTTTCAGCTTATTGTTTTCTCTGTGTGAGATCAATAATAGAGTATCTATTGTGTTAAATTGGTGACCTGTTTCTGTTATGTGTATAGGTAAAGTTTGATTTGCCCTCATTATTTACATAATGTCCACCGCTGTGGTCTCGAGGTAGCGTGCTGCCTTGTCATGCAGCAGGCCCGGATTCGATCCCCGGTCGGGGCAGTTTTTCTGGGTGAGGTTTTTATCGGGGTTTTTCCTCACCTGTAAGACAAATGTCAGGAAAACTTTAAGGCCCAAACGGTCCCCAAAATCATATGGCCATCATCTTCATCATCATCATCCTTATCATTATCATCATCATCCTTCACCGGTGTGGAAAGCAACGGGAAGCTACCACACCTACACAATTCCCTAGTAAAGTTGCAAGCATAGCGTGAAAATGCTATGATTGCAGTGAAGGACCTGCCTTCGGGCAGAATTACTATGGATGGATTTACATAATCTCTGAAATGTTCATTAAATCTTTTATAAAATTTCTTGTAGTTCTGCCAATATAGAATTTGTCACAACTGATGGTTGAGGACGATTGAGAATAAGGTATTAATTTTATATTTAGAAGTTTTAATATGCATTGAGTAAGACAAAACTACAATCTTAAGTCCTGTGTCGTAGCTGAGCTGTTTATGCCATCATGCTTGGTGCAGATCTATGCAACTTCCATTGGTTCTAGTTCCCATGAGGGAAGAAATTTTCTTATGGAATTTTGGCCAGTATTGAACCAGTGTTCTTGCAGTATCATGAAGAATTTGGGTAGCTACAATGAGTAGTAGCTTCAGGTTGAGAACAGCTGTAATGGCTGAAGAACCCGATCTCCTGATTACGTGTCACCCTATACTTGCTGGATGATTGTCCACATCTGTATTAACACATGTGGATGTGAGGCCAGCAGCCTGCTGGTAAGCCAAGGGCCTTCTAGGCCTGTTGTGCTATGAAGTTTATTAATTTTTTTTTTTAGTTAGTTGAAAGGGCATTGTGGATAAAAGGGGAAAATAACCAGAATTTGTAGACTGACCATATAAATGATTTCTCAAGATGAAAATAGCATTGTAGTTACAAGATGTGCTATGAGATGTTTGCCATCTCTCGGTTGCTTCAGGAATGTCTCTGTATTGTACCTCTACCACCCACAAGTAAATATTGAATAGAGATTGTGTTCAGTTGGTATTTATACTTGCAATAAGGGATAATAGCCATCTTGTTCAAGTTCACATAATTGGGATTGATTAATGGTGGATTAAAAAAAAAATATAGGATCGGAATTGGGTTTAATAACAATCATATCAGTATGATGTGTCAGCTATCATATGTACTTCTTATGGATTGTGAGCTATTTTGTTTGAAGAGTTGCAGCTATGAGACTTTTTATTGTATTTTGTTTACCGATGCTCAAATTTTATCTGAAGAGGCAAGACCCTAGAACATGGGCAAGAGTTTCAGGTAGTGACCAAATGGTTATTGTAAGAATTCAAATTGCCCAGATATTTGGCTGCATTTTGATGTCATCTCTCCATTTTAGAAAAGGTTACATTGATCTTATTTCTGATCCAATGATTGGCTGGACTGCATACACTCTTTATAGAGATATGGCCTTTCTTTTATGTGGAAGGATGTATTATCAAAATTGATAGTATTACTCTGAAAATGATAAATTAATCTGTGTATGGCTTGTGGGGAGAAAACAAGAGATCTTATTTTGGAAAGTGAAAGGTTGTATTAAAGGCTGAATATTGTTATTTATTGTTATAAAGAGAATGATATAAATCAAAGTGTAATGAAAGGAAGATCGGCAGTTGTAGTTGTGTATCCCAGGTTCTTCTAAACCATGTCCAGGAGGTTATTGTTTTGAAGTAATTTTTTTACATCTGCAGATTGATTCCAGAGGTCCATTACTGAGCTGTTAATGCATTGAAGTATATGCTGTGATGACATATCTCTTTGGACTGATTGGGAATGTCTTCTTGCCATCTATTATTTTAAGAGTTCTAAGGTGCCCTGCTTTAAGTCATAGCTGTCTGTTCTTTTCGTTGCAGTGCCATTCTCATGGAGTCTCCAGGATTCTTTGCTTTATACCAGTTGTGTTGCAGTGGTAATTTCCATATTTTGTTAGACTTTGTTTTAAATTGTGAATGTATCTCAATGAAAGTTAATTGTTCCATTTCTGATGTTGTGTCTTCTTTTACCAAACTGCCATTTTATTAACCTGAATACTCACAAGTGATGGAATCCAGGAAGTATATAATTGAGATAATTCTTTTAGCTGTTTCAATATGTTTATTCCTGAACGAGGTGTGGTAAATCTGAAGATGTTGTGGAGCTGTGAGGATACAGATGTATGTTGAGTCTATATTCCTTACAATGGATTTTAAAGCACTATCTATTGCTATCAGTTCTGATCTAAATTGGCAGTAAACATATTAAACGGTAGGCCTATATTCTCTTCTTCTTCTTAATCTTAATTTGTAGGATTTTCATCCTGTTTATTTCCAAGATCACTCCTCGGAGGAAGATGTATTGGATGTGCATTCACTGTCTATCCATCTCTTGGCTGGTCTTCCTCTTGTTCTTCTCCCATCCATTGGTCTATCTTCTTTAGCTCTTTTTGCAAGTCTGTTGTCTTCCATTCTTTCTATATGACCCTTCCAATATTTTTGTCTATCTATAATAAATTTGGTTATGTCTTGAATATGACATTTATCCCTAATTTCTGTGTTGTGTATTTTATCAAATAATGTTTTCCCCTGAATAGTTCTTAAGATCTTCATTTCACATGTGCTTATTATTTGATTAGTTTTTGTTGTATCAGCCCTAGTTTCTGCTCCATATACGATAACTGGTTGAACTATCGTTTTGTATATGCGGGTTTTGCTTTCTGTTGACATATGTTTGTTGCGCCAAGTTAAATCCTTTATATATCCTGATATTTGTGCTGCTTTATCAGCTTGTTCTTTACTTCTTTTATTAAGTTTTTAATGTTTGTTATTAATACACCTAAATAATTAAATTCTGATATTTGTTCTATAATTTTTCTTTCCACTTCTAATTTCCATCTTACTGGTTCTTTTGATATTGTTAAGCATTTTGTCTTATTTGTATTAATTTCCATATTGTATTTTCTGGCATTTATATTAAATTGATGTAAAGATCTTTGTAAATTATCTTCAGATTCTGAAAGGAGAACGACATCATCTGCGTAACATATCAAGTGAAATCTAGTGCTTCCCGCCATAGCCTGTCCCAAGCCAGGTTGAAAAAGGTGAGGAGGAGGAGTAACAATTCGTAAAAAAACCTTGGTTCAGCTTGCCCAGCTGATAGTATCTTGTGAGTGCCCCTTACCAGGGTTACGGTGAAGACCTCAACGGCAGATACAGTGGAGAAGGAGTCCTTCGGTACGGTGTACCTGACGGAAGAGGCAACTCTACATCTACTGCCTTGTAGATTGACAAACGGGCAGATGGGGTTCGTTAGTACTGCAAAGACAACCCATCTTGGAGAGGCAACTCCAAAATAAAACGGAGCTGGGCGAAGGCAATCGGCCTAGGGAGGGAACTCCGAATAATAAACCCACCATGAAAACAGGCTAGCAACCCACTTCAAGGTGTACCTTATACATTGCTCGCAGTCCCAAGGATCAAGCCTCGGATCAAAGATGGAATAGGCCTATATTGTGGGATAAAAATATAACAATGGATACTAAAGTACACATTTATAGATCAGTAGGTAGGAGCACCATAACACATGGGACATGGTAACTGAATCAAAATACTAGATTGGAATAACTGTCAATGGAAATTGATTATTTAATATCGGTTAGGAATTCCAGAGAGTCCGAAGATTTTTCAGGCTCAGAGAAGAATCTTAAGCCTGAAAAAAGAGGCATCTAATCAAAATTTATTGATCTTCATACATCCAAGTAGTACCTTACATGCCTACTAAAATTCTCATTGGGTCAGTTTGCTGACCACATTACATCTGTAGCAAAATAAGTGTGACTAAATTAGCTTGATCAAGAAACTCCTAACAAAACAGTGGCTAAGGCTAGGCTCAAAAGATCATGAAGCCAAAGAGAGAAAAGAAGAATCCAGATTAGAACACTGTAATCAGACAGGAATTGAAGGTACAAAATTCTGTATTAGGTTTCATTAAATATAGACAGAAAGGCCATATGAGCTGAAACATGGAAATATGACCACATTTTGATTAGTAATTATAAATTTGTGTAAATAATTTTGCATATTTATGCTCATTTGTTTAAAAAACACATTTTTCAATATGATAGATGTCTTAATGGAATAAGAAAACAATAATTAAGATCATTCTTATTAATATAATTAAGAATAAAATTAAATTGTAGAAAACTCTGATTAAACAGGTACTAATGTATTAATCTAGGTCCTAAGCAAAAAATGATGGAAAAGTCTCATGTTTTCAAAAGGAAAATTTTGAGTCATATTTGGTCCAATAGACAGTGATGGAGAACGGTGTATTAGATACAACAAGGAGCTATATAAAGATGTGAACATTGTCACATATATCAGAATGTAGAGACTGAAATGGACAGGGCATTGGATCACTTGCTTTTTATAAAATATTTATTGCAACTGTGGAAGGGAAAAATCCCAAAGAAGGCCAAATGTTAGGTGGGAAGGTGTAATACTAAAGGATGTAAAGTCTCTGGGTGTAAGAAATTGGCGAAGGCAGAGGATTGTTAGAGAAGCTTGGTGGGAACTTCAGAGGAAGGCTGTGGCCCAAAGAGGGCTGTTTGCCAACTATGATGATGATAATGATCATCACGTAAGAAGAGTACTGGAGCAGAGGTTATCTGAAAAGTACTTGAGTGGATTCCATAGAGAAAAAAGAAGAAGGGTCAACAGAGGTAACATGGTTACAAGAGATTATAAAATGAATGATTGGGAAGATGGAAATTAATTGAGGAAAAAAATTAAACTGCTATAACTTTAGATAAAGAAAGATGTTTATACATTGTAATCATCATCATCATATAAGGAATACAGCCCATTTTGGGCCCTAGCCTTCCTCAGAATGTCCTTCCAGACTTTTCTTATTTGCTTCCAATTTTCTAATTTTACTAATTCTAATATTGTGATCATCCTCCCATCTTAATTTTGGTCTTCCAACTTTTCTGGTTTGTAATGGTTATGGGATTCATTATTTATATTATATAACTCATACAATTCACAATTTCTCATTCTTCTCCAAATATCACCCTCTTTATATATTGTAATACTGTTTAATATATAAAAATAAATTATATATAAATTAATGTTGAGAAGTAAACATTATGAGGTTATATCATTAATATTGAGTGGAGAAGATATGGAAAGAAACCATCTCCTCAGTTGTCCAGCTTTTGTAGAAGAGACCAGCCTTTCTGCTAAATATTGGAGTGCAAGAGAGCGAATGATTTCATTATCAAGTGCTCGACATTAGATACCAACCAACCTTATTGAGTGGAGAACATATTTTTAATAACTCACCTCATACGATTTCAAATTTCTTTGAGACCATTAGTTTCAAACGAATTTTCGTTCATCTTCAGCCATGACTCCAACTGTTGAAATTCTCTGTTTGTTGATTTCTCTATGGTTACCTCTACTGCTGCCATCTTTGGTTGGGTTTATAAATTTCGAAATAATTTTTTTTTCTACAGGAATATCGAAGTTCATTGATCGATATTTATTCTTTTGAATGAATATCTTCTCCCAAACTGTTAATTCTAATGGTTCATCCAATTGTTTCAAAAGTTTTGCATCTCTATTAATTTTATGATGTTCTAACAAACTATGTGCAACAATTGCTGATTTTTCAATTTCACAATTTTTTATATTTCTAAAATGTTCTTTAGTATGTGTTTCCAAATTCCTTTTCGTTTTCCCTCTATTACTTTGCTGCAATCATTACAATTTATTTGATAAATTCCAGATTTTTTTACTGTCTGGTATGTTGATTTTTTTATTGGTACTTAGGAGTTTACCGGGACTGAATTTATTTATTGGTGCCAAAGTAACATTGTGTTTATATTATTTTCAGTCTGATCGTCTTACCTCAATATTAATCAACTTTTATAATATTCATGATGTGTTCCGTTGAGGTATTATTCAAAATTAATATATAATTATGGAATATTCACCTGAAAGGTCTGAGTCTGAGAATTTTTTTTTAACTGAAAAAGAAAAAAAAAAATTGGCTGACATTAAATTTATAGATAGATGTATCCAAAATAATGTAACACTAAAATTTGTCAGAAAAATAATAAAATTCAATAATAATAGAAAACAGCAAAAGATTTCTGAAAAGAAAATTTTGGAATTAGAAAAAAACAAATATTATTTAAATCTTCAAAATTTGGAATTAGGGACTTATAATTTACATTTGAAATTAATTAAATAATTAGGAATTATTTGTTTCGAAAATTTAATTAAAATTTTTTTTGAATTTTTTAATTTTGAAATAAAGAAAAAAGTTAATAGACAGAAAAGAAATTCCAAGAATTTGTCTAAAAAATGCAATATAGACAATAGGAACAAAATTATTCATGAAAACCAGAAGGAAAGAAATGATACGTCAAAAAGTTTCCAAAGTACAGTTACACCAAATTAAGATAATGTAGTTAATCTTTCAGAAGTAGTTTTACAAAAAAGAAGAACTTAATTTGCTTAGTCAAGGTTTAAAAACTTGTATTAGTTACTCAGATAGTGTTGAAGATTTTGTTGCTGATATTGAAATTGCAATAGAGGATTTAGAAAATGATGGCAAAGCAATTATTAGGAAAGAAAGTGAAAACGTTTTGGAAGAAATTAAATACACTCCTAAAAATTTACTAGCAAAGAAAAATATCTTCAATTTAAAAAAAAGATCAATAACAAAAATATAATCATTTCAAAAGCAGGTAAGAGTAATAAAATAGTAATTTTGGAAAAAATTAGAATATATCAAAAGAATGGAAAACCTTTTAGAATCAAAAAAATATTTGGAATTAAAAATGGATCCCCTACCAAAAACAGTTAAAACATTTGACAAGACTTTAAAACAAATGAAACATACGATCACTGAACAAGAAAAACTCAAGTTAAAAGTCCCAAATTCTTCTAATTCAAGAATGTATGGTCTCCCCAAAATCCATAAGATTGGGAACAAAATGAGACCAATAATTAATAATATAGGATCACCGTGTTACTATTTATCAAAATGGCTGTTACAAAAATTTAATAGTTTTCCAAATTTCAACAACATAACATCATTTATCTCTCTCAATGGGTAGAATTGCTAGATTACAAAGCCTTGTGCATGTTTTGGTATAAGTTTTTATTTCTCTAGCCTATAAGGTCTAAAAGTTGATCCTGTATCAAGAGTTTGAAAACAACAATCTACAAAAATATTACAATTTTTAACACATTTTTAACTTATCTTAATTCTGCTGTTTGTAACTATTACTTTGGATTGTTGGTTTATTTTTAATGTAAAGTGTTTTCCCTAAAAAGAAGCAAAAGTAAATTAAAAACATGTACTTATGTAAAATTTGATTTAGGATATTAACCTTTTTATTTATTTTTTTTCTGGGTTCTGCGACTGATATCTCTCTGACTGTAGTTTGTTCTTCCCCTAACATTTTTTGGATTGTATATATTGATTTGTCTTTTAGTATGTGAAAAACATTTTGTAGCCAGAATTTAATAAACTGATTTCATGAATCCAAAGTGTTTTCTCTGGCTTCAAATCTGTTCAAAAATATTGAAGGCAATTTTTGGCATAGATTGGAATTTCGTAGGAATTTTAATGGTAACATAATTTCATAAAAATGTTGTTCCTTTGCAAAGTTTGTTTTATTTAAGACAATTATCCCAACAATGCCCTCAAATGAACAATTCCCAGTAATATCAAATGAACTTATTTTCCTATAGGATGTTTTCATTTTCCATTTTGGTTATCTGACTGTGTCCTCCAGAGATCTCTATCCTCCCAACATCTTTCTTTATTCATAATTGTTGTCCATTCTACTCCTCTTGCCTGTAGGTTTTCCTGCATCAGGTCTATCCACTTCAATCTTGATCTTCCCAATGGTCACCACCTATTTTTAAATCTAAAACAAATCATAATTTTAAAAAAATCCATTCACCTATCTTTAGTCCTAAAATTTTTCTTAATTCTCTTATTCTCAAATACTCATCATGTTTTTCTTTTTCCTTTAAAGTAAGAGTCTATGTTGCATCTATATAACTGGGAGAATAACCACTTTATATATTTTTAGTTTAACATTTCTTTAGGGAGTTTCTGTGTCATGCATAATAGCATGCATTTGCAGAGTTGAACCTGTTTAATTTCTGTTTCTACTTCATTCAATTTTTAATTTGTTACTAGGTATTTGAATTTTTGCCACTTCTTTAAAATTTCCCTCATTTAATACCTGATTATGCACTAGTAAACAGGAAAAAAAAAATTCTAGCTAGATACCTAGATATTATATGTTTACAGGTGACCAGGAGTGGTCCTGCGTGACAGAGTCATGCCTCATGGCAGGAGAGGCTGTCTCTAGGACGTCTCTCACTTCAGCCTTCCAGAAAAAACACAATTTGGAGTGGCGAAAGTTACGAGAGCATCTCCATTTACAACTGCAGCAGGATATTACCAGGTCTCTGCAAGTCTTTTTTTAAAAATTAACTTATTTTTAAAAAGTTTTTGTTCAGCTGTGATACCATATGAACCATTGATTTTAAATAAGGACTTCTCACAGCCATAGTGACAAAAAACAATGGGCTATAAACAGCATTTAAAATATCTCTAAAGCATTTCACAATAATAAATGAATTAAATAGTTGATGTTTGTTCACTGTCACCAAGTTGTCTTATAACATTTGTGGCATTCTGTCCTGGTGTTGACAGAATATTGTAACCACTTTTAAGGTTGGGATGCTTTGAAGGTAGAATTACATTATCCTGATAACAAAATACCATGAGAGTTCTTAAACATAAACAATTTAAATTTTACAAATATCCCCTTTTGGGTTTGAGTCCCAGTGGGATCAGGATTTTTAAACTGGCCTAAACTTTCTAGCAGCAACATGGCCCAGGAGTCGACTCAGCCTCTAATGAAATGAGTACAGACTATGTTCTGTATAACTTACATCTTTATGTAAGTTATAATAATAATAATAATAATAATAATAATAATAATAATAATAATAATAGGAAATGTGCACTCAGGTTGAGCATTAGTGGTGGTTTAGTCTTTACTGTAGTCTGTGATAGTTTTTGTTCTTTTCGCACATGTTATGATGGGGTATTTCCTACATCTTTGTCCACTAACACACACTTGCATTCTTCGTTTGGCTCGTGGAATTTCTTGTTTAGACATATTATGTTATGAAACCCATGTACTGCGAGTCGTTTTGTGACGTGTCTCCGGGGGTTGCACTTTCTGGTCCATATGTTGTCCAGCATGGCAGTTGTGGTGTAGAAATCCATGTATATTTCCTTCTTCTTCATATTTCTGATTCTTATTAATTTCTGGTATGGTTCTGTGGATTGTAGATAGAATTGTGTTCTTTATCCTCTATGAAGTAGGTCTCTCTCATGAGTTCGTAAGCAAAACGAGATGGCACTGTTTTTCCTATTCTCTATGTAAGTTATACAGAACAGAAAACCCAACTGACTTGTCATGTTGATTGTTTAGAAAGCTGAGAACCTTAATCTCCTACTACTCCAAGGGCATCCTAAGACCTGTAGTGGGATCACTTTACTTTACTTTGAGTGTAACTCCTTAATTCATAATAATTAGGATATTTATTCTTCTGTATGACATCTTTTAAAGCAACCCATTATTCTGGAGGCTTTATATGCCTGGTCTCTTATGCCCTATATATTTAAAACTATTCTACTGTTGGATTCCAATTTACATCTTTCTGGATCTTTAGATATGTACATGCATTTTGTTGTATTAATTAATACTTGGTCCCATGCTATAGCTGAGTGCTTTAAGACATGTCTTGCTGCAGAGCTATGGGATTTGCGCTGGTTTGAGTCCCCATGGCAGAAGAAATTTTCTCATGGAATTTTGGCCAGTATTGGACCGGTGCCTCATCCAGCATTATGAAGAAATTTGGGTAGCTACATTAAGTAGCGGCTCCAGGTTGAGAAGACTAGCTGTAATGTCTGGGAGACAGACATGCCACCCTATACTGGCTACATGATTGTCACCTCTGTAATTGATACATATGGATGTGAGGGCAGCAGCCTCCTTGTAGGCTAAGGGCATTCTAGGGCTGGTGTGCCATTGAGTTTTAATTGATACAGCCATATTATATTTATCTGTAGTTGTGAGAAATCAATATAGTGGTCTTCGAAGTCTTGGCCGTCAAAATGGGATCGTCTACATAGCATAACAAGAGAATCAATTTCAAATGTTATTCGTTTTTAAGTAAAATTCAGATTATAAAAAAATAAAAGAAAGTGGTAATAATGAATTTGAAGGTCACTTGAAGATTCTCATGGGTAGATTTGGTTGGTTCTATTGTCAAAAGGGCAGCTGGAATATATTTCATAGTTTTCCAATGTCATTCATTTTGCTTGACATATCTGTTCTTCTTGTCGCCATTGGTTCACTGAGCATTTTTAAATTTATCTTCATTATATCAAAAACAAAACTAACACCATTAGGCCACCCATTCTAGTATTTCTCTTGGGAATCTGTCCTCTGTCATTCTTTTACATGACCATACCATTTTAATTGTTTTTTAAGAAGTCCTCAAATTAAGTTTGAACATTCTTTTTTTGTTTAATTACTCTCTTTCTTGATAATAAGGTTTGTCTGTGTAATTCTTACCTCATATTGTTGTTTCTGTTAAACATATGTTTCAAGACTTGTTAGCCTCATCTTCAGTAGTTACAGTAGTCATATTGTTGTTTCTGTAACTACTGAAGATGAGGCTAACAAGTCTTGAAACATTTGTCTAACAGAAACAACAATATTACTTACTTACTTACTTACTTACTCACTGGCACTATCGAACCCGTAGGTTCATGGCCGCACGGACATAAGCTCTCCATACATCCCTATCCTGAGCTAATGCTTTCCAATCATTCCCTGTATAATCTACTTCCCTCAAATCATAGTTAATGTTGTTCTCCCACCTCATTCTTGGTCTACCAACTGGGCGTTTTCCTTCTGGCTTTCCTACAAGAAGTTTCCATGCACGTCTTTCATTCCCCATACGCGCAACATGTCCTGCCCATCGCAGTCTACGGGACTTAACTGTTCTTATTATATCTGGCTTCCTATAAAGACCGTGTAGTTCATTGTTATGTAGTCTTCTCCATTCACCTGTCTGTTCATCTCTCTTTGGTCCAAAATTTTCCTAAGAACTTTATTCTCAAATACTCGTAATCTCCTTCCTCCCTTAAAGTAAGAGTCCATGTTTCGCACCCATATAATATAACTGGTAGAATAATAGTTTTATATATTTTCAGTTTAACGTTTTTTTGAAAGGAGTTGGGACATCAAGTGTCTCTGCAATGCATAATAGCATGCATTTCCAGAATTGAGCCTATGTTTAATTTCTTTGTGCATCTCATTCCTATTGTGATTATTGTTCCTAGGTATTTGAATTCAGCCAATTCTTCAAAATTTCCCTCATTTGTCATTAGCTGTCCATTTCCATTATATAATGTATTTCTACGTGTGACCATATATTTAGTTTTACTGATATTTACTTCCAGTCCTAATTTCTTAGTGTTACTCAATAGTGTGTGCGTGTTGGCCTTTAGTATCTCCTCGCTATCGGCCAGTAGTACTACATCATCAGCATAAACTAACAGCTTATTAATACCATTCAGTTGTAAGCCTTCCTCATTCTCTAAAGATTTAATGGCATGCTCTAGTACAAAATTAAATAGTAGAGGAGATAGTGCATCTCCTTGCTTCAACCCATTCTGGATTTCAAAAGTGTCTGAAAACTGTTTGCCTACACGCACCCTACTCGTTGAGCCATTTAGACACATTCGTATAAGTCTAACTAACTTTTAGGAATTCCGAAATCCAGCAGGATACTATATAACTTCTCCCTCTTAATTGAATCATATGCTTTTTGGAAGTCTATGTATAGTTGATGTACAGTACCATTATATTCCCATTTCTTTTCTAAAATCTGTCTTATACTAAAAATCTGATCTGTTGTAGACCTGTTTCTTCTAATGCACATTGATGATCTCCTAGAATGTCATCAATATAGGGAGTAAGTCTGCTTACTAATATATTGTTAGAATTTTGTACGAAGTTGAAAGTAATGAGATGCCCCTATAGTTGTTGCAATCAGTTTTATCTCCTTTTTTATAAATTGGTATGATAATTGACTCCTTCCATTCATCTGGAAGAGCTTCTTTTTCCCAAATCATACTAAGCAAACAGCGTATCTTGTCCATCAATTTTTCTCCCCCTGATTTTATCAGTTCTGCTGGGATCTCATCTGAACCTGATGCTTTATACATCTTCAATTTTTCAATTGCCATTTCAACCTCTAATGCACTTGGCTCTGCGACTAGCATTTCTGCTGTCTGTAACTTATCCTCCTCAATGTCCTGTTCTGTATGTACATTTAATAGCTGATTAAAATAACTGCTATTAAATGTACATACCAATATTAGGTAAGGAATTACACAGACAAAACTTATTATTAAGTAAAACCTCATAAATTTAACTTTTGCAGGAATTAATCACTATGAGGTTTAGTTTATGATAAAATCAAATCTTTCCTACCTCTCCTCATATAAATCTTCTAAGTATATCACAATTTTGAGACCATAATGGTCTCATCTTCAGTACAATCTTGGCGACTGATGTTATGTCGATCCGAAGAAATACTTCTTCCCTCTATTGGTGGACCGATGAACCTCTGGATAAGGTCAGGATTTGTGGGAATTTCGAAGTTCATAAGTTTTCCTTTGTTTTTCTGAATGTGGATTTTTTCCCAAACCGTGAGTTGCTTTTGTTTATCTATTTGTTTAATTTGAGTGGCTTTTGATTCAATTAAATGTTTTTCAGACCAAGCATGAAGAAGTGGAAAAGTCAGCAGTAGCTGCTCATGCTTGGTCTGAATCAAAAGCCAGTCTAATTAAACAAATAGATAAACAAAAGGAACTCACGATTTGAAAAAATCCACATCCAGAAAAATAAAGGAAAACTTATGAACTTCGAAATTCCCGCAAATTCTGACCTGATCCAGAGGTCCATCGGTCCACCAACAGAAGGAAGAAGAAGTGTTTCTTCCGATTGACATAACATCAGTTGCCAAGATTGTACTGAAGATGAGACCGTTATGGTCTCGAAATCGCAATTTACTTAGAAGATTTGTATGAGGAGAGGTAGGAAACATTTGATTTTATCATAAAAACCTCATAATGTTACTTCGTATTGTACTTTCAATTAAAACACTGTTTGATATTTAATTTTTTCTAGAAATTCCAGCTGAATGCCCCCAAAAATCCATTTCTTCAGAATTTAATTCACTTATTGTTCTAGATTTCAATTCCCATGTTTCTGCACCATATGTCATTATCCAAGCAATAAAAAAGTTATATAATCAATCTATCTCTAGATTAAAAATGGGTAAAACTGTCACAACAGGTTGTGGAGTTATAAAGGTTTAAGGCAAGGATGTATTCGCCAACCTTATTCAAAATATATCTACAAAATGCCTTAATACAATGAAAACAAATGTTTACGTATGGGAATAAAGATAGAGGAAGATACAGTTTATTCATTACTATTTGGTGATCAAGTAATGATGGCAGATTATGAAGATTTAGAGTACATGACAAGAAAACTGAAGGAGGAATACAAAAAATGGGGGATGAAATACACATTTGGACAAAATGAAATATATGGTAACAGAAGATAAATAAAAATTATTATTATTATATATTTTAAATTAAAATTATTTTATCACTTTTTTACCCTACATTTGTGTTATTGGTAATGCAGTTTATTATTTGTGTCCAAGTTAAGTGTTATTTAATTTCCAGCATTATTTTTACTTTTTTTTTTTTCATATTATGTTTGTGAATTTTAAGTTTAATTTTTGTTTCTTTTCCTTTATTGTCATTTACAGATTTTCATATAGTTTTGGAGAAAATGTATGAAAGCTCAAGATAATAGACTGTTTTTTCCCATATGGCATTAGGCAACCAAGTGGTAAGTATTTTCACAAACTGCATTAGAGTAAAATACTTGTATCAACATAGACCATTTGTAAATCCATTGTTTAAATCATTTGAAGATTTTTTTCCCCTGTAAAATAAATTAGGAATTCACCTGCCCATAATTTTAAGATTGCATCAGGGTGCATATTGATTGATGATAAAAGGGGAAAAAAATATAAACAAGCATTTACATTATGGTGTTCATATTAGATAACAACAAAGATAAACAATAAAAGCGACAAGAAAGGAAACTTTCATTTATTTTCACTCTTATAACAACAGATAATAATAATAATAGTAATAATGTATACAAGTAGTGGAATTAACATTTGATTGTTACTTAGTTTGTGCAGAAGTTAATCATATCACAAACACTTAAACATATTGATGTTTTTATTATTTAACACGTCTCACTGAATTAATTATATAATTATACTTTTATTATTTATATATATATTATATAATTTAAATTTTATTTATCCTTCAGTGAGAAGTGTTAAATTAATAATAAAAACATTAATAGAAGCCCTACTGGCTTTATAAAGTAAAAAAGTAAAGTGATCCCACAACAGACCCGGAGGCCCTTGGGGTAGTAGGAGGTTATGGCTCCCACTTTTTCTAGACAATCGGCACTTTATGTCAGCCGGGTTGTCAGCCCTGCGTGACGGCCGCCTTTACCCCCAGAACAAGCGTCTGGTACTCATTTCCGTTAGAGGCTGAGTCGACCCCAGGGCCATAGTGCCGCCAGAGGGTTTGGGTCAGTTTAAAAATCCTGACCCCAACGGGACTTGAACCCTCGACCCTCCGGCTTGTAGCTCAGTGCCTTAACCACTACGCTACGGCGTGCCCCCACTGGCTTTATAAAGTAGGTTTAAATTCCCAATAAATATCTTCTTAAGCAGTCATCATGACTGCTTGAAGTGCAATGCTGGTTTCATGGAGGAATTTCCCTCCCAGAATTCAAGATTCTTTCGTATCAATTCAAATGTGATTGGTTTAATTAACCTGGCCATGAGTACTATTAGTTAACTCACATCCAAATTACCCAATCACTTTAAATATGGAGGTAGTTAATATTTCAAAGTCTTTCATATTCTCAACTGATTCTAGAATCTCTCAGAATCAAAATATATTGACAACAATAACTTATGTTTAATTATGTATGATATAAGAAATATGAAGTACCAACTAAATTGGAAACATCATCTTGAAAGAATGAGTACAAATCAGATCCTCAAAGCTGTTTATAATTATATACCAAGAGGACGAAGATCTCTGGGCTGTTCTATGAAACACTGGAGGGAAAATTTTCTATAGGATCATAAAAGGCTATCGCCTATTACTTGGAAGGAGGAAGAAGAAGAAGATGAAGTATGGATTTCTATCCAGATTCATACTTACTTACTTACTGACTGGCACTATCGAACCCGTAGGTTCATGGTCGCACAGACATAAGCTCTCCATACATCTCTATCCTGAGCTAATGCTTTCCAATCATTCCCTGTATAATCTACTTCCCTCAAATCATAGTTAATGTTATTCTCCCATCTCATTCTTGGTCTACCAACTGGGCGTTTTCCCTCTGGCTTTCCTACAAGAAGCTTCCATGCAAGTCTTTCATTCCCCATACGTGCAACATGTCCTGCCCATCGCAGTCTACGAGACTTAACTGTTCTTATTATATCTGGCTTCCTATAAAGACCATATAGTTCATTGTTATGTAGTCTTCTCCATTCACCTGTCTGTTCATCTCTCTTTGGTCCAGAAATTGTCCTAAGTACTTTATTCTCAAATACTTGTAATCTCCTTTCCTCTCTTAAAGTAAGAGTCCATGTTTCGCACCCATATAATATAACTGGTAGAATAATAGTTTTATATATTTTCAGTTTAACATTTTTTGAAAGGAGTTGGGACATCAAGAGTCTCTGCAATGCATAATATTCATATTAATGATAATTTAACTGATGTATATTGTATAAAAAAATAAAATATTAAAGATAAATGTATATTAAAATAAAATAATCCCTTATTATTATTAAGATATAGGTATAATTTAAATTTTATAAGGAGTATAGGTAGGCAGAGAATAACAATATATCGCAGAGTAAGTCACTGATAAATGTTCCAAACAACAAAGTAACATGTACACATGGTTTAGAAGCACATAGATTATAAGATTAGTTTCAAAACCATCAGGTGTTTATGCTCCATCCTGTATTAGTGAATTTTGTGGTTGTTGCATCCATTATACCAGCTTGCAAATCAGTTATAGCTGGGATGATGATGTTTGGCACATGTTGTAACCTCAGAAATGTATTGTAGAGCAGTACTTTGTTTAGTTTACATAACACCTTGACATATTTACATGTTACCAAAAAAATATTATTATTTACAAAAAAACAAAGCCATGGATTTATGAAATTCTGGTGATTTTGTATTATTCTGTGTTAAATTCTCATCATTTCTATGTGTTGGTCATTTTTACAAATTACTGGTTTCAATGTTTTAGATTTATTTTTAATTTTAAGCAATTCCACTGAAAGTTTATTTAGAAAATGGCTTCCCAACAACACTGGGTTGTAGAGTTTGTTCTGGATACATTCCTAGTAGGTACAGATTTTTTACCAGATAATCATGCTTAGTGCTTCATTCTTTGGCCAAACTGCTATGTTTCTGATTTTGTGTGTGTATCCATTGTCCTTTCATGGAGGTCATTATTTCATGCTGACTTGAATTCATTCTTATTATTGATTTTAATGTTGTTGTTGTCCAATGGCTCAAGATTATTTGATCTGCATTATATTTCACCTTGCTTCCCAATATAGTGTTGCTAGATTGCTCCTTGTTAGGGTCCTGAATTCCTCTAGGTGTCTTCTGTTCATCTTAGTGCTTTCATCACATAAGCTAAACGTAGGTTTATCTTGAATAGATGTTAAGCAAGAAAATCATGTCCAGTTTCCAGTCTAAACATAGCCACCGTTTTTCTTGACATGTTGAGGATATCAGGTCTGTCTTCAATGTGATAGGCTTTCTTCTTTTATTAGACTTTGTTGAGCTGCAACATGGTGCTTGATTTTGTTAATCTGTTTGTGCAATTCTAGTTGTCCTGTTGGTTTCCTTTCCATCATGGCACCCTTTTAGGTAGCTGATCAGCATGTTCATTACCCACAATTCTAAAATGGGCAGGTATCCATTGTAATATGACTTTCTTATTCCATAATTTTATTGCTTTTATTAGGCTTCTAATTTTGTACAAATCGGCCGCGGTGGACTAGTGGTTATGCTTCTTGCCTCTGGTCCCGAGGGTCGCAGGTTCAAACCCAGCCAGGGTAGATGGATTTTTTAGGATGGAAAAATCCAAGGAGCAAGTCCTCCGGGAGGGACTTTAAGCCGTGGGTCCTGAGTCTGAAGATTTTCAGGCTCGTAAAAAATCCTTAAGCCTGAATAAAAAGACCTCTAAGCAAAATTTACCGAATTTTCCCATCCTAGTACTACCTTGGTTTCCTAGATGTCAATATGAGGCGGAACGCTGACCACGGACCACTCAAATGACATCTATACAAAAACAAGTGTAACTAAATTAGTATGGTTCAAATTCTTCCCTGTAGGGGGAGAGCACCTAAATCTCTGTCAAGGGAAAACATGGGCTCATAAGAAGAAGAAGATTTCTTGTACATTTTTATTTATTGTTTTATTGCTATAGTTTACAATAGCTTCTATTGCTGATTTAGAATCTGAAAGGATTACTTTTTTTTTTTTTTATGGTTGGTGTATGGGCTGTGTAAAATATTTTGTAATACTGTTTTGATTGAAATGAATTCACCATCTAATAGTTGGCGTGTTTATCAAGGGTTATATATTGCAATATATACCATTTTGTCTATTATTGATGAGGGAACATTCACTTTCCGGATACCATACATTTATTGTGGCTAATGCAGTTTTTGATAAAGATTAATCTCAAATTTCTTGGAGTTAATGAAGTAATTAATTAATTTATTCATTGTTTTTTGTTATTCATTTCATACATCTCAATAATTGATAAATCATATTTGAGAAGAAAAATTATACCCCAGACTGAGACTCGAACCCAGGTCCTTTGACTTTCTGGGCCAATGCTCTAACGACTATGGGGCGAGTTACAATCTAAACGCAAATTTTTCTCTTATATACGTTGTAAATTCCCGTGCACCAAATGCTATGAAACCTTTGTTCCTATATTTGCAAATGGCGGCTTCTTTATTAAGATGTTTATTTGGGAATTTTTATATTACATTATAAAGCCAGTACAGCTTCTTTCGATGTTTTTTTATTATTCATTTCATACATCTCAATGATGGATAAATGATATTTCAAGAGAAAAATTATATGCCCAGACTGAGACTCAAAGCCAGGACCTTTGGTTTTCCAGGCCAATGCTATCGGGTTCGAGTCTCAGTCTGGGCATATAATTTTTCTCTTCAAATATGATTTATCCATCATTGAGATGTAAGAAATGAATAATATAAAAACATTGAAAGAAGCTGTATTGACTTTATAATGTAATATAAAAATTCCCAAATAAATGTCTTAATAAAGATGCCGCCATTTGAAAAGATAGGATTAAAGGTTTCATAGCATTTGGTGCACGGGAATTTTTCAATGTATATAAGAGAAAAATTTGCATTTAGATTGTAACTTGCCCCAGTAGCTCAGCCAGTAGAGCATTGGCCTGGAAAGCCAAAAGTCCTGGGTTCAAGTCTCAGTCTGGGCTTATAATTTTTCTCTTCAAATATGAATGAATTTATTGTTTAAAAATATTAAAATAAAATATTGTTAAATTAAAATCCACATATTTGAATAATAAAAATAAACAAAACTAATAACATACAGTTAATCCTGTAGAGAAATAAAGCTACTGCTTCTTCTTCTTTTTCTTCTTCTTTTTCTTCTTCTTTTTCTTCTTCTTCTTCTCCTTCTTCTTCTCCTCCTTCTTCTTCTCCTCCTTCTTCTTCTTGTTCTTCTCCTCCTCCTTGTTCTTCTTCTTCTTCACCTCCTCCTCCTTCTCCTCCTCCTCCTTCTTCTCCTTCTCCTCCTCCTCCTTCTTCTCCTTCTCCTCCTTCTTCTCCTTCTTGTTGTTGTTTCCCTTAACACAGATTTAGGCACTCTCCCCCTAGAGGGAAAAATTTGAACCATACTAATTTAGTTACACTTGTTTTCGTGTAGATGTCATTTGAGTAGTCCGTGGTCAGTGTTCCGCCTCATACTGACATCTAGGAAACCAAGGTAGTACTAGGATGGGAAAATTTGGTAAATTTTGCTTAGAGGCCATTTCATTCAGGCTTAAGGATCTTTTACGAGCCTGAAAATCTTCAGACTTGGGACCCATGGCTTAAAGTCCCTCCCAGAGGACTTGCTCCTTGGATTTTTCCATCCCAAAAAAATCCATCGACCCTGGCCGGGTTTGAGCTAAAAATCCAAAAACTTTTAATTTCTTCTGGGTTGTAAGTCTTCTTTCTTCTTCTTCTTCTTCTTCTGCTTCATGAAATTAGGCCTTTTGACCTGTTTTCACATCAAGTGGGATTTAATGAATCCTTCCATCTTGTAAATGGGCATCCAACATTTCTATGTCTTATTGGTTTGTACTTTAGTAACAGCTGAGGGATTCTATCTGTAGGCATTCTCTTGACATGTTTATACCAGTTGTTTCTCATGTTGTCAATTCTATTTGTTAAATTGAAAATATTTAAGTCCTTCCTAATATCCTCACTTCTTTTCTTGTCTAAAATTGTCACACCTGCTACTGAACGTAGGAACTTCATTTCTGCAGTTTTTATTTTCCTTCTGTCTGAACGGTTAAGAGTCCAATTTTCACTTGCATATGTTAAGACAGGCACTGCCATAATTTTGTAAAATTTTAGTTGTGTGCTCCTCAAAGTTTTATTTTTCAGTGTCCGTCTTGAAACCACACAAAACAATTCAATGCAATTTCTTAATGGATATATTAAGTCAGTTTTTTAATATTATATGTTAGTATATAATTCTATGTCAGTATGTTCTTCTGGGCTGATTGTGATAGTTCCATCTATAATTATATTTTTAAATCTGGAATTTTGGATAAATGATTTAAAACTTGTTTGTGTTTTCAAATTTTGATTACTGCTGGCATTTTGATACCACTGATGTTTAATTTTGTTGCTCTGTAATTTCTGTGCTAGGATAATAATTGCTCTCATTTCGTCTTCTGCTTTTATTGGCATATTTTTGTCAAGCTCTGCAGTGTAATAATGGAAGTTGTTTTCACATCTCCCATGACTATTTGCATTGAATTGTTTTGTGTGGTTTCATTTTGTTATTTAGGGTATTGCTTACTGTTGCTAATATTTCAAAATACTATTGATTTGAATGTATGAAAAAATATTTCCCGATGAATGGTTTGAAGTGTCATCATTCCCATATTTGCAAGGTCATTGGCATGTTCATTCCATACAATGGCCTGGGATCCATTGAAAAAACTTATTTTATTCATCCCTTTCATTAAGTTGTACAGTCTCCTGTATTCTTAAACTTCGGCTATTTTTGGGGGCTTCGTATTTATAATAACATGAATTGCTGATTGTAAATCTGATAATAAGACTGCTTTGGAAAAACTGAGATGCTCACAAATCAATAGGCATTCATTCATAGTGTTCTGCTCAAGAGCAGGTCTTTCACTGCAAACTCAGCATTCTCCACTCTTTCCTTAACTCAGCTTTCCTTTGTATCTGCATACAAACCATTTATTTTAATATTGTCTATCATCTGATGTCTTTTTCTGCCTCTAACTTTCTTTCCGTTGACCATTCCTTCTAGAGCATCCTTCAACAGGCAGTTTTTTTTAGCCAATGGCCAATCCAATTTATTTTCCTCCTCTTTGTGAGTTCCAGAATTGTTCTTCTTTCACCCACTCTGTCTAGCAGATCTCTATTTCTTACTTTGTCTATCCATTTTATATGTTCCATTCTTCTCCATATCATGTTACATCTCAAAAGCTTCCAGTTGCTTTTCCTCATTCTGTCGTAATTTCCAAGTCTCTGCACCATACAATGTTACACTCCACACAAAGCATTTCACTAGCCTTTTCCGTAATTCTTTTGCCAAAGGTCCGCAGAAAATGCTTCTCTTCTTGTTGAAAGCTTCTTTTGTCATTGCTATCCTCTGCTTTACTTCTTGACCGCAGTTCATGTTACTACTGATAGTACAACCCAAGTATTTGAAGCTCTCCACTTGCTCAATGGCCTCATCTTTAATCCTCATGTTTATCTTCCTTGGTTTCTTTCCTATAATCATGCCCTTTGTCTTATTTATATTTATCTTCATCCCATAATCCTCACACTTATTATTTAGCTCCATCAGCATGTTCCTCAGTGTCATTACATCTTCTGCTAGCAAAGCCATATCATCAGCAAATCTTATGCACTTTATTCTTCTAGCTCCCATGTTTACGCCTCCCGTATTGCTGAAGCAGTTCTTCATTAGGTCTTCCAGGTAGATGTTGAAAAGAGTAGGTGATAGAGGACATCCTTGCCTTACCCCCCCTTCCAATTTCTCTTCTCTCTGACATTTCATCTCCTACCTTCACTTTTATTCGCTGTTTCATATAAAGACTACTTATGAATCAATAGGCATAGTGCTCTATTTATTTCTCCATCAAATGTCTTTCTACTGAAAGTGAAGTTAGATATTTCATATAAATTCTTACATGGATATGTGTTTGTGATTTGTTATGAAGTGATAATGTGTTATGATGTTTTTTTTTTATATAATATTATGTTTTCTACGGATGGGGATAGTGGGTCATTAAATTAATTAATAATTTATTTGGATACCAGAGTTGTTGGAGGATGGGTGCAATCTTAGTTTTGCTCAATCGAGATGAAGTGACAGTTAATCATGGAGTACCACAAGCAATAGTTAGTGTTTAAAGCACAAGACCGCCTCTCTTCATCCTCCAGATTAATGAAGATGTAGATTAAGTTTCAGTTAAGTTAGGTTATGTTGGATTTTAGTTAAAATTACGAGTTTGCAAAACATTTTTTCTATCACATTTTTTTAAAATCAGGGTTATAATCTGTTTTTTTTTTGTCAAAAATTCAGAAATTGTTACTTTGTTTTCTAAAAGTTACCAACAGATTTTTATCTATTGCTTAAAATGTGGCTTCACAATATTGAAGCAATTATTGTAATGGTGTACTTTACCACATTTTGTGCTATAAAGTAAACATTTATTTTTAGCTTTGTATCCACCATTTTCTAATTTTAAAATGTTATTAATTGCTTGTAGTTATATGAATGTTGTCCACCGCTGTGGTCTCGAGGTAGCGTGCTGCCTTGTCACGCAGCGGGCCCGGGTTCGATCCCCGGTCGGGGCAGTTTTTCTGGGTGAGGTTTTTATCGGGGTTTTTCCTCACCTGTAAGACAAATGTCAGGAAAACTTTAAGGCCCAAACGGTCCCCGAAATCATATGGCCATCATCCTTATCATTATCATCCTTAACCATTATCATTATCATCATCCTTCACCGGTGTGGAAAGCAATGGGAAGCTACCACACCTACACAATTCCCTAGTAAAGCTGCAAGCATAGCATAAAAATGCTATGATTGCAGTGAAGGACCTGCCTTCGGGCAGAATTACTATGGATGGATATGAATGTTTATTCTTCGAAGAGAGCATAACTCTGAAACATAGAATAATGAGTCCACAAAGAATTTGATTTCTCCTCACAGTAAAGAAAAAAATCTGCCAGAATGGGATTCAAACTCCAAACATTCACCTCTCTCCTTGCTGATGCTCCGAGCTATTCTGACCCATTCATACAGGAACCTTCCTCTTACAACTTTTCTCACTTTAATCCTTAGCCCCAGACTGGTGAACCATTATTCACATTGCATATGGGCAACTTCTAATTCTAGAAGACAATACAATTAAAAGCTACTATTATGATAGAAATAAACAAATTATTATACACAGCTAAGCCAGTACAATTTATAGTAAAGATAAAAATATACACCTGAATCGGGAATTGAATCCTGAACTTTTAGCTCTCCATGCTGTTGCTTCGGACCACTGAGTTATTCAGACATTCCTATTCACTTCTTATGGAAAAATATGCCAGCAGAACATTTGCAAATACATTCTCTATCTTTTCCTACCAGACCATTGTTCAATTTCATACCTTTATCCTGATTTTTAAGGAATTAATATTTATATTGTCTAGTTATGATAACTATTGGCTACAGTGTCTAGGGATTAAGTTTCTTAACTCTGGTCTCAAAGATCCCGGATTCAAATCCTGCCAAAGTTGTATTTTATAGGATAGAAAAATTCAAGGGACAAGTCCTCCATAACGGACTGTGATCGGAGTCTGAAGATTTTTGGGCTCAAAAAAAGAACCTCAAGCCTAAATTAGAGCCTCAGAGCAAAAGTTGCTTTTCCCATCCAAATAATACCTTAATTGCTTACTTTGTGTCTTTTTGAGGCAATGAACTAGCCATTTGTCACTCGCTAACATCTGTAGGGAAATAAGCATAACAAAATTAGCTTTTGTTAAGTAAGTCCTGCAAGTAAGCACCCTTGCAACAAATGGGGATGTACGGGTATAAACAGATGGTTATGGTAAATATACCGACACTGTGGACACACCATAGCTTAATTGGTTAAGTAACTTCTGCAAAAGCACACTTGCAACACATGGAGAAGTATAGATTTAAACAGACATTTAGGGCACACCATAGTATGATTGGTGAAGGCAATATGCTACAAGCCAGATGACTCCCAATGGGGGTCTGGATTTTTAAACCATCTGGTGGCAGCCTCCAATAAAACTGAGTACCAGCATATTTTTGGGGGTAAAACGTTGCCATTACATATGGCTGACAACATCTTGTGCTGACTGTCTAGAAAGGTAGGAGTCTTAAGCTTGTATCTATGAACGCATTCTACCGTAAAAGTCGTTCTCAACATATACTCAGCTGAGAAAGTTCCATCCAAAGACATTTTTGCATACTCAAAAATCTGTTCATGCGATAATAATTGTTGAAATTCCGTAAGCTACTTGGCGAGGTGACTTTGTGCTTTCAAGCATGAAATTATGACTGCTTCAATGTATTTTTTTTCTTAATTTCATAAAATATTTGTCATTGTCTCTTATGACTTATATGTCTCTTATTTTAATTAAATAATTTGTTAATATCATATGTTTCTTCAAATATGTCATAAACATTTTGAGTTTGGGCCTAATAATACATACGAAACTTGGTTAAAAAAAATCTTTAATAACTAAATGAATGAATGATTTTTATATTTTTGTATGTAATTATAGTTAGTTATACATGAGTTTAAACCTTATTAGCACTTTTGTTTGTTAAATAAATAATAATGAATTACAGGATTTGAATTAGCACAAGTATTGTAGCTCTACACCAAAGCAGCATACCTTTAACTGCTTGGCTAAAGTAGTCTTCCTTTTTCCATTCTTTCCAGATATCCAGATTATTATAATCTATTTTTCTCTCTGTCTGTTGTCAATTTTTTTACCCTTAACGTCTCACTAAACATTAAAAAATATATGAAATTTAAATTAAATGTTTTTAATGAAAGTAGATAAAACTTTTACAGTATACTTATAAAATAACTATAACAATTTTGTGTAACAGAATCTACGCTAATTCGTTGTACTGTGACTTGGAGCTTGTACTGAATTCTGCATCACTTCAAACACATCGCAGTATCTTGGAAGTTAGAGCTCCTAGGTTCTACACTAAGTTGTGCGCCATTCACTCTGCACATGACTGCAGTGGCCTGCAATCTGTTGTGCTTAACACAGCTTCTCTAGACTTTATACAAGGCTTTATTAGGTAAGTACATTTACAATTTTATTTTCAAATTGATAGAAAGTAATGATGTGAATTAATTGATTTGGTTGATATACGTCTCACTTCATATTTTGTTTTTTTGTCTGGAATGTAATTTTACAACTTTATTATACATGCTGAAACTCAGACTCTAACAATATCATATCATATTAGAAATATCATTTTTACTCAATTGAAAATCAAATTTTACATAAAAGTTTTGATGCTGTTAAAGAATATGAAGGATGGAAAATAAGAAAGAACAGAAAATTAAATGTCAGACATGATAGCAGTAGTGAAGAATAGATGTTTATGATTGCTTATGATCATATATTAGTTCACCGCTGTTGTCTCGAGGTAGCATGCTGCCTTGTCACACAGCAGGCCCGGGTTCGATCTCAGGTTGGGGCAGTTTTTCTGGGTGAGGTTTTTATCGCGGTTTTTCCTCACCTGTAAGACAAATGTCAGGAAAACTTTAAGGCCCAAATGGTCCCCGAAATCATATGACCATCATCATCATCATCATCCTTATCATTATCACCACCATCATCATCATCCTTCACCAGTGTGGAAAGCAATGGGAAGCTACCACACCTACAATTCCCTAGTAAAGCTGCAAGCATAGTATGAAAATGCTATGATTGCAGTGAAGGACCTTCCTTGAGGCAGAATTACTATGGATCATATATTACATCAAAAGAACACGAGATTATATTAATTTGTTTTATTTAATATTTAAAAGAAGTAACTCAATGAGGTTTATTTTAATTATTGTGAGTTAGTTTTTTTTTCTGACTCACCTCATATTTGTGATTTTTTTGCAACCACAGTTTCAGCACTCTTGTGCCATAGTTAGGAAGCATTGAAAATGGCACAAGAGTGCTTAAACTGCAGTCTGCAAGAAAATTGCAAATATGAGGTGAATCGGAATAAAACCTAACTCATAATAATTAATATTAGATTGTCTCATAAGTAATGTCAGATTGTAAGTTTGGTGTTAGTATTAGAATTGGTTTTCATTGGTTTGCCAATTCTATTTACAGGATGCCATGACTAGTATTGCATATATTGTGAGCATGTGTCAGTTGTTAATACACGTTCACAAAATGGAACTTACAAAGATAAGATTAGACTCCTCCTAAAGCGCTACTGGAAACAAGATTATAAAGGACAATCTGAGACCCCATACTGCACTAACAACCATAATAAAAATCAGGAGACATCACTGCCACACCCAACATACGGGGTGAATCATAAATATACGTTTGATCACGTTGTGTGATGAAAATATTATCATTACAGGAAATATGAAATTACTGTTGGAAAGGCAATTATTCAAATTACAACAATGGAATAAAACAAAACAGTGTAGAACTTACGTCATTAGTCAAAATGGCATTGAATATGCAACAGAAAATTACAATTGCTGCATGGGCAATAACATATGCTAATGATCGTGAGGCTGCAAGACGGGAGTTTAATGTAGCAATGCAGCCGTCGACTGTGGGGAAGTGGAGAAACCAACTGCTGGAAACGGGAAGGATGCAGAAAATCAAACCTCCTGGAAGGACTCGCATTAGCACGGATGCAGAAACAACGAAGAGAATTGTGGAGACGTTCGACGCTAGCCCACAAAAATCAACCTGCCAAGCTGCATGTGAGCAGTTATTTGTTTTGTTTTGTTCTATTGTTGTAATTTGAAGGATTCCCTTTCCAATGAGAACATCATATTTCCTTTAATAATAATATTTTCGTCACAAAATGCTATCAGACATATAGCCATATTTCTGAATCACTCTGTATAGCTCTGATCTTACCATCCGTTTCTGGCCACAGTTAATTTCTTCCTTAGAAGAAATTTTGAAAACATTGAAGTTGTGGAAAGTGGTGTCTATGAATTCTTCGCATCAAAAAAACAGACATTGGTACCATCATGGGATAATAAACCTTGCTAAAAGATGGCTCAAACCATAGAATCTAATGGTATCTACTTTGAAGAGTAATTTAATTTCTTGTCAGAAAACAATCCAAATGAAATTTGTTTAAAAAAAGACTTCACTTATGAGAGACAGTTTTTCGAAAAATAGAGAAATTATCCATGAGGTAAAAGGCCATTAAGCAGACCAAAAGTATATTCTAAAGATTAGAAGTATCTACATCTCAAACAGGTTGAAGGCCACTTGGAAGAAACAGACAGCAGGGAGTTTTGAATGTCCTTTATGAATGAGGCAAAAACCAATTTTGATTTGAAATAGCCCAAATTGATTGAATGATGTAGAAAAACAGAGCTTTTGGGTTCAATTTCCAGTTCAGGCAAAATTTTTCTCTTGAAAATGTATCATTCAATAAATTGACACATAACGTTACAGCTATAATATTAGTATTAATAATCCCATCATAAAGTCTTCTTGAATTAGAAGCAACCCAACCCAACTGCAATATATAGGAGAGAGAAAAATTTGTGTTTGAATAAGGAAGCCTGAGTAGCACAATGGTCAGTGCACTGGTGCATAAGAACAGAGGTCCCATGTTCAATTCCGGTTTAGACAAAAATATTTATTCATAGTTAAGTATGGGAAATAAGATTATGAGGTTCTTAATTCGTAAATTAACGAGTCATTTTTAACATCTTACCTCATATTTTATGTTTCTTCAAACACAGGAACTAGTTTTCCAGAGAGATCCTTCTCTCAAAAACTAGTTCCCGTGTTTGAAGAAACATAAAATATGAGGTAAGATGTTAAAAATTACTCATTAATTTACAAAAAATGTTTATCTTCAAAAAATAATTTGAGATGTTGTTTTTATATTTTCAGGAACTTATATACCAAATGTGATGTGACAAATGAAGAGGCTGCTGTCAGGTTCCTTGAAAGAATTCATGGTGAAAACAAATTTAAAAGTGATTCCCCGGGTTTATGCAGTGGTGACTCTGGCTTAAGTCCGGAATCAGATATTTATCTAACACCAAATTCTTCACCGTCAGAAATATTTATTCCATTTGAAGACAAGTTGACCAACAAAACAGAGACAATTATAAATCTCCAGAAAACAAACAGGTCATATTACAAGATAGTACAAGTGGATGAACCATTTATTGAAGAAAATAATTGCAAAGATGATGATGTGTTAGAGAGAGAACTAGCTGAACAGGATGAACTTTTGAAATCATTTCGTTCGATAAAATCTAAAGAAGAGAAGAAAATCAACGTTAAGAAACCGATCAAACCGACTTCTCTGCCATTTACTTCTAGTCAGTACACCAAAAAGAAGCAAAGTTGTGATATATTGAATATTCGAAATAAAAAAGAAGGAAAAAGTGTTTTGGACTCGAAATTGCAGTCTTCTCGTTGTAAGGAAGATCTGATAAGTGTAAATTTTAATTATTGTGCAAAGAAGAAAGACAGTTTACTGGTTGATAAGTTTGAGAACAATATCAAGGAGAAAGAAGCATCTATTCGTGTGAAGAAATCACTCTGTTATCCTGATTCTAACAATGATATTCTTGAAGAAGAGGAATTTATGGACAGTCCGGGCGAGGGGATGGATTGTGAACTAGAGTGTTGTAAGAAAAAGGATATTATTACAGAAGATTTGTTAAACTTCCCGTGCAGCCCAGAGATGGATGCGAGCGGTGGTGGCCCAGATTCTGGCCTCGACACTAGTTCAACAGGCTGCATACCTGGAGGTGGATTCAGCAGTCCACGTGAACACACCGTTTCAGAGACGTCAGGAGTAGATCTTACCGAAGCAGCAATCGGCGAAGATATGCCTCATGATGGGGATGTTGAACAATTAATGCGGAAGCCTGTGAAATCATCAACTTCTTCATCTGTATCATCTGATGCAGGAACATGGGATAGCACATTCCCATCAACAAATTTAACTGAATTAGATTGTGTAGGAGGGACAGAAGTGCCAACAAATGCAAAAGAAACAGAAACTTTAAGTAAATCTAATGAAGCTGAAGAAAAATTGTGCCATGAAGATGCATTAAGTCAGGTAGAAAATGTAGATTTTAAAAATAATGATGAAATAAAGGCACAAAATTCTGATATAGAGACGTTGAATTTAGAATCTAAACTATTTAGAGAGAATAGAAATGCTACTTTTGTGATAGAAAGAGAACCTGTTGACAGTATACCTCAAGAATGTACAAAATCAACTGTAGATGCAAATTACAGCATGAGTTCAAACATACAAGGAAGCTCGAGTGAAATTAATTCTCCTTTTCAGTCGCTTGGATTTTGTAGCGATGGCTCACATAGTTGGAAACTTAGTAATCAAAATAATTATTTCATCAACGCTGCAGATCTAGCTGATGATGTAGAAATGCTTCTTCCTCCTGTGCCTGTGGTTTCTGAAGAGATAGAAAAAATTCATCCTGAAATTGAATCTCCTGAATTGGAAGCTTTACCAAAATCTTCCGGTACACCTTCTCCATGTGAAGAAACTATATCATCCACATGTGATATTGTTAATAAAGGTATTATAGATTGTTTCAATATTAAAGCTAAGTACATGAACACTGAAACTTTGCCAGTTGAGGCGCATTCAGATGATGTAGTTCCATTCCTCTCTTCACATCTCACCGATGAGCAGGTGTTACTGAATGCAAAGGAAGGTAGTTTCCGCACAACAAATGAGGAAATACTCTCCGACCCTCTTCTTGCTAAACTAACACCTTTTAAAGCGACCAGTGGTAAAAATGATCTACGAACATCAAGTAAACAGGATATTTTTGCTGAATTTGAAAAAGAGATAAAAATGACGGAACATTTAGAACCTCATGTAAATATTCGTAAAATTCACGGAAGCTGGAAAAGAATGGACTCATCCAGTTCTGATGATTTAAACAAGAGAGAAAGTCAGTCATTACCGGCGGATATATTTTCTGACACAGATAGATCTGAAAACATTGTTAAAGATACTCTGGATGGTAAGGAAGATACTGAAGCAGGAGATAAGAAACAGGATGTGCAAGAGGGATCAGAATCTAGTCAAAAAAGAAGATGAAGCAGAGCCTCGTCGTCCAAGTCTGATCCGCAGGAACACATTTGAATTGGATCCAGGATGATGATCGCTTAGCATTGTTAAGACAAGAATATGAACGTCGACAAGGAAATCTATTGTTTCAGAGTTGCATTCCACAGTTCTCTGGACATGTGACAGGTAGTGAAGGTTTTAGAGATGCTCAGAGCCTGATGATGATAGGTGCTAACGGTGAAGATTTAAATGGAGACGAGTTACATCAGAGATCTCTTCCTGTAATAACTGCGCCCAGCACAGCTCCTTACGATAGCCAAGTTCTGCAGCCACAAGCCTTAATCTCAGATCACATACAATCTCGAATGTTTTCAAATCGTGAAATTCACACTCCTGATTCATTAAATAATGATGCTCCATTGGATATCTTTCATACACAGATAAATGATTCTGCATTATCACAACAGAGATTGAAAAATAACCAAATTTTCAAACCTGAAAATAAGTCATCAGTTTATCTAGAAGAAATAAAATATAACGGAACTGACAGTGAGAAGACAGAATATTCTAAAGATGATATAAAAAGAATGACTAGTAGTTTTGACAACTCAACGAGGCCTGTGATATCAGGAGCACTGACTTGCAGTGATGTGATTGTAGATGAGAAGCGTTCATGTGACAGTCCTAAAAAGCAGAAAAGAACAGAGTCGACTCCAATAGTATCAGGAGGAGTTTCAAGTATTGATTATGTTGTCCCTACTCGAGCTGTTTCAGACAGTCCTGTCATGTCACGTAGGAAGAATGAATCAGCACCGATCGTGTCTGGAGGTGCCACAATGATGATGGAACCTGAAGTCGAGAAGACAGAAATTAAAAGTGCGTCATCGGTGAAGTCAGCTTGGGTAGTCGACATGAGTGACTGCACTGGGGTTACTGGTAAACTTCCTGTTGAACCACGTAAACAGAAGAAGAATGAAAGTGATTCACAAATTGGAGACTTAAAAGAATTATCACAAAATGAAATTAAAGCTGCTCCTGCTCTGGGATTTTTTGTTGACTTGAAGGATACTTCTCATGAGAATCACAAACCTGTACCAAAAGAAAAGAAAGAAATAAATAATGAAAAAGATTCTAAGAGCCATGAATCATCTCCTGCGAGGAGAAATTCAGGTGTGGGTTTCTTTGTTGATCTGAAAGAAAATACAGATAAGACAGTATCTTCGGAAGGTCAAGAGTTACAAACAGATGAGACAAAATCCTCACATAAAAATATTTCTTGTGGATTTTTTGTTAATTTAAAAGAAAATGACCAAAAGAAAGCAATTGTTGAGCCAGTGGTTGAATGTAAAAAAGCACATGAAATAGAAGTTGATAGAAAAACTCCAATTTCAGATAAAAAGAATACAATCTTTTCTATGTTTATTGACATAGGTGAACCTGGCAGCAGGCAAAACACACCAACAAAACAGGGTTCAGTTGAGTCTCTACGCAATAAGTTATCCTCCCCTCATCTCTCTACTCATAAGAAGCTGGGATTTAAAAACACCACAGATGCTAATATGGATTCAGATTCAAAACCAACTGTTGGGACAGTTGAAGAAAGTGAAAGTCCAAAAAGCTCATCCACCTGCTTAGACACTAATCCTCTAACTACAAAATCAAGTAAATCAACATCTCAAGAAGATATCGAACATAAAGAAAGTAAGAAACAAGGTTTTTTTATGTTCATCGAGACTGAGTCTCCTGTCACAAGACGTAAGACTCTGCCTTCAGGTTTGAGACCAAATTTAAATAGACATTCATGGAATTTAGAACCTCGAGCAGGCGAACAGACAGATGATCAAAAAACAAATGGTAGAAGACATCATAAGCGAGCACACAGTTTATCTGTTGAAAGGGGCAGTGTTTGTACCCCTTCCGATGATAGCAAGTCGTCTAGTACAGCATCCCTTGCCAAGAGTAGGATGAGAGGCAGCAGTCAGTCTCTACATGAAGCTGTAGCATCTCCAGAACAAGGCAGCTTGGTGCAGATGTCTTCATCGTATCATTCAAGATTACCATCAAAAAGCTTTGAACGATTACCTAAGCGTACTTTGAGTTATGAAGGAAAATCAGATAGTGGCAAAGAAACTCCGGACATTGATACAATTTCAGAAGGAAAAATATTAGGAGAAGGTGAAGATATTTCTAAAGAATTAGATGACCATTTTCCAGTTACAGCTGAAAGTTTTGATTCAAGTGAGAAACAGGAAAATTCTGCCATACTAGACTCCAAAACAGACGACGAAAAAGAATTGATGATATCTGATCAAAATAGGACAGTTAATGATACAGGTCAAGAGAACAGTTGTGCTGAAAACAATACTAAAGATTGTGAAACAAACAAGTCTCTGTTAGACGGAAAAAGAGAAGTGGAATCAAAGTCTCTGGAAACAAGTTTTGTAAAACTATCAGATTTAGATAAAGAGCCTGCTAAAACAAATGTTAACAGCAGTGAAAGCAGTGATGTGCTACCATCATTTGCAGTAGCAAATAGAATGACTCGCAGCATTCCAGAGACGTCATGGATTGAAAGTAAACTATTGATGACTCGTTCTATTGGTGGGGGAACTAGCAGCAAGTCACTGAGTCGTTTGTTTCCCCATCTACACACCACAGTCTCAGCGACTACATCACCATCGAATATCGGACGAAGTAAATCACCAAACACACAGCAGGATGTAGATGACAATGACACTCAGATTTCTGAAACATCCGACTTGAGCAGCATGCAGAGCAGTATGGGACCTTCTGGCCTCGGTAGGTTCTTGCATTTTAACTAACTCACTAATTCACTGCCTGTCCCATGCTAAAGCCAGCAGTTTAAGTCATCATGCCATGGTACAGAGCTATGGAACATGCGCTAGTTTGAGTCCCCATGAGGGAAAATATTTTCTCATGGAATTTCAGCCAATTTGAGACCAAAGCCCAACCAGCAGTGAGGAATTTGAGTAGCTACATTAAGTAGAGGCTCCAGTTTGTCAAAACCAGATACAATGACTGGTGGATTATATTACCTTTGCACGGTCAAAATATCATGGCCATTTAATGATATCATTAGGCAGGTAGAATTAAAATATAGACTTCTGAATGCCCAAAAAAAATCAAAATAAGTGTTGATAAAGAATAGGGTCTCCTCTTCCAGCAGGATCAAAAAATTATGTATTTAGGTTCTGGTCTGTTAAGACCCAATATGCAGACCATATGTCATCCATATACTGGCTGGATGATTGTCCACCTATATGATTAGCACATGTGAATGTGAGGCTACCAGCTGGCTGGTATGCCAAGAGCTTCTAGGCCTATCATGACATGGAGTTGACTCCCTGGCATTATCAAACCCAGAGCTTGATGCCTGTACAGACATAAGTTCTGCATGCATCACTATCCTGACCTGTTGTTTTCCAATCATTCCCTGCATAATTCACCTCCCCTCCCTAAATTCATGGTTAATATTATTCTCCTACCTCATTCTACTGGACACATTCTCTCTGATTGTCCTGCAAGAAGTTTTCATCCCTCTCTTTCATTTCTCGTTCTTATCACATGTTCTTTCCTTTGCAAGGGTCTTACTATATTTGATCTCCCATAAAGATCATGTAGCTCTCTATTATGTAGTTTACTCATTCATGTGTGTGTTCATCTCTCTCTGATCCAAATCTAAATATATCCTTAATTAGCATAAACATTTGTAATAATATGAGGTAACTAGAATCACAGATATATATATATATATATTTTTTGTTTTGTTTTTTGATTACAAGTTTCTTCACAGATTATCAGATGTTATAATACATTTCAGAAGGCAGTACAGAAGAAACGGATGCATCTTCATCGTATGCAGGCCGCAGTGGTCCTGTTTCAAGGTTGGGTGAAGATTTACTCAGAATGTTTCTTGAAGAAATTAATCCAGATGTGACGGTAGAAGTTGGTGGGAGGAGATTGAAAGCCCATAAATGTATTTTGTCCTCCCGCTGCCAGTACTTTGCTGCGATACTAAGTGGAGGATGGGTCGAGAGTGCAGGAAATGTTATCTCTCTACAGGGGTAAGTTTACCATCATCATCTTCCTTTTATGTTGTAGTCCATGTTGATTACACTTTTAAAATTGCCTTAGGATCCCTGGATCTGGACATACGATCCCCATGTTGTTGATACTGGTGGATGTTAATCTGTTATAGGGACCATATTCAATTAAATTATTTTCAGTCTGATCATCTTACCTCAATATTAATGCTGATTTGTTCTTGGACATGTTTCAAAACAATTCTGTTTTATTGTCAGCTTGTCCAGACGATAAAACAGAATTGTTTTGAAACATGTCCAAGAACAAATCAACATTAATATTGAGGTAAGATGATCAGACTCAAAATAATGTAATTAAAATAACTTCAAAATATCACTTCCTAAAATTAAATACCATATTCAATTCCTCATCACTTCTTGTATGATCTCACCTGGTACATCTCACTAGCTGAAATTCTACTTTCATCACTCTATGCCTTGGTCCCATACCAGAGAACTAATCTTGCCAATAGCTTATACATATATATATATATATATATATATATATATATTGTGAGGTGTTATAATAACTATGTTTAAATTGCATGGGCAAAGGCAAGAATAGTGGTCTCACATTGGTAGGAATAGATTTGCAAGACGCTGACATGTGAGTCGAAAGCCCTGCGCAGACTAACAAAATGTCTAGCTGTCAGTCCAGAGATCTCTATGAGTCTTTACTCTTCTTTTCGGGAAAGATCGGTGGCAAGAAGGTTCCATTGGGAAGTGTCTTGACCTCAAGCCTAGAAAGTTCCTCCCCACCCATATATATATAAATCTGTAGTGATGGCAGGAAGAGAGTCAGTCTTGTTTTTGACAGTGATAGAGGTGGTCGTATATTGGCAGTGATAAGTGAGGTGTGTAAAAGAAACAAATTGTAGTGAGATGAATCATCGGAGACTTAAAATAATTGTGTGTGGGATAAACATTAAATTAAGAGTATTTGTTACTGCAAATTGTGATTAATTTTCTACTGACAATTTGTAGAAGTAAGTAAAGTGATTGTGGAATATTAAACGACATCTATGTGGATTATTTACGTTGAAACTATGTGGAGACGAGCTCCCCGTGCAACTGCTACAATATATACAGGTGTGAATATTTTTTGGACCAAAGGAGGCTTTATTACATTATTTATTATTCCTGAAAATTACATTTTATAATTTTGTCCGAGACCTCTAATTCTGTCAAAAATGACAATCTCAAGCCGAGATAATTTTGTTATTTGTGAAATTCAAAACGCAGAAAATGTAACATTTACTGAGATTTGTTTCAGTACAGACATGATTTTTGGGTTTTTTTCTGGTGATCTAGTGGTTACCATGCTTGCCCTTCTGGTTTTGAGGTTTGCAGGTTCAAACCCAGCCAGGGTTGATGGATTTTTAAGTCCATAAAATCTAAAGTATGACTTTCTTTGTAAAAGAAGTAAAGCCATGAGTCCTGTGTGTCATAGATTTACAGTATATAAAACAAACACAAGTTTGAAATAAGATACTTCTGAGCAAAAATTGCCCAGCCTCTTTATACCCAGCTTTGAATTGTGGGATTTGTTGACGAAACAGAGTCAGTATAGGTTTTTCTGAGTTTTCTCCCATTTTTCCTTGCCAACAACTTGATTCCATCATTTCTCCATACTAATGTCATCTGTCTCTATGATGCTGTGACAAGGCTGATAAGTAGAATCACACACTAATAATAATTAAATGAATCGTGATGTTTTCTTACCTCATACATCTATGTTTCTTTTAACACAGCACTGCAGTATCGGCGACACTTTGTCGTCATCATCAGCTGTTTTCACGACTGTCAATTTTTTCTCCTTTTTGCCGGTAATTATCTAGACTGCCATCTGGTGTTCTTTTGAAGGAATTCCTCTTCAAACTGCCATCTGGTGTTATTTTGAATGAATCATTTCCTAAACTGCTATCTGTTGTATTTTTGAAGAACTTTGTAATCAAGCTTGGTTCTTCCGGAATCTCAAAGTTCATAGTTCTAGTATGGTTTTTTTGAATATATATTTTTTCCCAAACTGTTAAATCCAAAGGTTTAGATAGATGTTTTAAAAGCTTTGCTTCTTTTTCAATCCTATGATGCTCTAATAAACTATGTGCTGCTATAGCTGATTTTTCAATTTCTCCATTCTTCATGTTTCTGAAGTGCTCTTTTTTACGAATTTCCAAGTTCCTTTTTGTTTTTCCTATATATATCTTGTTGCAATCTTTGCAATCAATTTGATAAATCCCAGATTTTTTGTTGTCTGGGGTATTACATTTATTATTAGTTAACAGCAGATTACCCAGGTTGAATTTGTTAATTGGAGCTAATGTTATATTAAAATTTCTGAAAATTTTTTGAAACTTATTATGAACTTCCGGATGGTAAGTGAATTTCTTGAATTTTACATCTTTCTTGGGACCATGATGTAAGGTGGTGTATTCCTGTAACCTTTTTTGTTGTTTGAATTTCTTTAATTTATTCTTTATAATGTCTTCATCGAAACCATTTATTTTAGCAACATGAACAATATGATTATATTCCTTGTCAAAATCTTCTACATTAAGTGGAATATTTAACAATCTGTGTAATAGACTATTGAAAATTGCATGTTTGTGTGTCAAATGATTAAAACCTGAAGATTTTATGTAGTTGTCTGTAAATGTTAAATTCAATTTTTTGCTGTTGTTCATTTCTTATTAAGTATAGGTCTAAAAAAGGAATCTTGTTATTTTGTTCCATTTCAATAGTGAATTTCACTGACTCATCCTGAAGATTAAGCAATTTCAATGCATCTTGAATGTTAAACATTCTTGAATGTTGAATGACCTATACTTAATAAGAAATGAACAACAGCAAAAAATTGAATTTAACATTTACAGAAAAGACACACATACTGACAACTACATAAAATCTTCAGGTTTTAATCATTTGACACACAAACATGCAATTTTCAATAGTCTATTACACAGATTGTTAAATATTCCACTTAATGTAGAAGATTTTGACAAGGAATATAATCATATTGTTCATGTTGCTAAAATAAATGGTTTCGATGAAGACATTATAAAGAATAAATTAAAGAAATTCAAACAACAAAAAAGGTTACAGGAATACACCACCTTACATCATGGTCCCAAGAAAGATGTAAAATTCAAGAAATTCACTTACCATCCGGAAGTTCATAATAAGTTTCAAAAAATTTTCAGAAATTTTAATATAACATTAGCTCCAATTAACAAATTCAACCTGGGTAATCTGCTGTTAACTAATAATAAATGTAATACCCCAGACAACAAAAAATCTGGGATTTATCAAATTGATTGCAAAGATTGCAACAAGATATATATAGGAAAAACAAAAAGGAACTTGGAAATTCGTAAAAAAAGAGCACTTCAGAAACATGAAGAATGGAGAAATTGAAAAATCAGCTATAGCAGCACATAGTTTATTAGAGCATCATAGGATTGAAAAAGAAGCAAAGCTTTTAAAACATCTATCTAAACCTTTGGATTTAACAGTTTGGGAAAAAATATATATTCAAAAAAACCATACTAGAACTATGAACTTTGAGATTCCGGAAGAACCAAGCTTGATTACAAAGTTCTTCAAAAATACAACAGATAGCAGTTTAGGAAATGATTCATTCAAAATAACACCAGATGGCAGTTTGAAGAGGAATTCCTTCAAAAGAACACCAGATGGCAGTCTAGATAATTACCGGCAAAAAGGAGAAAAAATTGACAGTCGTGAAAACAGCTGACGATGACGACAAAGTGTCGCCGATACTGCAGTGCTGTGTTAAAAGAAACATAGATGTATGAGGTAAGAAAACATCATGATTCATTTAATTATTATTAATTGAACCTCATAATGTTAAAAATTCCCAAATTTAATATATAAAGAATCACACACCTTCATTACCGTATTTTACGGACCATAAGACAAACTTTTATTTTTCGAAAAATTGCCTCCAAAATTAAGGTGTGTCTTAAACTCAAAATTAATATAAAAATGTCCAGTGTTCAATTTAAAATTCCTGCCAGTCTTAAAAATGGCCATGTATTCGATGCTGTGGGATACCTATCTCTATCTGGCAACATTGGATTTAACTGGCAGCAGTGGTGCACCAATGCGACAAACATGAGTTGCAGGGATTCACGAGCTAGCTAAACACTGTCTCTCTCCCGTCCTGCCATTACAAACCCAGAACACTGTCTAGCCTATGATGTGTCATTGCAGTCTATGGTGTCAGTGAACTTCGGTAGTAGTACAGTATTTTTGTTAGTAGCCAGTTTTGTAATGGAAAGAAATAAAAAATACCGGTATTCATATGATGTGAGCTATGAATTGAAATTAATAGCATATGTGGAAGAACATGGAAACAGCAGCCGAGCGACATTTTGGACTCCACCAACAGAAAAAGCCATTAGCGATTGGCGGGCTAGTAAAGAAGAACTGAAAAAATTAGGTGGACTAAATGTGCAAATAAAGGACTGAATGCAAAATAGCCAAAACTAGAAGATGACATATTGAAATGGATTCAAGGACACCGTCAAAATGGCATTGGAATTAATGCAAAAAGATTCAAATACATACTCATAAGCTAGCACTACAGTGGAACTTAACAGAGTTTAAGGGTGGAGTTGGTTGGTGCTGCAGGTTTATGAAGCGACCCAAAACCAAAATATCTCAGAAAATGCCACAAGAGTATGAAGAGAAAATATTATCTTTCCATCGCTTTATTATTCAACATAGAAAGAAAACAGTGTGGAACTAAGCCAAATAGCGAATATGGACATTTGATGTGCTGAGTAACAGAACTGTTGCCATGAAAGGTGCTAAAACAGTAACTATAAAAACAAGTGGACATGGAAAAATGCATTACCTTGTTGTCCTTTCATGTTGTGCTGATGATACTAAACTTAATCCAATGATCATTTTCAAGCACAAAACCTTCTGAAATGCTGCCAGGTGGTTTTGTTTACATACATGACATGGTTTGTATGGTTGAGGCTGGTATGAAATTATGGATTGGGAGAGAAGGAAAATTGCTTTATTGAAGAAGAGTTCTCTTCTTGTACTAGATCAGTTTAGTAGTCATTTGAAAAATTCTGTGAAAGAGAAATTGAGACAATGAAATACAGAGCTTGCTGTTTTTCCAGCAGGACTTACTTCAAAATTGCAGCCTCTTGATGTCTCGATAAATAAGCCATTTAAAGTGTATATGAGAGAGGAATGGAACAAATGGATGATGGATGATACCCAACATTAATTCACGCGAAAGGGAGCATTAAAAGGACCTAAATCAAACAAGTGTGTCAGTGGATAAAATAGTCGTGGTCTAGAGTGAGAGAAGACATTATTGTTAAATCTTTCAAGAAGTGTGGCATAAGTAATGCTCTCGTTGGCAGTGAAGACCATTGTATATGAAGAGGACAACGATGACGATGAGGAGGAAGAAGGAGAAGAAAATTCAGATTCGATTTTTGGGCATTTTAAAGATCAGTTCTGTTTTATAAACTAAAAAAATTAATTTAATTTCTTCACCAATCCTTTGCGTTGCAGTTTATTGGCAAGTACTCATGCAATTTTAAAATAGGTTGAAAAGTCTCATTTGTTATATATATATATATATATATAATTAATTAATTAATTAATTTTATCTTGCATACCATACATTCATGTGCATCTTTGGCTAATAATGTATAATTATAATATAATATTTGTGTTCTTAGGTTTTCGTACAACGCTGTTCATTTTGCTCTGTGTCATATCTACAGTGGAACAAGCAATATTCCAGATTCAATAAGTATAGTAGAATTGGCAACATTGGCTGACATGCTCGGACTGGAAGGATTGAAAGAAGTCATCATGTACACTCTCAAAGTGAAATACTGTCATTTCTTCCATAAGGTAAAGATTTAATTTTTGATGTTTTTATTATTCATTTCATAATCTCAATGGTGGATAAATTATATTTTTCATGTTATGTTACGAGTCACAAAGTGATGAGTGAATTTATCTAGAGGATTTGAAATCAAGAGTGGCATTTGTTAGGACTATTTAACGAATAAAATTAAGCTGTTTACTCAAAAATCATTATTTAAATATAGTTACCGGTATTTTAAAATATTTATATATTTAATGTAAATGGTGATGTTTGAAAACAAATCAGAAATGTGTGGTTATGTTATGTTTGTTCATTCAATGCAACATGTTCATTTTATTTATTGTCAAATAGGATCACAATATTGTAAGAATGTCTAGTGGAGAAAAAATTAAATACATCAATCTGTATATTATAACCAACATTACAGGTTATTAATTTATTTTTTTTAGGAAACAACTCAGTAAAATCATAATTTGAAAACAAAATTATTGAACACACAATTATCAAATGTGTAGTTTGAAAGAATTGTTAATTATTTGCTATATTCAGTGTATCGTTGGAAAATCAGTCACTGCAAAATAATGTTCTGGCCTGTTCAGAGTATTAAAAAAAAAAAAGGAGTTTTCTTTATTATGATAAACAGAATTTGATAAAGAGCTGGGTGAAACACGACTGTCACTGGTTGTAAAACAAAATTCATTGATATGTGATTGGTCATTGACTCCCACCAGAACTCGAACCCTCGACCTTCCAGCTTGTAGCACAGTGCCTTAACCACTATGCTACGGCATGCCCCTTTAATTATGTAATTTAAAATTTTTTAGTCCCTATTTTCCACTCCGGCAGCCCGGGTTCAATTCCTGGCAGGGTGAGGGATTTTAAAATCTCAACCTTGGTACTGGGTGTGTGTGTCAAGTCCAGTTGTACCCATTGGGTTTAATTCCTTAAAAAAAATGTAATTTATGTATGTAGCTAATGCTCTGGAGTTAACAATAGTTATTCTCCTTCTTGCTTCCCAATACTTTGATATCACATCTTGATAATTTTGAAGAGCTACACAGTTTGCTAAATGTTCTCTGTCCATTTCCACATCTTGAGAACACAATATACACTACGTAATTTATATATGAGGCATTCAGAGGTCCAACATGATCAACTCCACTTTTCTCATTTCAGTGTTTTAAAGTTGGTATTACTGTATTTACAGTTGTCAATGTGATTTGTTCCATAGTTGAGTAAAAGGAGTGCACATTCTCCTTGACAGGTTTAGATGTGTGTTTTTTAATTTACAAATTGAGTTGGATAAATGTTTTTTTCATCTCACCTCATATAGCTCTGTGTTTACATAGTACCTGTTCCAAAGGCCTTCGTTTCCATCGTTAGCCAAAGCTCCAACTTGGAATTTTGACTGACGATGGAGGTGAAGGCCTTTGAAACTGGTACTGTGAAAATATGGACCTTCAGAGGTGAGATGAAAAATCATTTATTCGACTTTATTTGTATATTGTAAATTATGTATTACTTCCCACTGTAATTTTTATTAAATTAGATGTGTGTGTTCTCATATTGGTAGCATTGTTTTCCTGAGAAAGAAAATTGAATGTTGCGAGAATTGTGGAATTAATTATATCTTATAATAAGATCAACTCAGATCTTTGCCACTTGCATGATTGAGTAAATGCTTGTAGCATTCAGCGCTCAGGAATTAGCAATGTATAAGAGAAAATTTTGTATTTAGATTGAAGTTTCTCAGTGGTAGAGCATTGGCCTTGAAAGCCAAAGGTCCTGGTTTCAATCCCTAATCTGAGCATATAATTTTTCTCTTCAAATGTATTAATCTATACTTTTCCAACACTGGAAATTTAATTAGAATAATTTGCGGAATTTCACAGTCATCATTCAAGCTTACTTCATATTTGATATGGCCTTGTAATTGGCAGCTCTGAAGTGAGCATCAGATAGTACACCTCAGATCTTATTTATGCATTGCTATTAATTTAATTTCAGGAGCTAGTCATATAAAACTATCAGTCTGTTTATAAGCAGTGTAGACTGCTAAAACTTTAAATATGTTTAAAAAATATACAACTATAAAGTAGTAGCAAATGTAGGACTCGTATTTAGAATACTATTTAGCAGTGCAACTATTATGTTATTTCACATAATATGAGTACTACTGATTTATGCTCCTAAGAAGCATCTGTTTTACAAGTTAAGAGATGCTGATAAAAGTAGTTAGCAGTGTATCCGATTGAGGGTCTTTCCACTTTTCAGCGGTTGCCCTTTTACCAGCCGGCTGCTGGCCCTTCACATCCACATGTGTCAATCACAGAGGTAGATGATCAACAGCCAGTGTAGGGGTGACATGTGGTTAGCATGTCGAGTCCCCCCAGCCGTTATAGCTGGTTCCTCAACCTGGAGCCGCTACTTATTGTAGCTACCCAATTGCCTCACGATGCTGGGTGGGCACCGGTCCCATACTGGCCGAAATACCATGAGAAAATTTCTTCCCCCATGGAGACTCGAACCTGCGCAAGTCCTGTAGCTCTGCGCCAAAGGCTTACTACCTTAACCGCTTGGCTACGGTGCAGGACTAGCAGTGTATACAATTTAAAAGAAATACAACAAATTTATCTTTAAAATAATTACATAAAATTTTCCTTAAGCACTTTTCTTGCTTGATGGATTCTTGTTCTTTTTACATGATTTTGAACTTTGCTGAAGAGTAATATTACAGAACATCAATGCAACAGAACTACTATATTTGGAGTCATGTGATAATACAATGTGTAGAGAAGGACATGAAATTCAGCAGAGAGAATAATTTTTATCTAAATCATATACTCTTTGCATGAAGTCACACTGTTAACTGCTGAAAGTAGTGTAGCAAGTTCAGCAATGCAAGTTTCTGATTATAAAACAGGATTTACCAGATTTCTGACTATACTTCATTTGCTCTTAAAGTGATCCTCGTCAAAACAAAACCATGTGACCTGCTCTCTTTTCATTGGTTACTGACACTGACATACGATGTAGAAGCAATATGTACATGAAAAAGTAGTTCCCTTTATTAAATTAAAATTATGTCCTCTGAATATACTTGGTATTCTTCATGAATCAAAATAATGATATTTAAAACATAGAAAATATTGTAAAATATATCTAATCAATAATTAAAACTTAAAATAGTTTCTTGCATATGCATGATGCATGTGATTCATGCTTCAATTGATCCTGATGTACTATACAGCATGGCTGAAAGTGTCGAGTCTTCTGTTGCCGTGTCGCCAACTAAATTTGTAAAACACAAGTCTGGCAAACCTTTGACTAGTGGTCAAAAAGCAGTTATTTTAAATGTATTTCACAAATTTAGTGAAAAGTATCCAGAACTTCCAGTAAAATATATAATGAATTTAACATCTGAGTTTACCGGTGTGTTGTGTTCAAATATTAATAGTGCTCGGAAAGAAAAAACAACACATGTTAAGGTTGTAACTCCCAGTAAAAAAGGAAACGTGTGCAATGTGCTTTTGATAAGTGTGATGAATTTGTGGCAAATGCAATTCGAGTAGTAGTGCATAATTTCTTTTTCAAAAATGAACCCCCTACAATTGATGAAGTACTGAAAAAAGTAAATGGTGATTCAGAACTGTCTGATTTTAAAAGAACAACGTTTTACAAAATATTGTGTGAAATCAGGTTTGAATTTGTTAAAAGAAATCAAAGGAGTGTTGTTATAGATCACAATGACATTTTGCTATGGAGACGGGATCATTTAATATGACTTACTTTAATATTGAGTTTAGAATATACTGTATAACTTATATTTAACCCGGGAGAGGTCTACCAAAATAATTGTGTGATTTTAAATAAATGCCAATAACCTCAACCTTGAAGCACAAATTCTAAAGATGTAAATAAAAATATTCAGTGGTGTGGTGACAGGATTCCATTCTCTCCAAGTCTACCGTTATGTTTGATATCAAACAAAAGAGGAAGAATGCTGTGCAGGTATGTGGACATATTCCAAGAATTAATACTAATTCTTAGCCACCACTCCTGCGTTAAACTGCTATTTATTCTGCTAAAATTCGTACTACTATTAATAGTAACTACAAAAAATCAAGTATGTGATATAAGTGTCCACCGCTGTGGTCTCGAGGTAGCGTGCTGCCTTGTCACGCAGTGGGCCTGGGTTCGATCCCTGGTCGGGACAGTTTTCTGGGTGAGGTTTTTATTGGGGCTTTTCCTCACCTGTAAGACAAATGTCAGGAAAACTATAAGGCCCAAATGGTCCCCGAAATCATATGACCATCGCAATCATCATCATTCATAATCATCTTAGTTTAAGCTTAGGATTAGGGACTCTCCTGGTGCACCACTATCATCATCATCATATCATCAGGGCAACGTAACCGCGCCTTCCAGGTGCCCCAACCTTAGAAGTGGGTTACAAGTACACCATGCCAGGAGAGAAACAGGAATGTCAAAAGATAACCTGGGGCATTTGGGAAAAAAAGTATTTGACTTTGTTTATTAAGCTACTTTACTGCGTACCATACTTATATGTTTTATATACTTCACACGTTCTCCCTGTCAAAATGACAGTAATTGTGCGCGAATGGTGAAAGGATACAATTGGCATTTGTTTATGTTAGGATCACTCTAAGAGCGAATGAAGTATAGTAAATTTTACACTGCTAATAAATAGCAATTAAAAGTAGTACTTTAATGAAACAGGCGTAAGATAAGAGATTGAACGTAGTATGAAATAAAATATGATACATTATATGAATGGAGTCTACCGCTGTGGTCTTGAGGTAGCGTGCTGCCGTGTCACGCAGCAGGCCCGGGTTTGATTCCTGGTCGAGGCAGTTTTTCTGGGTGAGGTTTTTATCGGGGTTTTTCCTCACCTATAAGACAAATGTCAGGAAAACTTTAAGGCCCAAACGGTCCCCAAAATTATATGACCATCATCATCCTTATCATTATCATCATCATCCTTCACCGGTGTGGAAAGCAACGAGAAGCTACCCCACCTACAATTCCCTAGTAAAGCTGCAAGCATAGCATGGAATTGCTATGATTGTAGTGAAGGACCTGCCTTCGGGCAGAATTACTATGGATGGATGGATATGAATCGAAGACTTTACATATTTGTTGAAAAATTGTTTTATCTCATAGTAAAACATTGTTTTCCATTCATAGTTAAATATGGGAAATGACATTATGAGGTTCTTAATTCAATTTTGTTTTCCATCCTTGTATTGAACTATAACCTTGAATACCTAAAAATCTTAGAAAAAGGAGTTAATCTTGTTTATTTCTCATTCTCTTTTTCTTTTTTTTTTCTTATGTTGGAAATAAATCTGTGTGACTGATTGAAGTTGGTATCATTTATAAATTGGAATTAATAGAGATTTTGTTTTAATAAAATATGGAAAGAGCAGGAAGTTGATTTAGTGTTCTGTTTCAGCCGTGTACGATGTGTGCAGCTGGTGTATTGGAATGTCTACCATTGGCTGCAGCTTATGGTCTGGATGACATATATAGAAAAAGTTTGCGATGGATAACCAAATATTTTGTTAGAATTTGGCCAACCAAAGGATTTGCTTCTCTCCCAAGAGAACTTATAGAGAAATGCTACCAACAACACGTTGTACACATGGTAATGTAATATTACACACACTATATTTTCCTTTAGGGTCTGCCATGCTAACTCATTTCCAGCAGATATTTAAAATGTAAAATTTTCATCTAAGAGTTAGGAGGATGATGGTTTACAATTTTTAATTGCTAGGTTGTGAACCAGATGCCTGCATTAACCACTGCATAGAACAAGTAGTTGAGAGACGTCCATTATAATATAACCGGAATAATCGCTGTTTTATAGTATTATATTCTCATAGTCTTGTGGCCACAGCTTCTGACTACAGTTCATGAGATCTGGATTCGATTCCTGCTCAGACCACAGGAATTTTTCCTTAAAGGAAATTATTCCTGGTTTTGCTGCTGATCTGGAATTTAGGTTAAGTTTATATTTAATGACTCCTGGTGCTTCATTATCATTTGTCACCCATCATTTGTCACACCTTCAAGGCTCTCCATCCTCAGAAGTGGATTATATAAATCTTCCAGTGCAAGGAGAGAATGTCAGGAATATGAGAAAGACAATCTGGCTGCATTGAAAAAAGAAAATTGTATATATACAGTTTACGAATTGTAATAAATTTAATAAAAAGACAAAAAAAAAATATATATATATATATATGGGTGATTATACAAAAGTTGGGTAACTTTTAAAGTTATTTTGTTTATTACACTTTTTATATTAAAATCCTATAAATTTGGGTATTTAAATAGATAATGTTATAAATATATTGTTCTAAATTGGACCAGTCAGTTTTGTGAGTAGATTTTGAGATATTTCGATTTTTCTGAATTTATCTGTCAGGCGACCGACATAGGTGACATAGTACTGATTAAATACACAATTTCATAAGAAAAATATAACATTTATTAACATTTTGAGCAAATTTCTTAAAAATCTAATAATGGCACATATTTTTAAGTATTACTTAGGTAAATCATTTAAGTAACTACACTGCTCAAAACAATTAGAGGAACACTTGTAATAAATTGAATAAGTAATTGTTTTTTAAAGCTGTGATGCTGAAAGTTGGACAATATGTAAATTCAATTATTAATTTTATAATTGGATACAAATTTTAAAGATCCATGGCCTAAATACAGAGAAATTACCTCAAATAACAAATATAGAGAAATTTTTTATTTTGGAAGGCACTGGCCACTTCTAATTGGTAAGCTTCCTGATGTTGCTATAGTGACGAATGTTGATTATTGCCTTGTTTATTGAAGTCTCTGACAAAATGAGGCATTTAAATGAGTTTGAAGTGTATCATGCTCTACATCTTTTACGACAAGGTCAATCTCTGCGACAAGTGGCTAGAGAGCTTGGGGTTTCTCCTTCCGTGGTGTCCAGGTTACGCAACAGGCACAGAGAGACAGGTCAGTATAGTAGAAGACGTGACCAGGGCCGTAAATTTAAAATAAGCCCCAAGGATGACAGATACGTTGTTCTTTCTGCTCTTCGATAGCATACAAAAACTGCAAAAGACCTGTAGAATGACCTTCATATGGCTTCCGGAATCCGGGTTTCAGACCAAACCACAAGGAACAGATTAAGGAAAGAGAATATTCATCCAAAAAAGGCCCGTTAAAAAACCACGCTTAACAAATGGGCATAAGGCAGCAAGACGTACGTATGCTGAAAACCATGGTGATTGGAATCTGAACGAGTGGGAGTCTGTGCTCTTCTCGGACGAATCCAGGTATCGTCTTACACGTTGTGATGGTCGATTGAGGGTGTGGGGATGGCCAGGAGAAAGATTTTCTGCAGAGGCTGTATAGGAAATTGATAGATTCGGAGGAGGTTCCATAATGGTGTGGGCCGGAGTTATGTACAACAATCGTACGGACCATGTACTTGTTCCCCAGCAACTGAATGCTGTCCGGTATATCGAGCACGTTCTGGAAGAGCATGTAGTACCTGCTGCCATTGGAGTAGGCCCTGGATTTCTGTTTATGCAGGATAATGCCAGGGCACATTCTGCGGCTGTCACCAGGGATTTCCTGAGGAGGAATGAAATTGAGGTAATGGAGTGGCCAGCGGTCAGCCCAGACCTCAACCCTATTGAACACTTGTGGGATCTTCTAGACAGGAAGTTCAGGAACCGACATCAAGCTCCACAAACTCTGCAGCAACTTGGAGATGCTCTGAAGGAGGAATGGGAGAATATCCCGCAAGAGGAAATCCAAAATTTTATTGGGAGCATGCCACGAAGGTGCCAAACTGTCATCGAATGTTGTGGAGGCCATACACGATACTAACTCTATATAACGAGTGTTTAACTTTGAAAAAATAAGCACAAGATTCAATTGCTTACATAGCGGAATTATTTGAAAAGTTAATTGTCAGCGTTATTCATTTGTTTTTACTGACATGAGCAATAAATAAATAAATAAATAAATAACCACAAATAATGTACTTTATTAATTTCATGTTTGTACCTTTATCCATTGAAAAAATATTTGCATATTTCATAGTGTTCCTCTAATTGTTTTGAGCAGTATGTAATACCATGAGAACATAGGTACTAGCTCAGTCTTCTCCATAGTTTGTCTACTACATTTCCATACATAGCCCATTTAAACTTTAGTTTTTCGTCATGACTTTGTATTTTACTGTAGTTTTCTTCTAATTGGATTTTAATAACTTCACCGAAAAGAGCCTTCTTCACTAATTCCTTTTGTTTAGTTATATCTTAACTATTTCTTCAATTTTTTTTCTTTAGCATTTTCAACCAATTTTATAACTTTTTTTAACTGTTTTTTCGCTCTTTTTAAAGCCGGATATTTACCCAGACATAATAATAATAATAAGGGTTATTTTCTCCACTACTCTTCAATTGTGTTCCTGATAAAGTAATATAAGAATGGCTTAAACAGAAAATTTTTAAATGTAATCAACCAATCATATTAGGAATTAGAAATAGCAGGATAAAACAGCACTTATGCCAATGTACATCCGGAAAAGAACAGAATACAGTACTCATCCGACAGTCATAAAGTGGGGTATAAATGTTGTCTCAAGAATGAAATACTTGGGAGTTATGCTTGACTGCAAGATGGATTGGTTTCCCCACACTCAATTTCTAGAAAACAAATTACTGAAGCTTCGAAATAACCTAATTCGATGTTCCAAATCATCTTGGGGAATCTCTTACCACCACCTTCTCACGATTTATAATCATGCCATCCTCCCAGTCATCAGTTATGCGGTGGAGGCCTGGAGCCAATCATTATCCAGAAGAGCTAATATCAAATTAACGCAGATCCAAAGATCTTTCCTAATTTTCGCGACCAAAGCATACAAAACAGTCTCCAACGTAGCTCTGCAAGCAATAGCAGGGACAATGCCAATAGAGCTAGCCCTACATCTGAGCAAAGACATAAAAGCCGCTAGTAGAGGCTTGCCCACTAATGCAGTCCTGCCCAAACTTAAGAAGACTGAAGTATTAACTAGATATGGAGGAATCCATCCGAAAGACAACATCATACCAATAGATTATAGAGGTACAGTTATCCCAGCCAACATACAGATCTTCACAGATGGATCAAAAATGGAAAACCACGTCGGAGCTGGATTAGTCGTAGAAGAAAATTCAAAAGAAATTTACACCGAGTCACGTAGACTGGACAACGAATGCTCTATATTTCAAGCAGAACTTATAGGCATCCAAATGGCAGTGGACTGGATCCAACAACAAAGTAATGTAAACACTTCCTGTGCAATACACATGGACTCGCAAGCAGCACTTCTGGCCATCTCTAACAAAAGAACTACACAACCAATAGCAGTCAACACCAGAAAGAAAATTATCACTCTGAAGAAGACAACTCAAGTCTCACTAAACTGGGTCAGAGGACATACAGGAATCAGAGGTAACGAACGAGCCGATTATCTAGTAAAAATAGCTGCCAGCTATAAAAATACTGTAACATATAACTCCATCCCTATTTCTCGAGCCAAGCAACTTCTGCTAAACTATTACATCAACATATGGAATGCAACATATACCAACTCCGAGGTATCATTTCACACCAAACAGTTCATTCCCTCTATTCACCACCGGCTCTCTATATCCCTATGGCCAAACTTCATCCTTACACAATTCCTAACCAACCACGGACGCTTCCGTACATATCTTCACAGGATCAAAAAGTCACCATCTCCCCTATGCAACTGCCCCGAAAGTCCACCACAGACAGCAATACATCTTCTGACAGAATGTTCACTGTACTCAAGAGACTGGCCTCCTGTTCACCTCAGATACTACAGCACCACATCAACACCATCACAGTGACGAACTTCATCACCAACATCTTCCGCTCACTTCAAGAATGAACTCTTGAACAATCAAACTACAGCAAAACAAAATGTAAATGTATGTAAATAACTGTAAATATCCCGTGATATGCCCATGGTAAAACACGGGTTGAAATTATAATGTAATAAAATAAAAAAAAAAGAGGAAAAATTGAAGATTGATTTCCTAGCATATGCTGATCTAGTAATCTTTAACAGCACAAAAACAGATTGAATTATTAAATGATATTGCAGAGAAAGTTGGTCTGCATATTTCTTTTGAAAAGACGGAATATATTTCATGCAATAAACAAGTACCAAAATACCTGGAAACCAAATATGGAAAAATTAAACGAGTTTCACAATTTAAATATCTTGGTGAAATAATTCAGGAAAATGGAATTGAAACTAAATCCAATAAAAGTAGATGCCAAAAAATGGAAACAGCATTTCGGCTTACTCACAACACTTATAATAAAAAATTCATATCTCTACATACAAAATTACGACACTATAACACTGTAATTAAACCAGAGTGCCTCTATGGAACAGAAACATTAATTTTGAACAGAAAAAAAGATATTGAAAATATAGTGAAAAAAGAATGCAAAATTATAAGAAAAGTTTTATGTCCACAAGTCATAGGTGAAGCATTTAAACTCAGAAGTAAAAAGGAAATAAAAACATATACAGACATTCATAGTGATATTAAAAAATGAAGGTTAAAATTCTATGGCCATATTAAACGAATGAACTCAAATAGGCTTACAAAACAGATAATGGAATTCTACGAAAACAGAAGTAAAGTTCCAGTGGATACTATGAACTGGATTGATGAAGTCAAAAAGGACTTAAAATTAGCAGGAATTACTAAAGAAGATATCCCAAACAGAGATATATTTAGAAGTGGCAAGTTGACCAAGAGGACAAACCGAAGAAAAAAACTGGAACAACTTGGACAGATGATAGAAAACAAGCTCATAGCAATAGAATGAAAGAAATTTGGGCTCAAAGGAAACGCCTCTAAGTACTTTGCATAGTCCTACATGGGATCATCCACAATAAAAAAAATAAGGGTTATTTTATTTATGTAATATATATAATTTTAATATTCAATGGAAATCAGCTGATATATTATTAGTGTGAATATTGAGAATTTCATATTTTTTTATGTGTTGATAGCTGAATAATTCATTGTTGAGAATAATTTTATGATTCTAAGAATATATGGAATCAGTTAAGAAATTGAATGTATCTTTGAAATATCAACTGACATTTGTAATTTAAAAGAGATTGGCTAACTCGGATATGAGTTAACCAATAGTACTCATAAACCTGGTTATTTTGACCAATCAGATTTAAATGTCATAATTTGAAAGAAAGAATTGTGGGAGATATTTCCCAATCGAGAGTCTACTGGTAACAATCGGAGGGAAGACTTGCTAAGAAACGGTCACCCATGATTTTATGAAAAATACCTTAAATATTATATAAAATAATATAAAAAGTGTTTCGTAGGACTCCGAGTGCAATTTAGCTTATATGCTGTTAATTTCAGTTAAGATATTAATAATTTTGGGTCATTTTATATATGACTGTTATTATTCAAAATGGTGGTTTTAATAGTCGCTTATAACGGTCTTTCAAGTAATTAAAAAATGAAAAGTTATTCCACAAGTTTCATTAATCGTCAAAGGAAATTATATTCATGAATAAAAATTCACACATTTTATTCCAAGTTTACAAGTGACTTTTGATTCAAGGTGAAAACCTATTTTTTATATTCCCCTGACCGGAGTTTCAAGCCGTGGCAAGGTAGAAGTCGAACCCAAGACTTCCTACAACAAGGAACATCATAGTATATTCTACTTTATTTTGTATTTTTGACACTGAGTATTTAGTTTAGCCTTGAGTTTTTTTGATTATAACTTCCATCTTTTTGAGTTTCTTATTTCTATGCTTTCTCTGTCTTTTGCTTCTCTTCTTTGCTTCTTTCGCTCTTTGGTTAAAATGTACCATTTTAAATTATAAAAATAACGAAACTATTAAATACTTAATAACAAAGTGCCTTCTCTATTGTTAAATATACCTACTAAAATTGTATGCATGTGTGTGTGTGTATATATATATATATATATATAGTAACTGATTACAATTTAGTCCAGTGCCATACCGAGGTTAAGGCAAGAAGCCTTGGCGCGGAGCTATAGGACTTGCACTGGTTCGAGTCCCCATGGAGGAAGACATTTTCTCATGGAATTTTGGCAGTATGGGACAGGTGCCCACCCAGCATCGTGAGGCATTTGTGTAGCTACAATAAGTAACGACTCCAGGTTGATAAGACCACCTATAACGGCTGGGTGACCCGACATGCTGACTACATGTCACCCCTACACTGGCTTATGATCATCTACCTCTGTGATTAACACATGTGGACGTGAGGCCAGCAGCCAGTTTGTAAACTGAAAGCCTTCTAGGCCTGTCGCGCTTGGAGTGGAGTTTATTACAGTTTACCTAATGTTGGTTGGTTGGTATCTAATGTCGAGCACTTGATAATGAAATCATTCGCTCTCTTGCACTCCAATATTTAGCAGAAAGGCTGGTCTCTTCTACAAAAGCTGGACAACAGAGGAGATGGTTTCTTTCCATATCTTCATTTAAATTGCAAAAAGGGCATTTAGGTGAATCTGTTATGCCAATTCTGTGTAGGTGTTTATTCAAGCAGTCATGTCCCGTTAGCAGTCTGAATGTTGCTACTGTGGATTTTCTTTGTAATGTAGTAATGTCATAAGCTTGTAGATTTTCCCATTCCTTTCCAGATATTTTGGTGGTGTATTCTTCTCTAAGTTTATTGATGTATTTATTTGAGATAATTCTTTTGATAGAGTGAAAGGAAAAACTGGAGCAGAAGTTGGGTTTGAAACAATTTTGCTACCCTTCTTGGCTAGAAAATCGGCTATTTCATTGCCTGCCACTCCACAATGGACCGGAATCCATTGAAGTACAACTTTTTTTTGTAGACGGGATAACTGTTTTATCATTTTGTGACATTCGATAATTTTGATGCTTTTGGGTGTTGTGTCTCGTGTTATAGCAAGAATGGCTGCTTTGGAGTCACATAGAATTACAACTTTTGTAAATTTTTGGATGTGATATAAAAGATTTTGTAAACTTAAGAAAATTGCTAGAATTTCGCCATCAAAGTTTGTTGAATTTGTGTTTAGTTTACGATAAAAGGAAAAAAGTGGACATACTGCACCAGCACCAGTGCCACCGTCATTTGGTAGGCTGGAGCCATCTGTAAAAATATGTATCCATTCAGGAGCTGGGTATCTTAGATTTATTATTTCCAGTGACATTTGTTTTAAAATATATGGAGGAGTTTCAGATTTCTTGATGTCTTCTGTTAAATGAAGGTTATATTCGATTTCCAAAAATTCTAGAGGGTTGTTTCTCATCTGCATATTTTCTTTTGAATGTGGAAGTTGCAATTTTCTGTTTGATTTCTTGTACAATGCTTAGGAAGCTTTGCTGAGATTTTAAACATACTTGTGGTTTTCTTTGGGTCCAGTTATTTTGGGGTAGCCTTAAAAATGTTTCATACTGTGTGACTGCTGTTTTCTCAATTTCAGATGCTATGTTTGGGTTATTTGTTAAGATTTGCATGGCAGTGATTGGTGTTGTTTTAACGGCTCCTGTTATCAGACGGAGGATTTGGTTTTGCAATTTATTAAGTTTTTCCACTTTAGTAGTTACTAGGATTTCTTCACAATATTGAAGTACAGGTTTTATGTACATTTGGTAGAAGGTGTTTAGGTGGTTTGTGTGTTGCAACCCCACTTTTTCCCTGCTAATCGTTTTAATAATGGTAACCTTGTTTCTATCTTTGTACATATATTCTCCATGTGTTTCTTCCATGTTAATTTTGTGTCCAGAGTTATTCCTAAATATTTTGCTTCATGTGTTTGAGTTAATAATTCACCCTCCAATTTCAGAGTGATGGGTAGTGGTTTCTTTCTTAATGTAAATAGTTGATAATTTGTTTTCTGTATATTTATCTTCATTAAGTTCTGGGATGTCCAATTCTCTAACTGTATTAGTGATTGTTGGGCTATGGTTATTAATTGTTGACTTTGGTTTTTCGGTTTGGAGACCCATATTACAACATCATCAGCAAAAAGTAGGGTTTTTGTTTCGAGCTTTTCTTATGCTTAGGTAGATCATTAATGTAGATATTGAAGAGAATGGTACTGAGTACAGAACCCTGTGGTAAACCTCGATGTGTTTGTTGGTATTTAGAGAGGTGATTATTATACTTTGTAGCGATGAACCGTTGGATGAGAAAATTGCTGATCCAGAGTAGCATATTCCCTTGAATGCCTAAAGTCTGCATTTTTTCTAATAATTTATATCTCCAAATAGAGTCATATGCTCCTTGGAAATCAATGAACATTGCCAGAGTGTCTTCTTTTCTGTTGAAACTGTCTTTAATAGCTTGACTTAGGTGTCCAATTTGTTGATTGTAATTCTCTAAATCCAGCTTGATTGGGTGAAAGTAAATTATTGGTTTCTAAATATTTTTTGATTTCTAGATGGAACCACTGAAATAAAAATTTTAAGCCCCCCAGAATTGTATACACATTCTTAATAAGTTGGTTATTTATCAGAGTGCATGTACTTTCGAAACAGATTATCATAAATTGCATTAGTAAGCTGTAGTTAGTAAACAATTGCTGACGTATTGAATTCTACTTTTAAACAACATATACTATGAGCAAAAACAAATTTGAATGGTATTTGAAGAGAAAAATTTTCGCCTAGACCGAGACTCGAACCCGGGACCCTTGGCTTTCCAGGCCAAGTGCTCTACCAACTGAGCTACCGAGGCGAGTTACGATCTAGACGCAAATTTTTCTCTTATATACGTTGTAATTCCCTATCGCCAAATGCTTTTTGAAACCATTGCTTCTATCTTTGCAAATGGCGAAAATTTTTCTCTTCAAATATAATTTATTTGTCAGTGAGAAATGTTAAATCAATAATAAAAACATCATTAGAAGTCTTACTAGCTTTATAAAGTAATATTAAATTCCCAATAAATGTCTTCTTAACTAAGAAGCCGCCATTTGCAAAGATAGAAGCAATGGTTTCAAAAAGCATTTGGCGATAGGGAATTACAACGTATATAAGAGAAAAATTTGCATCTAGATCGTAACTCGCTCAGTTAGTAGAGTACTTGGCCCGGAAAGCCAAGGGTCCCGGGTTCGAGTCTCGGTCTAGGCGAACATTTTTCTCTTCAAATATAATTTATCTTTCAGTGAGAAATGTTAAATCAATATTAAAAATTTGAATGGTTTCAATTTATTTTCCAATCCTTCATTTAAATCTTTTCTACATAAGGTAATTTCAAGCGAAAACTTTGTTATTGTTTATTTTTTATTATTTCACTCACCTCATGTATGAGGTGAGTGAAATAATAAAAAATAAACAATATTAAAGAACCTCATAGTGTTATTTCCTATCTACATAACTTAAGAAAACTTTGTTGTTCAACATCTAGATTTATTTTATCAAATTCTGTTGATGTTTTTCTCTCTTCCAACGTTTTCAATTTTCTTCTCTTAATTTGTTGATTAATAAACTCTTGCAGATAATAATTTTCCATCAAAATCTGTTTAACTAATTTAATGTTTTGTTTATAGAATATTTTATTGGAAAGTAATATCGCTCTGTCAATTAAGCCATAAATTACACTTATTTTTTGTTGAACTGGGTGTCGTGAGTGGAAATTTATATATCTTCCAGAAAATGTTGGTTTTCTATAACAATTTGTTAACAATTTTCCATTACTCAAATGTATCACTGTGACGTCAAGGAAACTAAACTGACTACAATTTTCTATTTCACTAGTAAATTGTAAACGATTATGATACGAATTAAATGTATTAACTACTCTTTCAACTTCATTTTTTGGAACACTTGCAAAAATATCATTACAAATCTTTTATACAAATCCACTATAAAAGGTATTTTTTTCAAACAAAAGGTCTCCAAATCATCCATCACTATATCTGTCAGAATCGGAGACAATGGTGATCCCATAGGACTACCATAGGTCTGAGCATACAATTTTCTATTGAATGTAAAATTAGTAGAATTGAGTATTAAAGAGACCGCATCAATAAATTTATTTAAAGAATGTTTGTTTGTTTTTTGTTAATAAGCTCCCACCTATTTTTGAGACCTTCTATAACAAGTTCATGAGGAATATTTGTAAAGAAGGATTTTATATCTAACAATATTAAAATGTTATTTTTATCAATTTGTTTGGTATTAATCCATTCAACAAATTTCCAACTGTCTTTAATGTGAGACTCAGGTTTAGGTAATACTCAGATAGTATATTACTGATATATTTTGCAAGATTATAAGTAGGACTGTCATGTGATGAAACTATTATCCTCAATGGATGATCTTTTTTATGTATCTTAGGTAAGCCGTAACATCTTGGTAAATGATGATCATTCTTAGAAGATCTTAAAAATTTGTAAAGATCTTCGGTTATGTAATTATTATTTTTCCAACATTTAACCAACTTATTCACACTACTCTGAATATTATTAAATAGATCAAATTAAATATGAAACATATGATTCCTTGTTAAAATATTTTTAAACATAAACTGAATTTTAAATTTTAAACTTGTTCATTTACATTTGTAAAAAAAAATCTAAAATTAATTAATAAATATGGATTTTCATCAAGTAAACACCAACTCAATTGATTAAATCTAAAATTGTCTTGGTGATGGTAACTATGTATTATAAACAACCATGTCTTGAAAATTATCTCACACATGGAGATTGAAACGTCGACTTATTAAATTAAATTTTTTGACTGAGATAACGCTTAGTTCTTCTTGTATTATTATTACACACATAATTGTAAAATAGAAAATAAAACTCAAGAATTAGGAACATGAGTTAACATTAATGTAGTTAATTTTTCGAAAGACTTGTTAACTAAGGAGAAATAAAATTCTTAGAGTCGAATCTTTGAATGCATTAGACCGTAAAAGGCGTTCTCTGCTGAGAAAGTTTTATCCTAATACAATTTTGCTTACTCAGAAATTTATTCATGCGATAATAATTGTAAGCTACCTGATGAGGTAACTTAAGATCATAGCTTAAGATAGAAACTTATCGTGAGAATCCTGAAGGGAACCAATGGTAACCGATGTAGTTTGAAACCTTGCCATTTTATCCAAGATGTCGGACTTTGAAGACTTCGATCATGTTTTCGGTATACGCGGAGAAGAGGAATATGATAGAGTCTACCAAAGAATGCAACTGGAAGAACAGGAGAATCGGCGTAATATTGCGCAACGCAGACGTCGTTGTATACGGTATTATTTGTGGGACACAAATGTAAATGCGTTTCTCTATAGCAGACGAAAATAACAGAAGTGGTTTTATCGCTGAGAATTCTGGATAATTTCTTGCCAATATTACGAAAACGACTTTCATGCATGACCAGTTTGTGGGTAGCTAATTCGATCTTTGCACTTGCTCATGGTGAGTCAGCTCACCAGTGATTGGAAGTAATTTGAGTAGAGACTAATGTATTTGCATGCGGCCCTTAATAATGGTTTAAAGACTTGTAGTAAGTTTTTTAATAATTTGGAAGATTATGTTGCTGATGTAGAAATAGCTATTTTGAACCTAAAAAAATGAAGATAAAACTATAATTATGGAAGAATGTGAAAAAAAAATTAGGAGACATTAAGAGAACTTCAAAAAATAAAGTTGCAATTAAAAATATAAACATTTTGAATATGAATCAAAAGAATATTACAATTACAAAGGCAGACAAAGGAAACAAAATTGTCATTTTGGATCAAGCTGATTATTTAGAAAGAATGAACCATCTTTTAGACTCCAATGAGTATCAACTTTTATAATATTCATGATGTGTTCCGTTGAGGTATTATTCAAAATTAATATATAATTATGGAATATTCACCTGAAAGGTCCGTCTCCTCAACTTAATTATCATTTAACTGTAGCGCTTTCGGGACTTGTCCCATCATCGGCAGGATTCAAAACTGGTGTTTCACTGAAGATCTGGTAGAGGGGGTTGCATGTATTGGGTTCGTTTTCGTTTATCAGGCTGTCGTTGTTGTGAGCTGCTTTCATGATTTCCATCTCTTCGAGTACGTTTATCTTCGCTGGATTATTTTCTCTGTACATTACTGTTAGGGTGTTTTCAATATTTAACATGTGATGTCCTTCATGGATAACGTGTTTTGCATAACTTGATTTCCCTTCTGCGTGAATGAAGTCTCGAAAATGTTCTTTGAATCTGATGTTAAAACTCCTGTTTGTCCTTCCTATATAAAATTTGTTGCAGTCCTTACATGTCAGTTTATAAACTCCTTTGCTGTTGAAAATGTTATTTTCTTCAATGTTATTGTATATTATGTTGTTTAATTTGTTATTGGTTCTGTATGCTATTTTTACATTTTTATCGGCTTTCTTTAGTGCATTGGCTAATTTTGTCGTTTCTTTTCCTGTGTATGTAAGTGTTATCCATGTTTTCTTGTTGTTGTCAGATTCTTTTTCTAGTTTAGTTATGTTGGTTATGTTGTTCTTCCTTTTTTGCTTTTTTACGAGCTTATCTATGAATTCTTCATTATAGCCATTGGTTTTTGCCATATACTTAATGTAGTTGAGTTCTTGGATATAATTGTCTTTGCTTAATGGGAGTTTCAACATTCTACTGACTAAGCTATTAAATGTACTAATTTTCTGTTGAAAAGGGTGTGTAGAATTTTTGTTTATGGCCAGAGCATTGTTTGTGGGTTTCCGGTACCGAAATCATGAAAGCAGCTCACAACAACGACAGCCTGATAAACGAAAACGAACCCAATACATGCAACCCCCTCTACCAGATCTTCAGTGAAACACCAGTTTTGAATCCTGCCGATGATGGGACAAGTCCCGAAAGCGCTACAGTTAAATGATAATTAAGTTGAGGAGACGGACCTTTCAGGTGAATATTCCATAATTATATATTAATTTCCAATGAGTATGAGGAAATAAAATTTTATCCTCTCCCAAAATCAATTAGAGATATGGAAAATATGTTAAAACATATAAAACATACAATCGAGGAACAGAATAAATATGAATTAAAAGTCTCACACCCTTCTAACCCAAAATGATATGGTCTACCAAAAGTTCACAAAGAAGGTAACAAAATGAGACCTATCATCAATAATATTGGCTCCCCATGCTACAATTTGTCAAAATGTCTAGCCAATTTGGAAATAAAAGCATTGAAAATTCAATAAATTGGTAGAAGATTTATATAACATTACATTGGTTCCGAATGATAGACTGATTTCATTTGATGTTGTCGCTTTATTCCCAAGTATTCCAATTAATAAGATACTCACGTTTTTAAGAAGATGGTTAATTCACTGGAATTAAAATCAGAAGTAATTGAAGAATATTTAATTCTAACTGAACTCTGTATTGACAATAATTTTTTCACTTTTAATGGTAAATTTTATAAACCCGATTTCTGGATTGGCAATGGGGAATCCACTTTCACCATTTTTGGCCAATTTATTTATGGGTTTATCTTGAGTCTCATATCACCAATGCTTATCCTTGAATTTTTAAGTGTTGGTATAGATATGTAGATGATATTTTCTCTGTAATAGATTCAAAATACATTCAAGATGCATTAAAGTTACTTAATCTTCAAGACAAATCGGTGAAATTCACTATTGAAATAGAACAAGATAACAAAATCCCATTTTTGGACTTGTACCTAATAAGGAATGAGCAACTATAAAGAATTGAATTTAATATTTATAGGAAAGACACTCATACTGATAACTACATAAAATCTTCAGGTTTTAATCGTGTTTCACATAAACATGCAATTTTCAACAGTCTATTATACTTATTAATAAATATTCCACTAAATGTAGAGGATTTTGAGAATGAATATAATTGTATTGTACACATAGCTAACTTAAATGGTTAAGGTGAAGACATAATAAAGAAAATAATTAAAGAAATTTAAACACAAAAAAAAGGTTACTTGAATACACCACTCTGCAACATAATTCCATGAAAAATTAAAAATTCAAGAAATTTAGTTTACCATTAAAAAATTCATAACAAATTTCAAAAGATTTTCAAAAAATGTAATATAACATTAGCTCTGATTAAAATTCAGCCTGGGTAATCTTTTGTTAACTAATAAAAAAATTAACACCCCAGATAGTAAAAAATTAATTGCAAAGATTGCAATAAAGTATATATTCAAAAAGCAAAAAGAAATTTAGACACTTGCAAAAAAGAACACTTTAGAAGTATAAAAAAATGGTGAAATTGAAAAATCAGCAATAGCAGCAAATAATTTATTAAAAAAAGTAAAGTAAAGTGATCCCGCAACATTCCCGGAGGCCCTTGGGGTAGTAGGAGGTTAAGGCTCCCACTTTTTTCTAGACAATCGGCACTTTATGTCAGCCAGGTTGTCAGCCCTGCGCGACGGCCGCCTTTACCCCCAGAACAAGCATCTTGTACTAATTTCCGTGAGAGGCTGAGTCGACCCCAGGGCCATAGTGCCGCCAGAGGGTTTGGGTCATTTTAAAAATCCTGACCTCAACAGGACTTGAATCCTCGACCCTCTGGCTTGTAGCTCAGTGCCTTAACCACTACGCTACGGCGTGCCCCAAATAGTTTATTAGAGAATCATAAAATTGAAAAAGAAGCTAAACTTTTGAAACATTTATCTAAACCTTTGGAATAAATATTTTGGGAAAAGATATACATTTAAAAAGAACCATACTAGAACCATGAATTTTGAGTTCCCAGACGAACCAAATTTGATTACGAAGTTTTTCAAATCAACACCAGATGGCAATTTAGAAAATTACCAGCATAATGAAAAATTTATAGTCATGACAACAGCTAACAATGGGAATGATGTTTCCCGGCACTGCAGTTCTGTGTTAAAAAACATAGATGTATGAGGTAAGAAGAATTCACGATTCATTTGATTCTTATTATTCAAGTTTGTTTACAGTATAATCTTAACTCAGAATTCGAATAGCATAGCATATATATATATATATATATATATATATATCCCTTCTTTTTATACACCAAACGTAATAATAATTTAATTAAAGAAGAATCCACATAACAAAATTAAAGCAAATAATAATATAGGTTTGTTTTGTTTATTTGCAGACTGTGGACAACGTGTTGGAGACTGTGATGTGCTGTGATAAACTGCTAGCTACACTCCCAAACGTCCGTTGGGCAGAACCTGTGTTTGGCATTACTTCACAACTATTAGAATCTTCTATAAAGTTTATTGCAAATAATTTCTGTGGTGTACTTAGCAGTGATAGGTAAGTAGATAGCTCACCAAATAAAGCAGGAGGTTTGGGGTTCAAATCCTGGTTCAAACACACATTTATCCTACTTCTTTTTAGGAATTCACACCATGGGGTATTATTTATTTAGGTAAACTTTTATTACTCACCTCATATTTTTTCTTCTTTTTAAACTAGTTTCGGAACTTTCTTCTACAGTTCCATCATCAGTAATTTTGCAATCATTGTTCTGTCATCTTGAAGAGCTGCCTCTCGCTCCCTCTGTTGGTAGACCAAAAGTCCTCAAAATCAAGTCATCTTCCCTGGGAATTTCTCCCAATATATTGGAAAAACAAAAAGAAATTTGAAAACAAGGGTGAAAGAACATCTTAGAAATGTCAAAAATGGTTGTTGTTGTTGTTGTTTTCATATGCTGGGCCTTGGCAATGAGGCCATTAGCATTCTTGCTCTCCAATATTTCTCTATGGTGGATCCAACAAGTAATACTTCACAGGTTTGTAGATGTTCTTCGTTCATTTCTTCGTCTTTGTTGCATAGAGGACAATTTGGATTCGTGTAGATTCCTATTTTATATAAATGTTTGGCCAAATAGTCAAGTTCTGTAAGTAGTCTAAATTTTGCTACTGTAGTTTTACATGGAATTTCTGGAATAATATCTGGCTTCTTTACTAATATATTCCATTTTTTGTCTTTGGCTTTATTACATAGGTTATTTGTTTTTAATTATTCTTTTTATGGATGTGAAAGGTAAGCTTTTAGTAGTATTCTGAATTAGATTGGAGCCTTTTTTGGCAAGAAAATCAGCTATGTCATTTCCAGCAATTCCACAATGTGCAGGTATCCATTGTTCTAAAATGGAGAAATGGAAAAGTCAGCAGTAGTTGCTCATGCTTGGTATGAAAAACATTTAATTGAATCAAAAGCCAGTCTAATTAAACAAATAGACAAACAAAAGGAACTCACGATTTGGGAAAAAATCCACATTCAGAAAAACAAAGGAAAACTTATGAACTTTGAAATTCCTGCAAATTCTGACCTGATCCAGAGGTTCATCGGTCCACCAATAGAGAGAAGAAGAAGAGTTTCTTCCAATCGACATAACATCAGTCGCCAAAATAGTACTTAAGATGAGACTGTTATGGTCTCAAAATTGCGATTTACTTAGATTTGTATGAGAAGAGATAGGAAACATTTAATTTTACCATAAATTAAACCTCATAGTGATTAATTCCTATAAACGTTAAATTCAATTGATGATTCAGGAACCAAGATCTCATGTGATGTACATGCTTTTCAATCACATGGATAGGTGGTGGTGTATAATTTTGAATAACTAGATTATGCAACTGATACCTTGATTAAATTCTAAATCCCACTATACAACATCTTGAGAAGAATCAGGAATTACATGTGCATTATTTTCATTATATCAACCAGCAGGATACCACTCAACAAATTTTGATGCGGAAGTAATGGCTATTCATATTTCACTCCAACAATTACTATACAGAATAAATAAATTTCAAAATGCTGTCATACTCTCTGATTCTAAGGCAGCAATATATGCAATAAATTCACACAAAATGAAGTCAATTCAAATTAAAGAGTGCTACAAAATGATCCAACAACTCCAAAAACTACAGAAAAGAATTAAATTATACCTGCACATTGTGGAATTGTTGGAAATGGCACTGCTGATTTTCTTGCCAAAAAAGGCTCCAATTTAATTCAGAATACTACTAAAAGCTTACCTTTCACATCCATAAAAAGAATAATTAAAAACAAATATGAAATCAAACAAAACCAAGACCTATGTAATAAAGCCAAAGACAAAAAATGGAATATTTTAGTAAAGAAGCCAGATATTATTCCAGAAATTCCACGTAAAACTACAGTAGCAAAATTTAGACTGCTTACAGAACATGACTATTTGGCCAAACATTTATATAAAATAGGAATCTACACAAATCCAAATTGTCTCTATGCAATAAAGACGAAGAAATGAATGAAGAACACCTACAAACCTGTGAAGTATTACCCGTTGGATCCACCATAGAGAAATATTGGAGAGCAAGAACGCTAATGGCTTCGGTGCCAAGACCCAGCATTTGAAAACAACAACAACAACAACACCACATCTTGAGAAGATATGTGGTACCATTGATAGATTATTAAAATTCATCGGAGAACATTTTGTTTAAACAACTCACCTCATAGGATTCATGCTTCCATGATAACGCAATTTCAAACACAGTCGTGTTCATCTTCAGTCGGAGTTATGGCTGAAGATGAACACGACTGTGTTTGAAATCGTGATATCATGAAAGCATGAATCCTATGAGGTGAGTTGTTTAAACAAAATGTACTCCGATGAATTTTAATGATTATACCTCATAATGTTTACTTCCCAACATTAATTTAATATACCATTGATAGATATTTGTCTGTCAAATGGGGACATCAAATCTGGTGGACTCCTTTGTGCTTTTCAACAGAAATAGGCTATGTGATGGCACCTTCTCTCTTTTATTAATCATCACCTCTCACACAACATATACTAACCCTGTATGCTATACAAGTACACATCATCTATGTAATGTCCCATGTCAAGGTTTAGGTCGTCATACCTTGTTGCAGAGCTTAGAGACATGTGCTGGAGTCCCCATTGGAGAAGGAATTTTCTCATGAAATTTTGGCCAGAATGGGAGAAGTAAACACCCATCTTCATAGAAATTTGGGTAGTCATAAATAGCAGCTCCAGGTTTGAAAAACCAGCTATAATGGCTGAGGTACCAGATATGCTGACCACATGTCACCTTTACACTGGCTGGATGATTGTTCACCACTTTAAAAGGCACTTGTGAATAGCTTGCTGGTAAGGGTGAAGGGTCTTTTAGGCCTGTTGCATCATGGGGAAAAAAAAAAAAACTTCACCGACATAATATGGTCTGCCAAAGTGGTGTATAAATTAAAAATAGACCACATTAATGCTAGCTTTATCCCGTGAAAACTGGTGTGGGTGGCATTTGAAAATTTACATTTTTCTTGATGTAGAAATTATTTTGAAATATCAGCACTTTGATCATGGATACCTTTTACTGAATAATGTGAAAATATTTTTAAAGAGAAAAATTGATGCTTCAACTGGGACTTGAACCCAAGTCCTCCAGCTTTGCATGCTTGTGCTCTTTCCATTTGAACTACTCAGACATAAATGTTTCTCTTTAAAAATGTTTGAGGTGATTTGCTTGAGTGAATTAATATCATAATGTGAAAATATTTAATTTGCAGCTTTCTGTCGCTTGGAAAAGAGTTGAGTTGGAACATCAGCAGGTTGGAAGACAGCTTGATGGCTGCTACAGATCGCTTGCCTCCAGATCAGGCTTGTCAGAGTCACACTCGTCTGCACAACATTCTAACAGTAACGCAGTCTCCAGATCCACCTCCGGAAATGCAGTGGAGTCCAGTATGTATTATCTTGCTTGTGTTCACGTTCAACTCTTCTTCACATCTATATTTTCCCAATCTTATGGTCTCCTTCATCCAAATCTAAATTCTAGTGCTTGTGTTGGTATCATTCTGTTATGTTCATATACCTTTGTCTTTGCCAAGTCATCTTCTTGATGTATCTATCTTCGTGAGACTTGGTTGTCCTTTAAAAGCAGACTATTATCTAATAATGACTTGCTAGGTCTGATGAAAGTCTTTTCAGTATTCTTACTGCTTCTTTTCAGTTATTGTGACAGTACCGGAGACAAAATGTCACCAAGCATTCACCTACTTATCAGTATTGTTTATTTTTTATTATTTCACTCACCTCATACTTCATAATTCATAGCAGACCCAGGGTTTCTTCACATCATTTGTGACATTCTCAATGCTGTGTCACGTTCACAACTGACGTCCAATGGCCTTCTATCCTGCAGACTGACCTCTGTGCCATCTGGTGGCCGACCAAAGAATTTCCAAATCAGTCCTCTCTCCTTATAACCGGGTATTTCAAAATTCATAGTTGTATTTTCATTCTTGCATATGTAAATTTTTTCCCAAATTGTGAATTCCTTCGGTTTTTCCAATTGTTTAAGTAATTTTGTTTTGGTTTCTATTCTATGTTTTTCTGACCAGGCATGTGCAGCTATTGCAGATTTAAGGTAGAATATGCTTATCACTCACCTCATATTGTGAGTGATAAACATATTCTACCTTAATATTTAATTTTAGGAAGTTATATTTTGAGGTTATTTTAATTATATTATTTTTGGTCTGGACATCTTACCTCAATATTAATGTTGATTTGTTCTTGGACATGTTTCAAAACAATTCTCTGTTTTATCTTCAGCTTTCCCAGACTGGGAAAGCTGAAGATAAAACAGAGAATTGTTTTGAAACATGTCCAAGAACAAATCAACATTAATATTGAGGTAAGATGTCCAGACCAAAAATAATATAATTATAATATTCTACCTTAATGAATATACCTCATAGTGAGAATTCCTAAAATAAGTAGTTATTGCAGATTTATTAAAAAACCTCATAGTGTTATTTCCTATCTACATAACTACTTATCAGTGTTCGCCTCTGACAACATTGGAGCAGGTAGCAGTGGCATGGGAACAAGTTGACATTTTTTAACTTCACTCCAGTTTGCCAAAATCCAAACCTTCTAAATTTCCCTCATAATAATTCACTCTATAAGTACATATAATTATTCTGCTATACACAGTTTGTCTTCTAGTTTATTTATTCAGACTTGCAGAAGCATAACTTTCCAACACTAATTTCATTTTCACTCTTTAGATCACCTTCAAGGGTCCCTTTCCAGGACATGACTCTTTTTCTCATGAATAACTCGCAACTGACTGGTAGACCTCTGACTCACATTTTTTATATGCGAGGGTTGGAACTATCTGGAAGCCTGTCTTTCATCTTTCTTGAATGGAAACCTAAAGAGGACAATCTTTCTAGAAATGATGCATAAACACATCTGCAAAGCTCTCGGTGGGCCCCTCAACTCATAAGTTGTCAACTCATGAATTCCCTTTTACCATATAAGGTGAGACTTGATTCCCACTGCCGCCTGCAAAATTCAAAAGCCAGCCTAACAATGCATCACAATATTTTTATTGATTCACCCAAAATGTCGTAGAATGTTGTACATCTCACTGCTTTTTTTTTATTTATATTTAACTTTTATAGGAATTAATCACTATGAGGTTTAATTTATGGTGAAATTAAATGTTTCTTACCTCTCCTCATATAAATTTTCTAAGTTGATTGCGATTTCGAGACTATAGCTGTCTCATCCTCAGAACATTGTTGGCGACTGGTGTTATGTCAATCGGAAGAAACTCTTCTTCTTCTCTCTGTTGGTGGACCGATTAACCTCTGGATCAGGTCAAAATTTGCAGGAATTTCGAAGTTCGTAAGTTTTCCTTTGTTTTTCTGTCGCCAACAAAGCTCTGAAGATGAGACAGTTATAGTCTCGAAATTGCGATCAACTTAGAAAATTTATATGAGGAGAGGTAAGAAACATTTAATTTCACCATATCTCACTGCTTACTTGGTCAAGTTTATTTATCACATCCTCGTAATGCAGTGCCAAATTGCATGATATTATGAAGTGTATTCTATGCCAAATGATCCTTTCTCAGAACAGAACTATCGTGTTCTTATATTAAAACATAACTTCAAATTTTGTTGATGAAGTGGTCATCTATTAAAGGTGATATGTACCAAACAATCAGCAGAGAGTTCCAACTGCAAGATCCTGAGATCTAGTCCAGAATATTTTGTAGCATGGCAGCTTAGCAGTAGTAACCATTATCGTTCCTACCTGCAGCAAGTACTGTCCAACTGTAACATTTAAATTTTACAACTTTTAAAAATAAATTAAGGTCTTGATTTCAGTTACTTTCAGTTAAAAATCTGAGGTAATTTATTGGCTCAAAACAGAATGGAGAATTAATGTTGAAATTAATATTTAATTTTAGGAAGTTAATTAAAATAACCTCAAAATATAACTTCCTAAAATTAAATATTAATACAGAATAGAGATACTGTCATAAAAATTTCAAGGTAGATTTCAATTTGAGATCATTGATTGTTTCCTTTTCAGAAGGAAGCAAGAGGGAATTATGCTGACACAAAATTAATTAACATCATTCTCACCTGAATTTAAACCTTTCAGACTGTTTGTGTAAAAACTGAACATGAGCATTAAAAAAATTCAATTTTTGTTCAAAAATGACTCAGTTATGTTTTTGATAAAGTGAAAATGTGGAGAAGAGGAATTTGATAGAGTCTACCAAAGAATTCAACTGGAAGAACAGGAAAATTGGTGTAATATCGCACGATGCAGACGTCGTCGTATATGGTATTGTTTGCGGGATGCAAGAGTAAATGCATTCCTCTAGCAGACGAAAATAACGGAAGTGGTTTTATCGTTGAGAATTCTGGGTAATTTCTTGCCAATATTACGAAAACGACGACTTTCATGCATGACTGGTTAGTGGGTTGCTAATTCGATCTTTGCACTTGCTCACGGAAAGTCAGCTCACCGGTGATTGGAAGTAATTTGAGTAGAGACTAATGTATTTGCATGCGGCCCTTAGGGTCGTATCTATGAATGCATTAGACCGTAAAAGTCGTTCTCTGCTGAGAAAGTTGCATCCAAAGACTTTTTGCGTACTCAAAAATCTGTTCATGCGATAATAATTGTCCAAATTCCTAAGCTACCTGGCGAGGTAGTGGAAGTGGTTTTATCGCAGAGAATGAATCATGAGTAACCTGATGGGAACCGATGGTAACTGATGTAGTTTGAAACCTTGCCACATACCTTGCTGCTTTATCCAAGATGTCAGACCTAGAAGACTTCGATCATGTTTTTGGTATATGCGGAGAAGAGGAATTTGATAGAGTCTACCAAAGAATTCAACTGGAAGAACAGGAGAATCGGCGTAATATTGCGCGATGCAGACGTCATCGTATACGGTATTATTTGTAGGATGCAAGCGTAAATGCGTTCATCTAGCAGACGAAAATAACGGAAGTAGTTTTATCGCTGAGAATTGTGGGTAATTTCTTGTCAATATTACGAAAATGACGACTTTCATGCATGACCAGTGTTAGTGGGTCGCTAATTCGATCTTTTGCTCATGGAAGGTCAGCTCACCGGTGATTGGAAGTAATTTTGAATAGAGACTAATGTATTTGCATATGGCCCTAAGTGTCCCTACACAGTCTGTATTATGGTTTTTAAAAAATTTGCTAGTTGTGGGCTATTATAGTAGTTGTCCATCCACACATTATAGTCCAAGAGGTTCAATAAGCTTCATTACGATAGCTGAAGTTTTAGGTTTGTTTGGAGAGATGAAGGTGGAATGTACTGGAGTATCTTTTCCTGTATATACTATGAAAAACCAGAGATAGCCAGAAGATGATTCACAGAGCTCAAAAGTTTTTATCCCAAATTTGGAAGATACTGTCTAAAGGACAAACGCCACTTCCATAGTGTTAGGGATTCGTCAATTGCTATATTTTGACCAGGGAGATAATATGGCTGAAATTTTGAATTTAAATGTGAAAGTATAGGAAACATTTTGAATAATTTTGGGGGACCTTGGTAAGTGTCTTTATTTTCATTATTGCAAAAATGGAGGAAATGACAAATCAATTCAAACCTTTCCCTGGATATAATATCATTAAAACCAGGTGTTTCAATTACTCTTCTTTTTGTGAAATAAAGCCTGGTTGTTGGTTTTTGAACTATACCTGTCAGCATAAACAAACCAAGAATTATATAAATTTCATTGACAGTGACAGGTTGCCAAGATCATACAGGTGAACGAAATGAAAATAAGTTTTCTTTAGAATTTTTGTACGGTTCGGCATATCTATTTGTTTCTTCAACAATAGTTTGCACTATATCTGCACCAAAAAATAATTTGAAACATTCAACAATGTCACTGATAGTTTGTGTTTCGTTCTGGGGTCCAGACACACCACAAAAAACTTATTTTTGTCCGACATAATTATCCATGTCTTCCCATATAAACTTTGTATCATCTTCATCATGATCACTGTCATTTTCTTTTTCAGTGGCAATAATTTTTGCTACAGTAATATCGTCAACAACACTCGATTCACTGCAGTCACTTTCATCAATTTCCGAATCACTCGACATTTCATACTCATCTAAAATCGTAACTATTTCACTGTCATTTAAACATTTAGATCCTCCGGCAGCCATGGTGAATTCAAACTAAGCGCATGTTATGATAGAAAGTAGGCGAAGCGACACACATGAAAGAAAAATATAGGGAAGTCGTCTAGAAGATTGAGAATTTCATATTATACACTAGTCGATAGATTGAAATGTTGACTTTCGATCTGAGTTAGAATATTTGAAATAGTACATGAACTAGCTTCAAGAGGGCAGTTCAAATCAGCCGCTGTGCTGCGGTTCTCATGGATAGTAAAAGAACTATTTCAAAGCTGGTATTCGTCATCTAGTTCTTGTTATCAATTATAATACATCTCCCATATGTTAGTGAAGGTATTATAATACTTATAATTATTAATTTTATTTTTTCTCCACATTTTTTCAGCGGAAAATAAAAACTGTGCCACATACACAAGTCAAACCTGAGTTTGAAATCATGGAAACTATATCTAATATAACAATTATAATAATTTTTATAAGCAGACATTTATATATATATATATATATATATATATATATATATATATATTCTGACAGCTACGTTTTCTGTCTATATTGACATTTTAACACAATTGAGTTATCTTAAACATTCTGGCCACAACATCAGTTTAAATAACTTGCCGTTCAGGTCAGTACCATGTACTGAGGCCCGCGGCATGTGATAAGTTGTACGTCAGTACCGTGCACAGAGGCCGGCATACAGAGGTTAACAGCATCTATGTGCCCATGTGGAACCCAAATAATGTAAAGAGAGTAATGGGTTGCATTAGAACACACACACTTTTCCCAAATGTGTGAAGTACTAAAATGTAACAACAAATAGGAAAAATAGTTCACTTCTTACCTCCTCTTCCCTTAAATACATAGTTATTTAGGCTGGAAAGTTTAAAATGAAGGCCTTGTATGTTGATATGCTTTATATAACCCATTTGCTTCAGATTAAATTGACCAACAATCTCTATTTTATAACCAAAAACTTTAGATTTCTCTATTTACAAAACATTTAACTTGAAAGAATGTGAAATAAAAGCCAAATGTTGTATTAGTTATAAATGTTAGCAAAATAATTATTTTATTAACGTCACTATTTAATAGCTTTAGCCCATTAGTTTTCCGATTCAAATCTGTGTGTAAAAGGGCCAACAAACTTTGCTAAGAGAACTGTTATTTCAGATTTGAGGTTCTTTTAATTGAAATAAATCTAGACTCGGTTCTTATAGCTTTACTTACTTTCTGAAAGTACACATACTCAGGGTTTTGCACCCTTAAAAATCTATTGATACTGGCCAAATTTAAACTTGTGAAATTTGGAACCATAGGCAAGCATTGTAGCCACTAGTCCATTAGGACCAGTGTGTTAAGTTTCAAGAGATACATAAAATATTGTAGAAATATGAAGGTTTATTTAGATTAATAGATCTTTGCTAATGTTCTGAATTTAATCCCATAAAATAAACTTGGGCAGAACTTGTCTTCTGAGGCAAATGGGTTAATTAGTTATTGTGGTTTTTTTATAGAATTTTGTTGAGCTTCTGCGCAGAATTGAGAAGAGAGTAGAAGCAAGTCTAGTTCGTCAAGCTCCACGAGCAGCTCGCTGTCCATCTTGGAGCCAAATGGAACTGGAACTGCGAAAGAAAATTCAAGAAGCTGCATGCTTAGTGTTAGTTCCAGGAGAAGAAGGACATAAGTCAAGACATGCAAGCCTTGCTAGGGTATGTAATAGTAACATCTAGACAATACGTATGATTAACACATTAGCATGGGGGGATTTAAATCCCCTGACAGTTCTCAACTGAGGGAGGATTTCTTGGAATGGCATTTAAATTTGTAAGTTACGAAGATTACTGGGTCGTCCTATGAAACGCTGGAGGGAAAATTTTCTATAGGATCGTAACAGGCCTTGGCCTAATACTTGAAAGGAAGAAGAAGAAGTTAGAAAACAAAGTTTTGTAAAACGTTTATATCTTGTTTGATATTTAAAATATCCAAATAGAAATTTTAAAAGTATTCAGCTAAACGTGAGGCTAATTATAATAATAGTAAACTACAACAATACAAATAAAATTTATAAAACCGTACCTGAGAAATTAAGTTACTTGAAATTGATTTGAAGCACCCCTGCATACATAATCCTGCTTCATAGTCAGAGCATCTAAGTACTGTATCTTTCTATGTTTTTATTATTAATTTCATACATCTCAATGATGGATAAATCATATTTGAAGAGAAAAATTATACGCTCAGACCAGGACTTGAACCCGGGACCCTTGGTTTTCTAGTCCAAGTGCTCTACCATCTGAGCTACCTGAGCAAGTACCGATCAGGTAGCTCAGATGGTAGAGCACTTGGACTAGAAAACCAAGGGTCCCGGTCTGAGCGTATAATTTTTCTCTTCAAATATGATTTATCCGTCATTGAGATGTATGAAATTAATAATAAAAACATCGAAAAAAGCCGTACTGGCATTTATAATGTAATGTATAATTCCCAAATATGTCTTCTTAATAAAGGAGCTGCCATTTGTATAGATAGAAGCAAAGGCTTCATAGCATTTGGTGGGCGGGAATTACAACATATATAAGGGAAAAGTTTGCATTTATATTGGAACTTGCCCAGATAGCTCAGTTGTTAGAGCACTTGGTCTAGAAAGCCAAAGGTTCTGGGTTCGAGTCCCAATCTGAGTGTATAATTTTTCTCTTCAAATATGATTTATCCACCATTGAAATGTATGAAATGAATAATAAAAACCTCAACAGAAGCCGTACTGGCATTTATGATGGAAATTCCAAGTATCAAATATGTCTGTGGTCTCGAGGTAGCATGCTGCCTTGTCACGCAGCAGGCCCAGGTTCAATCTCCGTTCGGGGCAGTTTTTCTGGGTGAGGTTTTTTATCGGGGTTTTTCCTCACCTGTAAGACAAATGTCGGGAAAACTTTAAGGCCTAAACAGTCCCCAAAATCATATGGCCATCATCCTTATCATTATCATCATCATCCTTCACCGGTGTGGAAAGCAACGGGAAGCTACCACACCTACACAATTCCCTAGTAAAGCTGCAAGCATAGCATGAAAATGCTATGATTGCAGTGAAGGACCTGCCTTCGGGCAGAATTACTATGGATGGATGTCTTCTTAATAAAGAAGCCACCATTTGCAAAGATAGAAGCAAAGGTTTCATAACATTTGGTGCGTAGGGATTGGCAATGTATATAAGAGAAAAATTTGCATTTAGATTGGAACTTGTTCAGGTAGCTCAGATGGTAGAACACTTGGTCTAGAAAGCCAAGGGTCCTGGGTTCGAGTCCCAGTCTGAGCGTATAATTTTTCTCTTCAGATATGATTTATCTATCATTGAAATGTATGAAATGAATAATAAAAACATCGAAAAAAGCCGTACTGGCATTTATAATGTAATGTATAATTCCCAAATATGTCTTCTTAATAAAGGAGCCGCCATTTGTATAGATAGAAGCAAAGGCTTCATAGCATTTGGTGGGCGGGAATTACAACGTATATAGAGAAAAAAATTGCGTTTAGATCGGTACTTGCTCAGGTAGCTCAGATGGTAGAGCACTTGGACTAGAAAATCAAGGGTCCCGGGTTCAAGTCCCGGTCTGAGCGTATAATTTTTCTCTTCAAATATGATTTATCCATCATTGAGATGTATGAAATTAATAATAAAAACATCGAAAAAAGCCGTACTGGCATTTATAATGTAATGTATAATTCCCAAATATGTCTTCTTAATAAAGGAGCCGCCATTTGTATAGATAGAAGCAAAGGCTTCATAGCATTTGGTGGGCGGGAATTACAACGTATATAGAGAAAAAAATTGCGTTTAGATCGGTACTTGCTCAGGTAGCTCAGATGGTAGAGCACTTGGACTAGAAAATCAAGGGTCCCGGGATCAAGTCCCGGTCTGAGCGTATAATTTTTCTCTTCAAATATGACTGTATCTTTCTGTTTATTTTTTTATAACACACAACACATATTTTGTTAGGGAGGGCTTTATTTCTTCTCTGTGGTATTCTTCCCAGAAAATGCCTTGTAACTAATCTCGGTACTGTTGAATGACATCCGGGAACCTTTCTTTCTACCCCACCCCTATGTTGCACAAGTTACGCTTCATCAAGGTCATTGCAAAAAATATTTTGTGGTGAATTCTCCCTACAGATAATCATGCTGTTCAGTTAGCAATGTTTAGAAGACGGAAAATATTTTCATGTACTAGTTTTTATTTTCTTACATTCCAACAAATATACATGTAACAAAATTAGTATGTTAGGTCCAAGGATCCTATATTTATATTATAATCTACAATAGATTTTGTGTGTTGAATAAACACCTACACAGAATTGGCATAACAGATTCACCTAAATGCCCTTTTTGCAATTTAAATGAAGATATGGAAAGAAACCATCTCCTCCGTTGTCCAGCTTTTGTAGAAGAGACCAGCCTTTCTGCTAAATATTGGAGTGCAAGAGAGCGAATGATTTCATTATCAAGTGCTCGACATTAGATACCAACCAACCAACAATATATTTTGTTTGTTTTCCAGTTCCTCATCTAAGCATTTTGTAATATTTTCACTATGTTTGTTTGTAGGGGCCGTTAGAATTTCTTTCACAAATTTAGTGCCATATAAGTGTCACATATTTCATATGAAAGAAGAAACCTTCACCAACCTAGCCACATAAACAAGTGTTAAATAGTTTCATGGTTTCCAAAAAGAGAGCAGAGAAACGCGGACTAACAGTCTCTAATGCAGTCCATAAAAACAATGAGGAACTACATGAACAAAAAAATATATAAAATATAAATTGTATGATAAATTATATTTGAAGAGAAAAATTTTCGCCTAGACCGGGACTCGAACCCAGGACCCTTGGCTTTCCGGGCCAAGTGCTCTACCAACTGAGCTACCGAGGCGAGTTACGATCTAGACGCAAATTTTTCTCTTATATACGTTGTAATTCCCTATCGCCAAATGCTTTTTGAAACCATTGCTTCTATCTTTGCAAATGGCGGCTTCTTAGTTAAGAAGACATTTATTGGGAATTTAACATTACTTTATAAAGCTAGTAAGGCTTCTAATGATGTTTTTTTTTTATTTTTTATTATTCATGTAACATTTCTCAATGAAAGATAAATTATATTTGAAGAGTCCCGGTCTAGGCGAAAATGTTTCTCTTCAAATATAATTTATCTTTCATTGAGAAATGTTAAATGAATAATAAAAAAAAAAATCATATAAATTGTATGTTAATTGAAAGCTTGAGATCTCCTCTATAAGATTGCAATTCACAAATTGTGTTGTCATTGTATATTTTTACAAAGAATGATATTAAATCAAATGTGCCGGATATGCTCAGTCAGCACTTCAAACTTACCCACATTTAACAATAAATTATACAATTTGAAAATAAGTATTTTTATTAATTTCATATATAAAATAAAAGCGTGTTCTTTCCTCTACAAAATTTTATTATTTAATCATTTATTTAGTGAATCATTCTCGAAAAATAAGAACTAGTTTCGGTAAAGTAATCATGCAGATGGTGCACGCCACTCCACGCTGATGGGTTAAGGCGAGGATTTATATGTAAGTACATATTTACTCCCTTTCTTATTCATAGCTAAAAATTATAAAAAGTTCATGAATTACAAGCTTACTTATCATATATGAATATTTATTGTTACCTATTTTTACATTAATTTTAGTTATATTTTGACTCACCTCATATTTCTATTTTTATATATTTGACCGCAATTACTTATCTTTTACATATTTTTGCATTTGTTTTTCTATTCATGGTTTCTAATTTTCTCAATGTTTTTTCTTAAATTTGTTTGTAATTATTGGAAAGTCCAGAAAAACAATCGATTGCACCCTACCTGTAAACTATTGCTACATTCTTAAATATGCAGAAATATTAAAATTTTCTTGAAATATGGAGAAAATATTTTCAAAATGTTATGAAGTATAATTTTTTCTCAAATTCTTTAGATTTGCCATTTTCTAAAAAAACAAGTATTTCTGGTTCCTGCTTTATTATTCTTCTTCGTTTAGAATATCAAATTTCATATTTCCACTCACTCTGATAATTATTAAATAAAACCTCATGGTGGAAATTGTTTCCACACAAGCCATCTATATGACAATGGTTAACATAACTATACCGTATTCGGCCTTATTTTATGTTGTACTGTAAACAAAGTCACAAAAGGTATCCTTCCGCAGGCATCTGTGATTGGTGGAGCGATGGTACTATTTTATGTGCCATCTGACTTGCTGTCAAATTCCGGTGGCATTAATTTACCAAAGTCGCATGCATCTACACGTATTTTAGAAATTATAGAAATATTATTTAAAATAACAAACTTTTAAGTCTAAACGTTTTTCAATTAATTTTGAAAGAGGGAAGCAGCAAAATAGTTATGCTACTAATACACATGATAATATAAATATAAATGAACAAAGCTGAAAACCATTAAAATCAAATTAGGAAAATAAGATTTAATTATCAATCAGACTGTGTCAGAGCTTTCCTCAAATAATTTCTACACCACAACAATATATCGTCACAATCAACAATTAGATTCTTTCTGTTTCTTAGTACATACTCAAACCCGACTTCTTGGAGAATAGTATAGAAACTTGCTTCTTTTTTTTAATTCGTAATTCAGGATCACTGTTAACACAAGCCAATACTTTATTAATTGTAGGGTGTTCATTTCTTCCACAAAAATGATGCACTTTGCGACGCACGGCACTTCTGACAAACTCATCACATTCTATTTCTGTTACAGATTTTTCTATCTTACGTTTTTACCTGGTGTAGATAAATGCCCTTTATGTATAATTTCACTTAGAGCAGAATTTATGCTAGCTGAAGAAACGCCAGTAAACTCAGCTGTTAAATTCACTACGTCCTGGATACCTAACGTGAGTAATTTATCACTCAATTTACAAAATACAATTAAAACAATTCGCTTCTCACCAGTTTTCAAAGGTTTCCCTCTTTGATGTTTTAACGTATTCAACACGAGCGGCCATGTTGGAATAAATGAATTTCCCTCTTCGTCAACTGACATGTGCAAAATGGTGTTATATTCAAATTTATATAAATTAATACTTACTGTTCACCATTGTCATTTTTTCATATGTTATATTGTGTTTTATTACTTTATTATTATTATTATTTTTGCTATAATTTTGCTCATACATAGTAGTTATATTATATAAAATGTAGATTGATCAGGGAACTATGTTTTCATCTATGCTGCTGGACAATGATGTCATTAGGTTCATGTGGCCAATGAAATCATACTTAATCATGTGCTTCTGTTTACATTACAACCAACATAAACTAATGCCGAAACCAGTATAGAGAGAAAAATATGCACCTGAACTGGGATTTGATCCCAAAAACCTCCAGCTTTACATGCTGGTGCTTTACCTCTTGGAGGAAGCACAAATTCTCCTCTCTTGAATCCTGAAGTTCCCTGTAACTAGTGAAACTTGTTTTTGTAATGTAATGTAAGCCCATGTTTTCCCTTAACAGAGATTTAGGTGCTCTCCCCCTACAGGGAAGAATTTAAACCATACTAATTTAGTTACACTTGTTTTTGTTAGAAGTCATTTGAGTGGTCCGTGGTCAGTGTTCCGCCTCATACTGACATCTAGGAAACCAAGGTAGTACTAGGATGGGAAAATTTGGTAAATTTTGCTTAGAGGCCTTTCATTCAGGCTTAAGGATCTTTTACGAGCCTGAAAATCTTCAGACTCAGGACCCACGGCTTAAAGTCCCTCCTGGAGGACTTGCTCCTTGGATTTTTCCTTCCTAAAAAAATCCATCGACCTCGGCCAGGACCAGAGGCAAGGAGCATAACCACTAGTCCACTGCGGCCGACTTGAAACTTGTTTTTACAAGACTTAATGGAAGTGCTTCTACTGCAAGAACTCATTTTGATGGAAATATGTAAATCATTACCTGCACACGGCTTCTCTAGACACATTAATTTCCATACAAGGTTCTTAATTAGCTGATATTTCAGTGAAACTCCACCTTGATGACTTCTCACAGTAGAAGCACTCCAATTAAGTCTTGTGAACACAAGTTTCACTACTTACGGGGGGTTAGGGGTTAAACAAAGGTGAATCTGTGCTTGCTCCGGGAGGTGTGCCTAAGTAACTCAATGGTAAAGTGGCAGCATGTAAAGTTGGAAATCTTGAGTTCAAATTCTGGATTAAGTGCATATTTTTGTCTTTAGTTATAAGACCTCCTACATGTTATTTTTATAAATATGTAATTTGTGAAAAATATTTTCATCAAATAGAGTAACTTACATGAGAGCTGTGCTGAAATAATAAATATTGTGTTGCAGCGCGGAGAGTCAGGAGGGAGTAACAGTGTGTACTGCACAGCACCAAGGTCCATCTCCAGCACCGGGTCTCGCAATCTAGACATTCGTCAGGTGAAACTAGCAATGACACAGCAAGCGAGGAGAGCAGCATCAGGTGGCAGAGTGTCCACACTCCGAGCAGACACCAAGTCACGCTCACAGTCTGCAAAGAAATGTCAGCAGTCGAGTACCCATGTCCCTACACACAAGGCTGACACTGTTGCATCACAGGCCAAGAAAGTTGTGACAGAAAATGCAGAATCAACTTCCAGGCCTAAAACCTGGCCACTCAGAGTTTTAGAAGTAAGTAACACTTCTCTTCATCTTCAGCTAATTCCAGATAGAAACCTCATCTATCTCAGTCATTCCATGTCTCCTCTTCCATTCATTAAATTGCTCTTTTCTCAGCATTCTTCTTCCCAACTGTATCTCAGCTGAGTTCTTGGTGTCTCCCCTCCTAATCTAAATTCCAGTGCTTGTCTTCATCTGTATGTCTATGTCCCAAACATCCGCACATGGGACAAGGGTGCTCTGTTGCAGGAGTTACTGAACTAACCTAATTTATTTATGCTTATTTCCCTACCAATTTCAGAAATTCAAAAATGGTTATTTAAATTACACATTAAAAATCTACATCTCACCTCATATTTTGTCTTCTGTTTAGATTAGTTTCAGAATTATTCCATCTTCAGTATTTTCACAACTGTTGTTCATTTGTGAAGATGCACTGCTTCTTCCTCCATCTTGGTAAATTGATGAACCTCCAAATCAAATCACATTCCCCAGGAATTTCAAAATTCAATAATTTCTCTCTTATTTTAATGTGGATTCTTTCCCCATACCATGAGCTCTTTAGTTCCCCCCCCCCTATTTATTTTCTTAATGTAGCCTTTTTAGACAAATGGTTAGCTCATTGTTTCAAGGAGAAGCCTAATAAACTCCATGAACTTCAAGCATGGGACTGCAGTTTAAAGATGCATCCCTCTCATCTTCAGCCATTTTTATGACTAGTTATTAACTTGAAAACCTCATAATGTTATTTCTCATAAATAATGTAAGAAACTAAGGTATTACTTGGTTGGGAAAGCCAGATTAAATTTTGTTAGAGGCTCTAATTTAAATTAATTTACGAGTGCAAAAATCTTCAGACTCGAGATCCATGACTTAAAGTTCCCCTCAAAAGACTTGTCCCTTGGATTTTTATTATAAAAAATCCATCTACACCAGCTGGGTTTGAACCTGTGACCCTTGAGACTAGAGGCAAGTAACTTAACCCCTAGACTAAGGCCGATGCTAGTCTTGGTATCCTTCCAGTATTAATTCTTTTAACATGGCCATACCATCTAATTCTACAGTTCTCCATTTCATCTTGTATTTTATCCAACTTCAAAATTTCTGTTATTTTAGTGTTTTATATCCTATCTCTTCTGGTTTTTCCAAGGATACTTATTTAAAACTTAATCTCTGTTCCTTGAATTCTACTTAAATCCTTCTTTGTTAGTTCCATGTTTTATCTCCATAATTTAATGTAGGTGTAACATACGTTTTATACTTCTTTTTTTTTTCAGAATTAATTGAAGAACATTATGAGGTGATGTCAATTGACAGGAAATGTACACCTCATCCAATTATTTTCTGTTCTGAAGATTGTCATTTCTACCAGAAATCCAACTCTTACATTATTATTATTATTATTATTATTATTATTATTATTATTATCATCATAATCATTGTTCTTATCGTTATTGTTGTTGTTATTATTATTATTATTATTATTATTATTATTATTATTATTATTATTATTATTATTATTATTATTATTATTATTATTATTAAACATTATTATAAATGTCCTGTACAGTAAACTCCTGATTTAACTGAAAGAATTGTATGGATGAAAAATGTAAAAACTAAATAATCTTTCATGTCACAAATGGAGCCCACATGAACATCTGTGAATATCCATAGAGACTTTGAGAGTTAGCCTTTCATGCCAAATTTGTATTTGTAAAATAAATTAAATACAGCAGTCATAGGATTTTGTCCCATTGATTTTGAATTGTCCTGTAGAGGTATCTTCGGGAGTCCATTCAGTTATTTTTATAAAATTCCTCATTTTGTTACTTTATATCAATTTTGAGATTAAAAATTAAATGTATATTACAAATATACTGATGATGGAATGATTATTCTGAAACTGGTCTAAAAGAAGACAAAATATGAGGTGAGGTGATATTTTTTATATTAAATTGTATTTTATTCATAAATTGAGTCGGTTAAATGTTTTTTCAACTCACCTCAAAGTTCCATATTTTCACGATACCGGTTTCAAATGCCTTCACCCTCGTCATCAATCAAACTCCGACTGTTCAACAAATTTTGCTGTTACCAACACCTTTCGAACTGCAATCTCGTGTTGATTTTATTGACTTAGAAATTAAATTTTGCTTGCCAAGAACTTCAAAATTCATAGATCTACGAGTACATATTTGTTCTCCTGAATTTATTACTGAAAAAATATCATCAGCATTATAATAAATTTCATATATATTAAAAATGCATTGGAATTACTTAAACCTTCAAGATGAATATCTGAAATTTACTATCAAATTGGAGAAAAATAATCAAATCCCATTTTTGGACCTGAATATAATTAAGAATGAACAGCAACAAAAAATTGAATTCAATATCCACAGGAAAGATATCCATAGATAATTATATTAAATCTTGAGGTTTTAATCATATTGCACATAAACATGCAATATTCAACAGTTTTAATGTAGAGATTAACTAACAATCCATTAAATGAAGAAAAGTTTGAGAAAGAATGTAATCATATTTTAAACATAGCTAGATTAAATGGTTTTGGAAAGAAAATAATAATAATAGATAAATTAAAGAAATTCAAGTAACAAAAAGGACTTTAACAATATACCACTCTACAATCTGATTCCAATGAAGGGAAACAATTCAAGAAAATTACTTACCTCCTAGAACACACAGGAAATAAAAAAAAAATTTAAGAAAAAAAAAATTTAAGAAATTCAATATTACATTAGCATTGAATAACAAATTTTGTATGCATAATATTCTAACAACTAATAAAAAGGTTAATGTCCCAAATAGTAAGAAATCTGGAGTTTATCAAATTAATTACAATGACTGCAAGAAAGTGTGTATATATATATATATATATATAGGAAAAATTAAATGGAATTTAGAGACTTTTACACAAAAAAACACTAGAAATATTGAAAATGATGAAATTGAAAAATCGGCAATTGCAGCTCATAGTTTGCTAGAGAATCATATTATTAGAAGAGAAACCAAACTTTTGAAACATTTAGAGAAACTATATTTGAAAAGAAAAATATATGCCTAGCTGGGGTTTGAACCCAGGACCTTTGACTCTCTATGTCAATGAATGCTCTATCCAAGTGAGCTATCGAGGCCTCCAATCTAAATGCATATTTTTCTCTTATACATAGTTAATTCCCTATCCCCAATTGCTATGAGCCGTTGTTACAATTTTTGCAAATGGCGGCTCCTTTATTAAGAAGACTTTTTATTGGAAATTTAAACATTACTTATAAAGCCAGTAGTGCTTCTTTTAATGTTCATATTATTCATTTTTAAACATCTTAATGATGGGCAAATTATATTTGAAAAGAAAAATATACACCTAGACTGGGGTTTGAACCCAGGACTATTGACTCTCTATGTCAATGCTCTATCCAAGTGAGCTACCTAGACCTCCAATCTAAACAAGTATTTTTCTCTTATACATAGTTAATTCCCTATCCCCAAATGCTATGAGCCGTTGTTACAATTTTGCAAATGGCGGCTCCTTTATTAAGAAGACTTTTTATTGGAAATTTAAACATTACTTATAAAGCCAGTAGTGCTTCTTTTAATGTTCATATTATTCATTTTTAAACATCTTAATGATGGACAAATTATATTTGAAAAGAAAAATATACAGCTAGATTGGGGTTTGAACCCAGGACCATTGACTCTCTATGTCAATGCTCTATCCAAGTGAGCTACCTAGGCCTCCAATCTAAATGCGTATTTTTCTCTTATACGTAGTTAATTCCCTATCCCCAAATGCTACGAGCCATTGCTACAATTTTTGCAAATGGCGGCTCCTTTATTAAGAAGACTTTTTATTGGGAATTTAAACATTACTTATAAAGCCAGTAGTGCTTCTTTTAATGTTCATATTATTTGTTTTTAAACATCTTAATGATGGACAAATTATATTTGAAATGAAAAATATACGCCTAAACTGGGGTTTGAACCCAAGACCTTTGACTCTCTATGTCAATGCTCTTCTTATCCAAGTGAGCTACCTAGGCCTCCAATCTAAACGCGTATTTTTCTCTTATACATAGTTAATTCCCTATCCCCAAATGCTACAAGCCGTTGCTACAATTTTTGCAAATGGCGGTTCCTTTATTAAGAAGACTTTTTATTGGGAATTTAAACATTACTTATAGGCATATATTTCTCTTTTCAAATATAATTTGTCCATCATTAAGATGTTTAAAAAATGAATAATATGAACATTAAAAGAAGCACTACTGGCTTTATAAGTAATGTTTAAATTCCCAATAAAAAGTCTCCTTAATAAAGGAGCCGCCATTTGCAAAAATTGTAGCAACGGCTCGTAGCATTTGGGGATAGGGAATTAACTATGTATAAGAGAAAAATACGTGTTTAGATTGGAGGCCTAGGTAGCTCACTTGGATAGAGCATTGACATAGAGAGTCAAAGGTCCTGGGTTCAAACCCCAGTCTAGGCATATATTTTTCTTTTCAAATATAATTTGTCCATCAATAAGATGTTTAATAACGAATAATATGAACATTTTGAGAAACCTTTGGAATTAACAGTTTTGAGAAAAGATGTACATTCAGAAGAACAAATATAGATCTAAGAATTTAAAGTTCCCGATGAGCAAAATTTAATCCCAAATTCATAAAATCGATACCAGATGGCAGTTTGGAAGATGTCGGTAATGGAAAAATTTCAACAGTCGGAGTTTGAGTGATGATGGAGGTGAAGGCATTTGAAACTGGTATCATGAAAACATGGTACTTTATGAGGTGAGATAAAAAAGCATTTATTCGAGTGAATATATAAATTGTAAATTATCTCCTAGTGTTATTTCCCACTGTAATTTTTATTGAATTAAATTGTATATTACAATTGGTTAATTTTTTAATATTTTTTTCAGAACAAGCCAAAATCTTCAAAACAAAGAGCAAATTCTAGTTCATCAAGCATGGGAACCCCCTGAGAAGTCTGGAGCTATGCCTCGCAGAACTGGGAAGACAATGATATCGTCTTCTGACTCATCACGTACGTCATCACCTGCAATGAGACGCTCAACTTCAAGTGGAGAGGGTTCAGGTAGAGGTAGAGCTGGTACCGTTGGCAGTAGCTCCAACAGAAACTTGTTACGAAGATCAGAAACTCCTCCAGGAAAAGAAGTGAAAAGTAAGAAAAGGAAAGAGGGTGAAGTTACTATGTCTACAGATTCTCTTAGTGAACCACAGTCTAATGGTGGTGGCAGGCGTCCAACTGAAAGCATCACAAGTCGAAGTTGTATGTTGACTCGGCCAGACACACCTTCTGTCAGGCGAAAGCTAAGGGAAGAAGTGGCCATATCTACAGATTCATTAGCGGAGTCTGTTGCTAGCGGTGAAAAATTACCACCTAAAGTTGAAGCTAGTGCAAGTGCTCCGAGTTGTAGTTTGGGTTCAACTAGGCCAGACACACCACCTGTTAAAGAGAGAGGTAGAAAATGTATGGGAAGGCTAGGCGTAGAAGTGACAATGTCCACAGACTCTCTAGTTACCACAGAACACTCTTTTATTGGTGATTCTTCATCCAGAAAATTGGAAGTGAACAAAATAGTTCCCATTCCTAAATCGCCAACTCCTAAACATCAGCTCATCAACCGTCACGATGGAAGCAAAGGAAATCTAGCAAAACAAGGAAAATCAGGTGAAACAAGAAATGAGAGTAGTCAGCCCCGTTCACCAGCTCTTGCAGGAAGGCGAGTGGTGATGCGGCAAACCATAATATCACCTCGTGATTCTCCTACATTTAGACTTCGATCTGGAGTATCTTCATCTCCTTACACCGGATCTCCTTCCTTGAGAAGGAGTCTCTTACTTGCAGCCAGATCACCAACAAATGACAATGCTGCATCTGTAAACAACAATACAAAGACTGCAACGCCTACCAAATCAACAGTGACATCTACAAAAACAGAAAAAGTTGTAGTTAAATCATTCCCAAGCCCGACTACAAGCGTTACCATGAGCAAGCGTACTCCCACCAGACTTCAAACTCGCAACCAATCAGTTGCAAGTCCAGTGAAGAGTAATGGTGCAGTTCCTTGCAGAGCTTCCGGCACTCCTGCCAGAGGAGCAAGTAAAACTAATAACAATGCAACACGTAAAGTGGTTTCTAACGGCAGGAATAAACAGAACAATAATGAAGTTTCTTCCCAGAATAAAAGAAGTGAGCCGTCAGAAGACAGACCACTCACTGTTGGGTCTCGATCAGGCACTTTCCTGAAAGATGAACCGACGATTTTGAAAAAGCCAGATGTTGATAATGTACAAGAGTAAGCAAGTACTGTGCCATGTAATGTTTACACTTGCTCATACAGTTTTAGCTTAAAGCAGGACATACGTGCAATCACAAGCTTAATAGTGTAATCCCTTCAAACATGTAAATGTATTTTATCAAAAAGAAGTGACGCCATAAGGTAGAATATTAATTAATCACCTAATAAGAAAAGGCTCCAACTCCAAATTTTTCCGTTTTTATTTTATTGCTCTAAACTGTTGTCACAGTTAGCAGTGGTGTTGAAACAAGTTAAATTCCTTTCATTTAACTTGACACAAAAATCCCAAATCTACTCTTCAAACAGTCTTCTTTGAACTCTCAAGACTTGAATTGTCTTACTAATTTTAATAATAATTACAATGGGATGTATCACTATGAGGTAATATACAGTTTATATAAATGAATCGGATATTATTTTTACATCTCACCTCATAAAACTCCTTTATTTTCACTGGACTGATTTCTGAAGGCATCCCTTCTATTTGTAGCCAAAACTCCAACTGCGAACGTCTACCATCACACTAACTTTCCAACTGCCATCTGGTGCAATTTGATGTACTTTGAGATCAAATCTTGCTCCCTGGGAACTACAAAATTCATGGATCTGTCTTTGTTCTTCTGAATGTATTGTTTATATATTTTCCAAAACTGTTAATTCTCTTTAAATTTTTCAAAGATTTAGTTTCTCTTCCAATTTTGTGACACTCTAGCAAACTATGAGCTAATATTTAATTTTAGGAAGTGATATTTTGAGGTTATTTTAATTATATTATATTTAGTCTGATCATCTTACCTCAATATTAATGTTGATTTGTTCTTGAACATGTTCCAAAACAATTCTGTTTTATCGTCAGCTTGTCCAGACTTGTCTGGACGATAAAACAGAATTGTTTTGAAACATGTTCAAGAACAAATCAACATTAATATTGAGGTAAGATGATCAGACTAAATATAATATAAACTATGAGCTGCTATTCCTGATTTTTCAATTTAATATTTTTTTTTATATTTCTAAAATGTTCTTTTCTATGAGTATCTGAACCCATAAAAAAATGTAAAATTGAAAAATGGCGATTGTAGCTCATAGTTTGCTAGAAAATTACAACATTGGAAAAGAAATTAAACTTTGAAACATTTAGAGAGGTCTATGAAATTAACAGTTTGGGAAAAGATATACATTCAGAAGAACATTTATAGATCCTAGAATTTTGAAGTTTCTGGGAAGCAAGATATTATCTCAGAATTCATCATATCATCACCAGATGGCAGTTGGAAATGTCAGAAGTTCAGCAGTCAGAGTTTTGGCTGTGGATAGAAGGGATGCCGTCAATTTGTCATCAGTGAGATGTAAAAATAATGTCTGATCCATTTATATAAATTGTAACTTGCCTCAAAGTGATACTTCCCAATGAAATTTTTTATTGAAATTCCAAATATAATTTATTTCATTCATAATTATTCACTGTACAAGCATATGTGATTTTTCTTCTTTGAGTCTTTTATACAACACAGTATATAGTTCACATTTGCAGAAGCACTAACTTCCAACACTTTCTTCATCTTTAGTATTCATATCACTTTCAAGGTCCACTTTCTGAAATATGACTCTCTCTTGCAACTAACTCTTCAGACCACTTGCAACCCTTTTATATGCCAGGGTTGAACTATCAGGAAGCCCAGTCTTGACCTTTCTCAAATGGAAACCTCAAGAGGCGGATTCTTCTAGAAAGACACATCTGGAAAGCAGTCATTTTGCCCCTTTGACTCATGAGTTGCCAAATCATGAATCTTCTTCTAATGTATAAAGTGAGACTCAATTCCTACCACTGCCTGTGAAAATCAATTCTCGGCTCAACAATTTGTCATACTGTAGTTGAGGTATTTACACATCTATTCCTCATCAGAAGAAGCCCAAGTTCTAACTGCAACTTTGTTAAATTACACATTGAAAACCGATCCAATTCAGTTAGGAGAAGGACAAGTAAAAACAAAATAATCTTCTCCTATAAAATTTAGTTTTCTAGAGTTGCAGCTTTTCATATTGAGTGATTGAATGAGTCAGAAACTTTACACTTCACCTCATAAAATGTGATCCTCTCATCCAGACATGTTTCATCCACATTCTCAAGTAAATTCCAACTGAATAAATTTTTGAATATTAAAATTGTTGCCTGTACTGGAATTTTTCTCTTCAGAAATTGATTCAGGCAATCAGCCTGAATATACACATTGATATCATAAATTTCAACTGTTTGAAATGAGCCATTAATGCCAGCTTTTCTTGTGCTACCTGGTGGGAGTTGAATGAACTAGAAGATCAAATCTTCCTCAAGAGGGAACTTCAAAATTCATTATATGTTCTTGTTCTTCTGAATGTATATTTTTTCCCATATTGTGAGTTCTGTTGGTTTTTCTAAATGTTTTAAAAGTTTAGTTTATGTTCCTGTTAAACAATGAGCCATTTCTGCTGATTTTTCATTTTCTCCTTTCTTAATATTTCTGATAAAAAAGAGGAATTTATCAAATATCTGTATCATCATCATCATCATAATTTACAATTGGAGCACACAGCCTTAATGTGGCTCTTCCATTTGGTTCTAGAGCCATTCGGTTTATCTTCTTGTTGGTTTCTCTAATCATATAATTTTGGCTTTGAGAAGGATTTTATCCACATCTATACCTGAATGGTAGTCCTTAACACCTTCAAACCTGCCTGAGTTTTCTGCCAGGATTCACTCCTCTATCCTTTGGAAATCCTTCTCCTCCAGAAGGCAGCAATTTCCAAAAATAAATCCCATTCTGCCAAATATACCATACTGAAGGATACCTTCTCCACTACAACTGCCCTTGAGAATTTTGCCTTACCCTGGCAATGGCTCCTTACAATATGCTATCAGCAGGCTGAACAAAGGTTTTTAACAGTGTTATTCCCCCTCCTCCTTTGTGATTGGGGCTTGGGACCAGTACTGGCAGAGTTTCAGTATTCATAGGAAAAATTAAAAAAATATTAGGGTACTTGTATTAAAGAACATTTTAAGAACGTTAAAAATTGAGAAATTAAAAAAATCAGGAGTGGCAGCTCATCACTTGATATGCGATCATAAAACTAAACTATTAAATCATTTAGAAAAATCAATATTTCTCACAATATGGGAAATTCAAAAGAACAAGAACAAAACCATGAATTTTAAAGTTCCTGGCAGACAAGATTTTATCTCCAAGTTCATTCAATCCCTACCAGGTGGCCCGAGAAATGGCTCATTTCCTTAGAATTTAGTTGAGATTTAATGTGAATGAAGTATGTCCAGATGAAAGGTCCATATTTTATGAAGTGAGGTGTAAAGTTTGTAGGTCACCTCACAGTGTCACTTCTTGTATGTATATCAGTAATATATAAAAATGGTACAATATATAAAGTTGGCTAGTCATGGCTTGTATATATCTGTTTGAAAGCTTGCAGAAATGGTTTAAGTGTAGATAATATATGGCATCTATTTTAAAACATATTTATTGTACATGGTTTGTTTTTATTTTATACATAGAGTGTGCATGAGGAGTGGTTTATAAAGCAAAATGCCAATTTTTAAATATAGTAAATTTATTTTATGGCAAAGTGTTTTGTTGGAAGTAAGATTCTGTATGAATGTTATTGATTTGTACTTTAAGATTTCATATTTTCTCTTTTAACTGTAACATAGAATGTATTTATCACATCTTGTTTGCTCAAGTCTTTGCCTCATTTAGTTTGTACTTATAAAAATTGGAAAATGAATTTCTCAAAGATGTATTTTTAATTTATATAAATTTAATTTAATTTAATTCTTTTACACAAAATTTATAGGAAGTAACACTATGGGGTATTTTATCAAAGAAATTAAATTAGTTACTAAGAATGAGCAGTTGAATATTATTGAACCTTTATAGGAATAAATCACTAAGAGGTTTAATTTAAGATAAATTAAAATGTTTCATACCTCTCCACATAACCAGTCTTCTAAGTAGATCGCGATTTCAAAGCCTTGGTGGCTTCATCTTCAGTACTTTTCTTGTCGTCTGATGTTATGTCGATTGGAAGAACTACTTCTTCAAGAAGAACAAGGCTTTGAAATCACGATCTACTTAGAAGACTGGTTACAAGGAGAGGTATGAAATATTTTAATTTATCTTGATTGAATAGTATTTTGTATGTAATCTCTCATTTGAGAAAGTTTTATTTTTTCATCATCAGACTTGGCTGAAACTTCTTACATTCCACTCTAGGATTTGGCTTCATTCTCCACCCACAGTATATTGCATTGACATGCATCATATCATTGACATTGGCCCTTTAAGTCTAGCCTTAGTCTCCCTCATGACACCTGCCCAATCATTCTCCATCTTTATATGCCTGCCTTTGTATGATCAGTCTGGACATTGTCATCTGGGTCTACTGACCTTCCTTCTACCACCAGGTTTATCATCTAAGAATTTTCAGAGGATTCTGATCTTATGGTGAAATTAAATCTTTCTTACCTCTCCTCATTTATATCTTCTAAGTAGATCGCGATTTCGAGACTACAACTGTCTCATCCTCAGCACTTTCTTGGTGACTGTCACTTCATCTATGTATAAACTTTTCTTGGTAATTCTTCCCCTATTGATTTTACCATCTCGCAGGTTTGTTATTTCATTCCTCAATTAGAACTATTTTAAGAACATATTTGGACCACATTTTTGGTTATTGTATGCCAGGAGCAAGTCATAACACATTCCCACTATTAGATTGCAGTATTTTTATATATTTATTCACTCATTACTAAGTCCTTGTTACCATATAATATTCTGTACTCACAAGGGAAGTACTTACGTTGGACCAGTTGGATTGTAACAAAAATTGGAGGATGTGTTAATTAATTGACATTAAATATGATGATGTTAGTCATTTTGCTGCAAATTTAATAAAACTAGTGTTATTTGTCATTAAATTTCAATTGCGTCTCATTGACCGGTTCGTAACGGCACGGTTGCTCATTGCTGCTGGTTTCAACACAAGTGCGGCTAGCAGTGCAAATAACATAAATATTAGTTTCCCTCCTTCTTAACATTAATAACTATTTTTGATTACTTTATACAGATAGCAGAGCACTATATACTTTTTTTTATTTGAAATTCAGAATCGGTTATAATTTTATGTACTGGAGTAACAAAAACGAATTATCATTTACCATAATGGTGATAATGAGGGTCTTCGATGAAATGGTTGTAACAAAGTTTTTGCGAACACCATGAGCATCTGATGATGGCAATCTTGGAGCAGTTACATGTGGCACATTCACTAAAACCAATGTCAAATGAATTTTCAATCACATTTGTGAATCTCGTTACACTTTGTTCCATGTTATAGCAAGACTTTTTCCAAGCATAAATATGCATATCTTTGATGTTTTTATTATTAATTTCATACATCTCAATGATGGATAAATCATATTTCAAGAGAAAAATTATACGCTCAGACCGGGACTTGAACCCGGGACCCTTGGTTTTCTAGTCCAAGTGCTCTACCATTTGAGCTACCTGAGCAAGTACCGATCTAAACGCAAATCTTTCTCTATATACGTTGAAATTCCCGCCCCAAATGCTTTGAAGCCTTTTTTTGCTTCTATCTTTGCAAATGGCGGCTCCTATATTAAGAAGACATATTTGGGAATTATACATTACATTATAAATGCCAGTACGGCTATTTTCGATGTTTTTATTATTAATTTCATACATCTCAATGATGGATAAATCATATTTCAAGAGAAAAATTATACGCTCAGACCGGGACTTGAACCCGGGACCCTTGGTTTTCTAGTCCAAGTGCTCTACCATTTGAGCTACCTGAGCAAGTACCGATCTAAACGCAAATCTTTCTCTATATACGTTGAAATTCCCGCCCCAAATGCTTTGAAGCCTTTTTTTTGCTTCTATCTTTGCAAATGGCGGCTCCTATATTAAGAAGACATATTTGGGAATTATACATTACATTATAAATGCCAGTACGGCTATTTTCGATGTTTTTATTATTAATTTCATACATCTCAATGATGGATAAATCATATTTCAAGAGAAAAATTATACGCTCAGACCGGGACTTGAACCCGGGACCCTTGGTTTTCTAGTCCAAGTGCTCTACCATTTGAGCTACCTGAGCAAGTACCGATCTAAACGCAAATCTTTCTCTATATACGTTGAAATTCCCGCCCCAAATGCTTTGAAGCCTTTTTTTTTTTGCTTCTATCTTTGCAAATGGCGGCTTCAACGTATATAGAGAAAGATTTGCGTTTAGATCGGTACTTGCTCAGGTAGCTCAAATGGTAGAGCACTTGGACTAGAAAACCAAGGGTCCCGGGTTCAAGTCCCGGTCTGAGCGTATAATTTTTCTCTTGAAATATGATTTATCCATCATTGAGATGTATGAAATTAATAATAAAAACATCGAAAATAGCCGTACTGGCATTTATAATGTAATGTATAATTCCAAATATGTCTTCTTAATATAGGAGCCGCCATTTGCAAGATAGAAGCAAAAAAAGGCTTCAAAGCATTTGGGGCGGGAATTTCAACGTATATAGAGAAAGATTTGCGTTTAGATCGGTACTTGCTCAGGTAGCTCAAATGGTAGAGCACTTGGACTAGAAAACCAAGGGTCCCGGGTTCAAGTCCCGGTCTGAGCGTATAATTTTTCTCTTGAAATATGATTTATCCATCATTGAGATGTATGAAATTAATAATAAAAACATCGAAAATAGCCGTACTGGCATTTATAATGTAATGTATAATTCCCAAATATGTCTTCTTAATATAGGAGCCGCCATTTGCAAAGATAGAAGCAAAAAAAGGCTTCAAAGCATTTGGGGCGGGAATTTCAACGTATATAGAGAAAGATTTGCGTTTAGATCGGTACTTGCTCAGGTAGCTCAAATGGTAGAGCACTTGGACTAGAAAACCAAGGGTCCCGGGTTCAAGTCCCGGTCTGAGCGTATAATTTTTCTCTTGAAATATGATGCATATCTTTGTCAATTTCTGCTGACAGTTGATTATATACAAGGAAATGCAGTTTTATAATGATGAATCTATAAGACATTTTCACGTCACCAACTGATTTTAGACGCACATATTCTTCAAGTCGTCGCACATAGATCTTATACTGACGGGGGAAAAAATCAAATGGTTGTATATATTTGGTGGCTCCTGCAGGAATAATTTTCAGCCTTACATTTTTATCGGGTAAACAGTCCTGTAGCAATTGTTCGTCCATATGCCCAGACCACAAGTCGCATGTTAAAAGTGAATCCATATCAATGTTTTCACTAAACACATGTTTTAAGAATGTTTTCAAATGTTCTTTTGTCATTTTTCCACTGGCACTACAGTCGACACACACATTTGGAGGTGTATTCTCTTCTATCTTCTTCTGAACTTTGGGCCCAAATTTGTTCCCAGTAGGTTCTTGAAAACAGAGGTATAACCTCTTCCCAAGTTGCCCACACATTGAAATAAGAATATATATCGTGAAAGACTGTGTAGTTCTATGGGTTTTGAACTGTAGCAATAGTGAGCATTTTGCCTTTGACCGCCAGTGTTCTGTTTCCTGTCATTTCATAATTAAATTGACTTTGGTCACAGATCCACACATTCTTTGTTGGTATGCAGTTTTCTTGAATGGTCTGATTAACGTCTCTTACAAACTTATTTGCATTTTCAATAATTTGAGTTTCGTTTTCAATACCCTTGACAGTGACAAATTTGGTAATTTTTCTTGAAGAAATATTGTTTTCTTTTTTGAAATTTGAAATGAATGTATTTGAAGCTTTAAATTCATTCAAACCCAATTCCTTCGCTCAAAAAAAGAGCCCACAATTGTAAATGTCAATAGTGCACTGTCAATCCCCGATCTCGAGAATCTCAAAACTTATTAAGGATATAGTCTTTAATTTGGGTGATTTTGTAGGGGTCCCTGTTTTTTAATTGTGAAGCTAGATAAGATGTTTTATTTTCTATATAATTCAAAATTGTTCTTACGTTTCGGTTATTAATTAATTATGGTAATTTTTTTATTATTTATGAACAGGACTTTGGGCCAGATTTCCCTGACATCCTATATTCATAAATGTTTTCCAAAGTTTTTTCAGAATAGACTGACAGCACATTAGTACGTTTAGGTTTTTTAACAGGAGATAGCTCAAAGCTACTTGAATTGTCACATTCCTCACTGGATTCATTGGCAATTTCAAAGTCTTCAGAACATCCAGCCTCTGTGAGTTTCTGACTGCAAGTAACATAGTCTTCAAAATCTAAAGTATTTTCACTAACGTCCTCTAATCCATTCTAATATTTTTGTTCTGAAATTTCTGCCAGAAAATACGCTAACTGGTCATCCTCCAATTCAGGTTCTTCGTGTTTTCAAATGTTTCCTGAACTATAGATTGTAACATAGTTAAGACGTAAAATGGATATATTATGCCCATTTTATTCTTTTGATGAAATATTTTATTGACTCACAAGACTATTACCTGTAAATGTAAATTTTATCTTTAGGATTTGCTGGATTAGCTTTTTTCCATTAACCCAGTGTAAATATACTGTTATGTCCTAAAAATAGTATTAATTTACACATAAATATGCTAATTAATAAATAATAAAACAAATATTCTATCGTACTTTCAATTTATTGAGTTTTTTATGTTTAAATAGAAACAATTTGTCTATACTGTACGAATACTCGACTGCAGGAGTGAAAAAAACATTCACACTCCGGAACACTGCTCTTCAAGTAACCGTGCCGCTCCGTTGCAATATTTATTTCGTTAGTTTATCTCTCTCCCCTTGCCTCTTTTTTGTTCTTCCCTAGTTCACTGCACTATCATTTTCTATTTTTATTTGTTTATTTTATTTTTTCCAAGTGTTTTACTTATTTATTCTGTCATGTACCAATGCCAAGCCTTTATTTATTTTTTTCTTGTTCCTCATTTCCTATTAAATATTATGCATACGATTGAATTTGCAGTGAAATGACTAATAGCATGGTGTTCAGTATCCTTCATTCAACATATCCTCCAATTTTTGTTACAATCCAACTGTTCCAACATAAGTACTTTCCTTGTCAGTTAATTTTGTTAGGTGAGAAAGTGGACAAGTTAATGTACATCAGATTAATTTACATTTTACTGGATAATCTGGCACCACATAAAAAAAGTATATAACATAATTTACGTTATTTTATTTGCAGACTATTTTAGTGAATTTCGAAAGAATTTAGAGGCAGTGTTTCAAATGTCGAAAATATGTTTTTTTTACACAAACAAATATATATGACTATTTACATATAAATATTTGCACAAACATAATTTGAAATTACCATAATCTAAAATCTCATAAAAAAACTATAAAATATATATATGTTGATAAAAAGATTGAAACGCAAAAGCCTCTACATAAAGAGATAAGTTATAATTACTGAGATAAAACAAACATTTTGGTAATTACATTTTAGTGATTCATGATGAAAGCTGTCTAGTGCATAATTTATCTGTTTTGTACATATTTTGATTAAAAATATTAATTTTAATTAAGCGAAATTGTACTGGATAATCTGGCACCACATAAGGAGTTGGTTATTCCATTCGATCAGGATTTAATACATATTTTCAATTTCCCATATTTAACTATGAACATGTTTTCAGTTGTAAATATGGATCTGGTTTTGGAAGATGGATATGGAAAATGATGTATTGAAATTAATGAGAGGGTAAATCTACAATATCAAAATTAAATGCTGTGTTATGGGATCAGAATATAAGTTCTAAAACAAAACAAATTTTTTTATTATGATAATAAGGAATAAATTATATATGGTGCAGAAATATGGGAATTAAAATCTAGAACAATAAGTAAATTAAATTCTGCAGAAATGGAATTTTTGAGGCATTCATATAGAATTTCTAGATGAGATAATATAAGGAACAGTGTAATTAAACATGATGAATATTCAAACTTCAATTATGGATTTCATAAAAAAACAAAATGGTAAGGTCAGGTCAAAAGAATGACAGAAGACAGATTTCCAAGAATGGTGTCATTTGATAGAAGATGATAATGGCCAAATATAATGTGGATTCGATGTTATTTTGAGCAGCATGAGGGAAAAAGGATTGGAGGATGGAGATTGGAATGACAAAGAGATGTGGAGGACAATGTCAGTCGATTAATTCGGTACAGGAAGATGTTATGAAACGTGAAACCTGCTAAATAAAAATAAAAAAATGTATGGAAATTTTAGGTTATTTGTACTTCATCTTCTCATTCAGTTCTAAGGCATTTCTCGCATTTGGGGGGGGAAGATGAATATATATATATATATATATGAAAGATACAGGGTAAAACAAGGTAAGTCAATTTTTTCCTTAAATCCTAGAAAACATACTTTTAGTCATATACATACTTCCGTACCTGTAAGCCAAACTTTGGAGGTAAATAAACCCTTGTCTAAACTGTATCTTTTAATATTTCTCACTTCTAAATGATACTGCTTTCTACGGAGAATCTAATACACCTCTAACTCCTTTCCAACAAAAAAAAGTTAATTTAATTAAAATTACAGTGGGAGGAAACACTATGAGGTATTTACATTAAAGAATGTGTTGGAGAAAATGCTTTAACATCTCACCTCATAAAGTTGCGTATCTTCACAATACCGGTTTCAAAAATATATAGTATTACTTCCATCTTCAGTCATATTCCAACTTAGAATTGGAATTTGACTGAAGATAGAAGTAATACTATACTTTTGAAACCGGTATTGTGAAGACACGCAACTTTATTTTAAAGCATATTTTCATTAAATTAAATTTTTAAAAAGTTACTTTTTTTTGTAACCTTCATATATATTCTTCAGGTTTTATGTATATATATATATATATATGTTCTTCAGATAATTATTTACATACTGCTATAATAATTTATGCATTTTTCATGTTTTTATTTCGTATAGACACACTCCTAGCATACAATCTCCCATATTTTTCATTTAAGGGTCTATCTTCGTGACTTATTGTTATTAATTTTTATTTTGTGTTTTTATTCATAGTTCAAATAAACAAATTCACTGAGTTCTCATGAGAGTATAATTTAGTTGTGAATGATGGCTGCTCATTCTACGTGCAATATTTAGAGGATAAATAATATTTCACTTAATTTGACAAATAACCCATAGAAATTGCCTTTTTTGTTTCATTAAAAGTAGCAATTGATTTTTTAAGCATACATTTGTTATAGTCTGTGAGGATATAGTTTTGTAGTTGTTTTAAGAGAGAGAAGTAATCTGGTTGTTTTAAGAGAGAGAGAAGTAGTCTGGTCATTTTAAGAGAGAGAAGTAGTCTGGTTGGTTTAAGAAAGAGACGGGTACTCATCTTTCCTCTGTCGCCATAATATGCCTGAGGGAAGATCAAAAACAGTTGAATGCCTTGTTTAACTAAATAACCATGCGCTGTAATATGTTGGGAGGTGAAAAAACCCAAGCATTTCCAAGAATTTTAACAAAAGAAGACCATTGACCATAAATGTTATTGTGAATATTGTTAGACAAGGACGGTACTCCAGAAGAGTAAAAATCACGACAACTAAATCCTTACAGCGTATAACTACAAAATTCCTAGTTCATGTTTTGTTATATTGAATAATATTATTTTATTTTTATAAATTTAGTCATATTTTTTAATGAAATAGTTTATTTAATTTTATCTGATTGTTGAAAATATTTTTTTAAAGTTGTATGAAATATATGTATTTATTTTGACATGTGCAGTGTTTAGTTTAAAATTTTACAAAAACAACATAATCTGTCACTTATGCTTAAGATAATGCAGAATATAAATTTAAAACTTGCAATTTTAATATTTTATTTTAGGAAGTGATATTTTGAGGTTATTTTAATTAAATTATTTTTAGTCTGATCATCTTACCTCAGTATTAATGTTGATTTGTTGTTGAACATGTTTTGATTATATCATAATCATCATCAACATCTTGCCCAGACTGGTTAGATTTATGTTGCACACCCTGGATGTCGATGTCAGCTCCATCCTGTGGTTGGCCAAAGAACCTCCAAACGAGGTCACGCTCCGTCGGTATTTCAAAATTCATAACTCTGGTTTTGTTCCTCTGAATATAGATTTTTCCCAAATAGTCAGTTCTTTTGTATTTTCTAACTGTTTTAATAATTTAGTGTCCAAATTTATATTATGTTTTTCAGACCAAACATGAGCAGCAACTGCAGATTTTTCTATTTCCTCATTTTTAATATTTCTTGTATGTTCTTTGGTTCTAATTTTTAGGTTTATTTTTGTTTTTCCTATATATATCTTTTCACAACCCGTACATTCAATTTGATATATTCCTGATTTTTTTTATTTTTATACATCAAATTGAATGTACAGGTTGTGAAAAGATATATATAGGAAAAACAAAAATAAACCTAAAAATTAGAACCAAAGAACACATAAGAAATATTAAAATTGGGGAAATAGAAAAATCTGCAGTTGCTGCTCATGTTTGGTCTAAAAAAGATATTATAAATTCAGACACTAAATCATTAAAACAGAAAATACAAAAGAGCTGACTATTTGGGAAAAAATCTATATTCAGAAGAACAAAACCAGAGTTATGAATTTTGAAATACCGACGGAGCGTGACCTTGTTTGGAGGTTCTTTGGCCAACAACAGGATGGAGCTGACATCGACATTCAGGGTATGCAACATAAATCTAACCAGTCTGGGCAAGATGCTGATGATGATTATGATATAATCGAAACATGTTCAAGAACAAATCAACATTAATATTGAGGTAAAATGATCAGACTAAAAATAATTTAATTGCAATTTTAAGTCTTGTTAAGTTTTTAGTTTCTAGTAACAATTGGTGAAAAATGTTTGGATTGAAATTACATTTCATTTTGATAGAATTATTTGTATGACTTTTCGATGCTTGAATGAATCAGTTTTCAAAATTTAAATATTTTACCAACAGATGGTGCTCATTAACACTGACCATGTAAGCTTCCAATATTGCATTTCATTGTTGAAGTTTTGTAATAATGCTTTGGACTTATCTTCCCCTTTAAAATTGCTGCAATTATGTCATTAGGCAGTAATTCATACAGAATTTACTGGAAAGAAGAACTTTGAAATGTAGCATTTCATTAGATGTATTATTTACAAAATTAATGTAATATACTATATATTGAGATTTGCTGTAGAAACTATTTCTATGTGAAGAGAATTACTTTATTTTCAATTTTGAATGTACTCAATATTAATTAAATTTATTATTTTATTTAGTACAGAGATAGTTTATGAGGATCCGGTACTGTCACTTAAATTGTTTTTTAATTTGTATATGTTGGAATTGGAAAACTTAGGTTATGTTATATGTGAACCATCCCAAATCTCAATCACCAGTCCTATACACATTAAAATAATAATAAATATAATCATTACAGTGTGTGAGATTTTAGAAAGTGATTGACAGTGCTTGAGCAATCATGTTCATTCTACTGTTGACCAGTCACAATCCATGTTTGTCATACGATTTCGGAGATATGTGGCCCTATATTATCACCATTTTATTCTTTCTTCTGTTTGCAGTGCATTGTATGAAACAGAGACTTGCATGTTAATCATAACAGTTTTAATCATTATCAGAACACTAATGACATGGTATATATGCGATCAACGTACTGATGATATTGAAAAAAGAAAATTATTTGACTTTAGCATCATTGAAAACTGATAGCGAGTGAGAAAACATTTGAGCAGCTGGGAAGAAAAAATCAATCATAAAGTAAGATCTTATGCACTGTTGAAACTCTGAATAGCAGATGGAAAGCAAGAAGTAGATTAACTAACTGCTAAATTCCTGTCATTTCAAAATAATGATGGTTTATTTGAACTGGCAGAAAAATTAAGCCATTAGGCCTTGTATTATATATTCCTGGTATATATTTTGCTTGTAAAAATATTGCATACAGTAGAAATATTAAATACATAAAAAGTTATGTAAGATCATAACATGATAAATAATTATAAGTAAGTAACAATATCCATCAAATCACAGACAGCGAAATGAACAGCAGATTATTCCTAATGGGAAGATGCTCTGCAAGAACCTAAGTTATCCATTTTACAAACAAATGCCAGTACAGTTGGAAAACCGATGTACACAAATGTCCATGGATAGAATCCCAAAAACCATGCTTCACTACCACCCACATGGAATGAGAACTTTGAGCCATCCAAGGAAGAGATTGCAGTAGGTCATCAGGCCTTATACTTGTGTGGAAGATGATGATGATGAAACTAAAATTGAAATGAATCAAATCAATATTATTAGAGAAACCATAAGTTAATCCACCAGTTAGAAAAGAAACATATTTAAATATATTCTAAAAGAAACTAATGGCTGGCAGCCCTTATTTCTTGTGGTAGAATCTAGGCAGTACATACTGGGATGTCTGGTGCGATCATGTACTCAGATTGTGATTGGAGGATCTAAACTCAAACTCTATCATCTCAATAGTAATTATAGTAACGTCACTCCAATAAATAGTGATTGTTTTACAAGTGCCAGTTTATAAACATTCACAAAGTATTTACAGCTGCACATCACTTGTGCACTAAAAGAATATTTGAAGGTTGTTTAGTCTTAAGTTTTCAGTTAGGGCAAGTTGTTTTAGTTAGCTTTTTTTAAGTTTAGTCGAATAAATGGTTAGGAAATATTCATGGTGGGGACATGCCCTATCTCTATATCAGTATATTATGTTACCTTAAGAATCGCCAAAAGAGAGTAAAAAAATATTAAGTTACTACTGCCTGAACATTCTATTGCAAGAAGGACCCAGGCCTCTCTTATAATGACATTCCTTTAACATTCATTCTTAAGTCATCTATCTCCTCTAAAATTCAACCATTTGTCTTGGTCTTCCTTTTACCACTTGGTTTGCCACTGAAAGCTTTCTGACTATTCTATTATTCTCCATTCTGACCTCATGTCCCAACCAGGAAATTCTTTCTGTTACAATATTTGGTTTAATTAAATTCCGTCTGGCTTTCTTTATGTTGAGACTTGTAAGTAAAGTTGAGATTCCTTAGGAGCCTGACGCTAAGTATTCCAGTGGTAAGTCTGCTACCTTTTAGTCTCTGGACAGACATTAGGATACCACATTTACTTAGTACCCATGGAACGGTTACACTGCCATGACTTGGACCTCAGAGCCTAATTTGTTAAAACAGGTTGTACCACGAGAAAGTGTGGATGAGAGTTGGTTACGAGAGGTTGTATTTCATGTCACTATCACTTACAACCCAAAATTTTGTCTAAATATAAACATTTTTAAAGATTTTTGGGTTAATAAATTCTATCTTCAAGTTCCAGTTAGTCAAAAAACATTTTAAATATTGGCCCTTCCAACTATTTTATATGTTTGTGAAGTATGGACATTGAAAAAAAAGGATATTCAGAGACTTAGTTCTGCTGAAATGAGAAATCTTTGGAGGACTGCTCAATACACACTACTAAATCTTAAAAAAATGACATCTTAGATGAATTGCACATGGAACCTTTGGGAAACAATTTCTGATTATAAGTCAAAATGGATGCAACATGTTCATCAAATAGAAGATTACAGGATACCCAAGTTGATGTTAAGCTATCAACCTATAATAAGAAGAAGAAGAGGACATCAACTCAAAAGACTTCTAGATGGTATTTCTATTGGGGCTGAATTAGGTCAACAAGTGGCCTAAATTTGTGAATAGACTATGATGATATTTGGTTTACCGTACAGTTCTTCAACCTCTTTGTTTGATTTTATCCTCCAAACATTATTTACATTAACTGGGCCACAGATTCTTGTAAGAATTTTCCTTTTTCTTGTTGCAGCAACAATTTCACCATTCACATGTCAAAATGGTATTCAACATCATCATTATGGGCTGTGGCCTTTCTCAGAAGCTCCAATCCATTTATCCCTACCTGTAGCCAATCTCATCCAATTTCTTTCTCCAATCTTCGCAACATCCAAGAGACACAGTCCTTCCACCTATTCTTGGACCTTCCTATCCCCATCTCCCTTCCAGCATCATTGTAAATATCTTTGTCACTTCTCTATCTTCGTTCATTCTTTGTAGATGTCCAGCCCACTTCAGCAGCTGTTAGATCAGCCTCTTCATCTCTTTATATTTGCTATATAATTCAGAGTTGTATTTTCTCCTCTATTGAGGTAAGAGACGAATACCGGATACTGATAAATTACCATTATAAATGTAAACTAAATTTTTAACATTGGTATACTCCATTGAAGAATTAATTGTTCTCCCAGTTTAATTTAAAGCTGTTCCAACAAGGTCTGTAATCACTTTGAACTCAGGCCTATGGATCATATGAGGGAAAACAAATGTTTTATATTACAGTGTTGCAGTTTTTAAATTGTAGAATATTTATTAAATGTGAGATTAAAATTAATATATTCATTAGATGTGACAACAGACTGTTGTTCATAGAGCTGAAGTTTCTATATTTTGTAATTGTGGTTATTTATAGTCACTTCAACTGATAATATTCAGTAATTGTGTAGAAGGGCACTGCTTTTGAACTTGTTAATTTCAGTGAAGAATTTAAAATAGCTCTATTTTCTATGTATAAGTAAAAATTTGTTTAATTTAGCTAACTGAAATGATTCACACTCCTTTTGTCTAGAGAATATTATTAGTTACGATAAATTTCAGTCGGTTAGCTTTTGAGATTTCTTATTCTTGAAAAAATGGCAATTTATTAAAACTTGAAGATCACTCGTAACATACTTGATTTATATTAACAATAATTTATATTATTGTTCACTCATTGGACTGGTTCAAAAGTTCTATGTTTATACAAAATTACTAAATTTTGTCTTGTGTAACAATAAGTAAGTGATGATTCTGTGCTCTGTCAGATTGCTTTGTATGAATAATTTAAAATTGTGGTTTGATTGTAGTTTAGGCTTTTAGGAATAACCGTACAATAAATTATTACCATAAAATGGTAATTAAGTAGATTCCTTCACTCGACTGTTCTCCCTAATTCTTTTCGGTAAACAGTATGCTAGTAAACTATTTAAAATGTTTTTTAATCCCTTGATTGTTGAAAATAATCAGTACATCATTGTAATTCTTAAAAATGGACAGCAGCAAAATGTCTTCATATAAAATATTGTTCAGTAAGCTGTAAAGTAATCTGGAGTACTCTTCTTAACTTGCCACTCCCTAATCCAAACAAAATAAATTACATCATACTTAATGCAGCATCCATGTTGAAAATCCAAAAACAATCAAATCATTCAGTAATCAAACAGTTGCAATATACTGGATAATTCACCAAAAAAACTAGATAGCCTAGAAATATTTCATTGAAGGAATGCGCTTAATTACTCACAAAATGAATAAAATATTGTATACTGCATTTATGTCAGTTAATGATAGAGAGTTTTTTGGGTCAGTAATATTAAAGCATTTTTGGTATTGTCAATATGTTGTCAGATAAAAGAAGAAAGCATTTTTTATTGTGTTTACTGTGATGCTAAGAAACAGATGGAAATATTGACATCAACTGTAATAATTACAAGCCATTTTACAGATTGTAGTCTTATTGTATTTACCAGTAATTAAATATAATTATATTTTGCTGTAAATAATTGAAACAATCACTAATTGCTTACATATAACTTTTTCCATCTTTAGAAATGTAATTAGTTATTGTTCTGATCTGTATATGAGGTTATGAATTGCTGTGTTTTTCATTTGTTTTTTCTTCAAATTTATTTTCTTATTATTGTTTTTATGTAAAATTGATAGTTTATTATTTATTGTATAAATTAATAATCCTTTGTTTTCATCTTCTTTCAAATGAATGTTGTTATTGTTGGTGTTTTTATGTACAATTTATAGTGTAGTATTTATTGTATTATCTTTTGTTTACATCTAATTGTTTTCTTCATTAATAGTATATTATGATGCGAGGTTGGGAAGTGGTTTTTACAGAATTGAGGAAAATGTTTAAAAACCAAGCGATAGCGAGGTTTTTAATTTCCAAGAATCTGTAAAACACTTGGCAAACATGCATTGTACATTATTTTTTGCATGATGGTGTTTTCAAAATAATAAATAATAGTAAAATAATGACATCTTTGTTGGAAATATTTGCATTCATTATAAACAATTGACTAATGTTAACAGTGTGGGTAATGTTTATTAGGTGAAACAACAGGGGCCGTGAGACCAATTAGTGATAAAATAACAGGAGGCCATGAGACCAATTAGTGATTAAATGGCAGCAAGTATGTATTTATTGTTTTATATTGTTTCAAATAAAGTTCAGTTCATTTAAAATGCAGTGATTTGTTTTATAAAATGTATATTAAAACTACCTTTTGGATATTTTTTTGTATATACATTGTATGTAGTATACATAGAGGGCAGTGGTTTTACTTCCCACACGTGTGTTTGTAGTATGTAATATTACAGTATAGTTATTTAGATTGGCAACCCCGAAATGTAGGAAGTTGAACTTTCAATTATGGTTAGTTACCATTGCTGTAAGTACGACAAAATGCACTATTGCAAAAATAATATTTTTGCATGATAGTGCGTTCTGTCGTACTTACAATAATGGTGACCATGATTGAAAGTTCAGTTTTCTAAATTTTGGGGTTGCTAATCTATGAATAACTAAACTATACTGTAATTTTACAAATTACCAACCGAGTGCAGGAAGTAAAACCACTGCTCTTTATGTATACTATGTACAATGTAGGTCTATATACGAAACAAACCACTACATTTTAAATGAACTGAACTTTATTTGAAATAATATAAAACTAAGTTCGCACTTGCTGCCATTTTATACCGATTGGTGTCACGGCCTACTGCAGTCTCAACTAAATTATTTACGGCATTTATCGTATAAACAATGGCATAACTGTTAACATTAGTCAGTTGTTTATGATGAATGCAAATATTTCCAACAAAGATGTTCTTTTTTACTATTACGTATTATTTTGAAAACACCATCGTGAAAAAAAATAATGTACAATGCACGTATGTGAAGTATTTTACAGAATTTCAGAAATTAAAAACCGAGTGACAGCGAGGTTTTTAATCATTTCCTCACTTCTGTAAAAACCACTTCCCAACCTCGCATTGTAATATACTATTATGGTATTAATTGCCTTTTGTTTACAACTTCTTTCAAATTAATTTTATTATTGTTGTTTTCATATGTAAAATTGATAGTGTATTATGTATTGTATTTTATGGCCTTCTTTTAGATTGTATGTTTATCATAGCTTCATACCAACCCTTGAGGATGCCGGACACAGCCTCTGGCAAAATGTTAGGGAATTTTAAGCCTAATGATCACAGTCAACAAGCCCAGAAAATGTCTACAGATAATAGCTTCATTTATCATTCAATTATTATCAAGTTTCCAGATTTTAAACCCCCCCCCCCTTTAAAAAAATATTGTAGCTTACATAATACATTACAAAGTTGAAATATTTCATTTGATTATGAATGTAAGAAATTGCATAAAATGTTTATAATGACATTATTTGTTGTTGAATATTTTTTCACCTGTGGAATATAAATGATCACAATTAGTAAGTTTACCCAGAATCATTTCTCCTTTCAAATCAAATAAAACCTGTTTTACAGATTGTATTGAATTAATGTAGAAATTCTTGAAATACTTACAAATTTTCCATGGCCTGTTATAAATTGTGTTAAAATGAAATTTGGAGTAATTTTTTTTTTTTTACATTTTGCCTCTAGTGTAATCTTGAAAAGAAGAATTCTTTAGTTAAAGCACCATTTGCCCTCCTTATCCAAAGGTCATTCCAACAATTGAATATGTAGTTCGAAATTTTATGTACTGATCTAGAGTTTCATGACCAACATTTATTTCATAGTAAGATGAGATCTTGCAGGCTATGGTCTTGAGGCTTCAAGTTTTCTAGATTTTCACAGACTGCATCCGATATCCTAATGGCAGGCAACAGACGAGAGTCAGACTGAAGCCAACTCCTGAGAATCCCTGGTGAATCTTCAGGTAACTTGAAGCCTGGAAGATGTCATATATGACTGAAATTTTATGTTTAACATAAAATGTGGGAGAGAGAAAATGCATAATTCTACTAATACAATACATAATGCACTATACACTTTATAAAAAGAAAACAAAAACAAAATATTTTAGAAGATACTGAAATGTTAAAAGAATCTGAATTGATAATAACTTCCTATACATGTTATAATGATAATGAATCTATAAATTGCTGGAGATGGATAAGTTATATGAAAGGAATTAAATATACTGTAGTTGAGAAAGATTTAAACAATCAACATGCTTCATACCTCACCTCATATCCAGTCTTATAAGTAGATTGCAGTTTCATCTACAGTACTTTCTCATTGATTGATGTTATATCAATCAGAATAACTACTTCTTCTTCCCTCTGTTGGTGGACCGATAAACCTCCGGATCCAGTCAGAATCCGCGGGAATTTCAAAGTTCATAAGTTTTTCTTTCTTGTTTTTTGAATGTGGCTTTTTTTTCCAAACTGTGAGTTCTTTTTGTTTTTCTATTTGTTTAATTAGACTGGCTTTCGATTCAATTAGATGTTTTTGCACCAAGCATGAGCAACTACTGCTGACTTTTCCACTTCACCATTTTTGACATTTCTAAGATGTTCTTTCATCCTTGTTTTCAAATTTCTTTTTGCTTTTCCTATGTCAATTTTGTCACATTCCCTGCATTTGATCTGATAAATTCCTGATTTATTTTCTTCTTCAATTTTTTTTGGCTTTAATTATCCTATTTAGGCTGTATTCATTCTTCGGTGCCAATCTTATATTAAACTTTTTGAAATTTTTTTGAAACTTCTGGTGTTTCAATGGATGGTAAGTGAATTTCTTGAATTTTTTTCTGTTTGTTTTATAAGTGTGCTTTCATTAATTAATTTTTATCTTTTAAATTTATTTATTTTCTTGTATACCATATTTTCAAAGCCATTTTCTGTTGCAACATTAATTATGTATTCTTTTTCATAATTTTCTTTGCTCATAGGTATATTTACTAGACTATGTGTCAAACTATTGAATACTGTCTCTTTGTGAGCAAAATGGTTGAATCCCGAAGCTTTAAAATAGTTTTCTGTATATTCCAAATTCTATCCAGTGAAACACCACAAGTTTCAAAAAAATTTCAAAAAGTTTAATATAAGATTGGCACTAAAGAATGACTACAGCCTAAATAGGATAATTAAAACCAATAAAAATGAAAAAAATTGAAGAAGAAAACAGATCAGGAGTTTATCAGATCAAATGCAGGGATTGTGACAAAATTTATATAGGAAAATTTGAAAACAGGGGTGAAAGAATATCTTAGAAATGTTAAAAATGGTGAAGTGGAAAAGTCAACAGTTGCTGCTCATGCTTGGTCCAAAAAACACCTAATTGAATCAAAAGCCAGTCTAATTAAACAAATAGAAAAACAAAAAGAACTCATGGTTTGGGAAAAAAGCCACATTAAAAAAAAAACAAGAAAGAAAAACTTATGAACTTTGAAATTCTTACTGGATCCAGAGGTTTATCGGTCCACCAACAGAGGGAAGAAGAAATAGCTCTTCTGATCGACATAACATCAATCAACGAGAAAGTACTGTAAATGAAACCGCGGTCTACTTAGAAGACTGGATATGAGGTGAGGTATGAAGCATTTTAATTCTATCTTAAATTAAATCTCATAATGATTTCTTTTTCCTATAAAAGTTCAACTTAAACAATTGTTTACAATAACGTATAATTGTTTTTATTTACATGACAATACTCGATGCTGATATGAAATATGTTGTTTTAAAAAATATTGATTATTTACATGGGTGCCTGCAAGGGGGTGCACTTGCACTCCCCTGTTGGAAAAGAAAATAAACAGAAAAAAATTAAGAAATATTTATTTTATTAAGTCACTGTTTTAATAAAAATTCATCCCCCCCCCTGTTGGGGAAGAAAATACACAGAAAAAATGATCAAATACCCGCGCAATTTGAATTTGACATTAACTTAATTGACATAACATAAATGTATAATTATAAATTATATTTTATTAGTTAATAGTATAGTGTGTAGATGCAGATGCACCTCCCTGAAAGTAATCCTGGTGGCACCCATGTTATTGTACTTAAATGAGTTTTGGTTATTTTTAAATTAAGCCGGAAATATTTACAAGTTTAAGTCCTTATAATAACCTTACTGTTTTGTATTTAATTAATGTATTTTGCTAAAGAAGATCCTTCTAAACAACAAACTTAAGAGCCTTATTGAGAGGCTGTTTATTGTTTGTGAAAAATATTGATCATGGTGCTTTGGTAATGAGTTTTTGAATATCGGATTTTAAATAAATAAATATTTTTTGTGTTATCAGGCACACAGAAAAAGCTAACATTAAAGCTGTAATTCAGGAAAACTGAATGTATACAGTGTTATGAGGCTTGGGAAATGTAAATATTTGAAGAAAGGCAAGTCAATATATCTGAAAGAAGGATCCTGAGGCATATTTTTTAAAGAAATGATGTTTGGAGGACGAGATGCAACTGTGAATTGTATAACATATTTAACAAACCGGATGTTTATAAAGATTAAAAAAGGCAGGACATATACTGATGATAGAAGATATTTAATGAAGGAACCAGGAATATTGGAAGACAGAAGATTATATGAGACAGGACATAAGGATCTGTGGAATTAAGAACTGAAGAAGAGAGCCATTGAACAGAGAGGAATTGCAAAAACTTGTGAAAAAGACTAAAATCCATTGATGGCAATCAAGCTATTAAACTTTAATGGAGCTTAAAACTTTATTCAAGCTGTGGTAACTTACATTGACACTATGAGGGTCACTCCAAAAGTAATGCACATTATTTTTTTTTTCTTAAGTTATTTTTCATTCTACATCTTTCCAATTTACGGAGTTCATAGATACATCCTTCCTGCTTGTGTTCAAATGTATTTCAGCCCGCTCCCGTGAGTAGTGCTCTCATGTTTTCAAAATGGCTGCTGCACTTGACATTCATCAGAAACAACAGTGGCAGACCCCGCATTGCACGATCTCCTGTGACATGTGCAGAGAGTTAACAACATGGTTTTGTTGACAAACACGTATGTGGCAACTCTGAAGAAACTTCAAGCTCGACTACATTGTGTTTGATTGCATCAGGAAAAGCAGGATGTTTTGCTGTTGCACAACAATGCACGGGGCCACATGTCAGACACCAAACCATGAAAGAGATCAGAAAACTTGGATGGTCAGCATTGAAACACCCGCTTTACAGTCTTGCCTGGCTCCATGTGACTACCATCTCTTTGGTAAACTGAAGGAATCCCTTCGTAGAACAAGGTTTATAGATGATGATTCCCTCGTGGAAGCTGCCAATCTGTGACTCAAGCATGCTAGTCGAGAATGTGGGTATACAGGCCCTAGTTCCAAGATGGCATAAAGCAGTTGAAAAGGATGGGGATTATGTAGAAAAATGAAATGTTACTAAAGTATGTATCTAAACACTGTAAAATAGGAAAGCTGTAAATTGAAAATGTAATTATAAATAAATGTTGTGCATTACTTTTGGAGTGACCCTTATAGATAAGAGGTGTACAATTTTTTTTTGGGAATTTTTTATCAAAAATTGTTCCTATATATATTTGAATAGTTCAGCTTTTTCATATTTTCGGTTATCTGTTTTCAAATAATTTTTATTAATAAAACAAACATGCTGGTGTGAAAGTGCTACACACTTTCTTCATATTTCAATACTCTCGCACACACCAGAAACAATCTTACTCTTTTTGAATGGCACAAAAACCCAGTAAGGATCTTCACATCTCTCTCTACAGAAAGCTGTTCCCAATTTTTTCAAGTTGATGCACACAATCGCATCATCTTTTCTTAATCTGGTCCTTGAGGATGCAAACAGATGATTTGTCTCGCCTTTCTATTATTTTAAATTCTTTTAATATGTTCAATCCATCTCAAACAGTCAATCCTAATATTTAACACAATATCTAGATCTACACAAACTGTCCTTTCCTCTCAAAAAATATTTAAATGATTACAGATATAAAAATCAGTTGCCCAAGTTTTAGAACCATAACTAACAATTGATCTAATCAGTGTTTTACATGTTTTCATTTTGGAATAGACTGGCTCTTTAATACAGGAAGAAGTGCGTAATATGCTTTATTTGTAATTGCACCAAATCTTGTTTACAGCAGAAACAATGGAAGGCTGAAATAATACTCTCTCCAGAAGAGTAGTGACTTATGACAGGCCACAACATAGAATAGGAATGCATTGATGATTCATTACATTCAAGAGAAACGGTTAAGGAGAATAATTTGTGCCTGAATGGGAAGGAAGCCTGTACAGTTCAGAGTATCAGCGCATAAAATTGAAGGTTCTGTGGCCGATTCCCATTCAGGCAATTTTTTTTCTTTTTATCATTGATAACAATCCATATTGGACACTATGCACGTCAAATGCTGCCAGGTGTCAAGTCATCCAGTGAAATTTGAATTAGATGATGCATGATCAAGAGATGAAGGTGTTTAATTTCTGCATCAAAGGCTATTGTTCGTTACTCTATTAGATGATAAAATGAGAAAAGCTTCCAATGGATACAAAGTCATGAAATTCTATCAAGGATTAGGCCTTCTGGTCTGTTCTGCCTAAAATGAGCTTATCCCTTCTTTAGCCTTCAAGATATTTCTTCCCATTAGGTCTGAAAGCAAACATTCTCTGAGGTGTATGTGCCTGTATCAGTATCTAGTAAAATTGATGGTTGTTTCTGATGTTTAATTCTTCTCGGATGTCAACATTCTATTTATGATCAAAAAAGAGTGTAGGGGTGTTAGCAGTCTCATCTCAGCTGCTTCTATCCAGATGTAAAAGTCCATGCTGTTTATCCTTATAACAAAGATTGGACTGCCATTGTTTTATAGAATTTCAAAATTGTCTCTGGTCTCACTTTTCTTAATAGTGTTGATTTTATTGCACTAAATGTTGGTGACTATTTAACTCATGCCCCAAATGGGAGTCAATGACCAATCACATTACAATGATTTTTTATTTACAACCATTCACAGTGGTGTTTCACCTCGCTCTTTATCGATTTCTCTTTATCAGCTCCTGCTTTTGTGATAAAGGAAGCTCCTCCTTTGTAATGTTCTGAACAGGTCAAAGCATTATTTTTCTCCAACAAATACATTGAATATAGCAAATAATGAAAAGATTCCTTGATTTTACTGAGTTGTTTACTAAAAAAAAAAATGAATAACCCGTAATGTTGATTATGATATATAGTTTGATATGTTTCATTATTTCTCCACTTGGGTGCACTCTTACAATATTGCGATCTTATTTGGCAATAAATAATATGATCAAGCAGCAGTGAATGAACATAACCTCACATTTCTGATTTGTTTTCAAACATCACCATTTACATTAAATATATAAATATTTTAATATAACCATAGTTAAACAATGATTTGTGAGTAAACAGCTTAATTTTATTCGTTAAATAGTCCTAACAAATGCCACTCTTGATTTCCAAATTCTCTCCTCACTTTGTGAGTCGTGGATTTATCGATAATTTGGAAATCACTCATGGCATTACTTATGATAAATACTTTCTTATGAAGAATGAGATGAACTATTTGAAATTTTACACATGAACAAATTAAATTTAAATAATCAAAATAAAGCTATTGTGTTGAACTTTTAGAGGAAAAATCAATATGAGGTTTAATTTAAGATTTAAATTAAAATTCTTTATATCTCACCTCATATCCAGTCTTCTAATTATACTGGTTTCAAAACCTAGACAGTTTCATCTTCAATAATATCTCGGTCGAGACATTACTAAGATGAAACTGCCTAGGTTTTTAAACCAGTTTAATAGAAGATTGGATATGAGGTGAGGTATAAAGAATTTTAATTTAAATCTTAAAGCTACTGTGCTGAAATGAAGATGTTGAGAGCAATAGCAGGATACCAAAGGACCGATAAAAAGAAAAACGAAGATATAAGAACAGAACTTAATATATTTAATCTCTGTGAAAGAATAAAATATTATCAAAATGCTTATTTTTAGCACGTATTACGAATGAACAGTGCATACCAAGAAGAATGTATAATTATAAACCAAAAGGGAGAAGAATGTTGGGAAGACCATTGAAGAGATGGAAGGACCAATTCGACCTATAATGAGATCGGAACAGGCCATTGGGCTTAATCCTTGTTGTTGATGATGATGAAAGCTACTGTAATTAACGGTAAAGAACCTGAACTGGGACTTGACTCTGTATATTCAGCTTAACAAACTGATGCTATACCATTTGAGCTATCCAAGCACAAAATTCTCTGTTTCCAGTTCAGGTGGAAATTTTTCTCTGTAGAATTAATTAAATTTAATGTTTGACAACTCTACAAGGCACCAATACCAATGTCTAACACGTCCTGAAATGTGTTTATAATCCACTTTATGTGCCGAGCATTTTTGACAAATAAAATCTTATTTATAGTAAAAGTACAATTTTGGACATAACAATTTTTAAGCAACCAATACAGAATTGATAAATATTAAGAGTCCATAATTTTATTGTAAATACAATTGAAACTTGAATTTGTGTACATCTAAATGTGTAAATAATTAATTTCTATGCTGTACTTAATGTGAAATTATTTGAGTTGTACTGTGTAATTCAGCATTGAAAAGAAACAACCAATTGGACCATTTAAATATGTTACTGTGCCTAAGTTAAGAAGCGATGCCATTTAAGTACAAGTTTACGGGCAAAGACTGCTGTATGTCTTCTATCAATTACTAGTCAGATTTCTGTTGTGACATTCCTGTTTTGTTAATTCTTTAGTTTGTTTGTTTGTTGTTTTTCACTTATTTTCTTTTACTGTGATGTGTAACCAGTGGTAAAAAAATTACAATTATTTGTGCCATTTTCTGCAAGCTTTTGTTTTTAATTTGCAGAGGATAGAATGTTTGGCAGATTTTCAAATTTAAAATAAATTAAGGAGATTGTAGCACAAATGTCAGGTTACACTGGCTCAGTCAGTATTAGTGTTGTCTTGAATCTACCAATGTAGAGAACTCCATCATCAATGAGTCGAGCATGTTTTCATAACGTAACCTAAGTATATCTAATCTAAGCTAAGGTAACTGACTGATAGATTTTTATTTGTTTTCTTTAATGTCAACAGGCTTTCTTATGATGTTTCTTGCATTCTCGAACTTGTAACATACTTCTGAGGTTGGGGCCCCTGGAAGGTGGAGTTATATTACCCAATGAGATGTTGGGTGGTAAACGATAACTATGGAAAGGATTTCTATGCACTGAAAGTTAGCTTTGCAACACAGATTAATATAATGCTAATATAAATTAACATTATTTATTTTATAGTGGAAGAGTAATGTGCATAATATCAAGGAAATATTGCTAGATTCTACAAAAATTATTGAAAAACTTTTTTAAATTATATTTTTAAAACTGTAAACAAATTATTTTGAATTCATTGAAAAAAATACCTAAAGTATTTTGTAATCTTTTATCATCATCCTCATTAGCATTCCATCCATCCATAGTAATTCTGCCCATGGGCAGGTTTTTCACTGCAATCATAGCATTTTCATGCTATGCTTTGCAGCTTTACTAGGGAATTAGGTGTAGTAGCTTCCCGTTGCTTTCCACAGGGCATTATAGCCCTTTAAATCTAGCTTCAGCCTCCCTCATGACAGCCGTCCAATCATTCCAATCTAAAGCCTTCAGTCTCCACCCTTTTATGCTTTCCATTTACATGACCTCTTTCTTTTTTCCGGCTACATTCATTTTTGAGTTTCCCAACATTTAAGAATGTTACAAAAGTGGAGTCATCAGCCCTATGTTTCAATCCCCAACCTGGAGGAACAGGGATACTTCTATTAGGGTTACCATACCTTACCTGAAAGGGTTTATTCTTAGAAACCAGACATTTGTCCTCACCCTTTACCTTAATCTGAATAGGATTTGTTGGAACTGCAACTGTAACTTTACTTGGGATTTAGTGGTTCTATTTGACATCAGTACAACCTCCAACCATTTACTCTCCACATTATCTATCAGTTAAAGAGAACTGAGCGCTTCAATAAGAAGCATTCAAAGGGTGGAGTTAATCTTAACTTTTAGCGCAAAAAATGTTTATTCCTTAATGATAAGAAAAGCACCAGGAGAGTTCTTTAATATAAATCCAAAAATATTCTTATGGTCTGACCAGAAATCAAGCCTGAGACCTCTTGAACTGTAATGTGAAGCTCTGATCGCAATACCACCTGGCAGGTCTTAATTGCTGAAAAAGACACATCTTAACAATGTGATGTTGCAAGAAAAACACAAGATGTAATGGAATGTAGTCGTTTGTGCTACAATAGCCTGAATGCACTGGTTAATAAAACAAAACATGTACTTAGAGAAGTTGTCCAGTATTAGTGTGGCCAGTCACCTTTATTTTCATCGCAAGATGACTCATGTTTAATACTTGTGAGTCACAATGTTCTGTGCACAAACTTCTCATTCTTATTTATTCAGTTTTTAGCAAATTCCCATTCAATGTAACTATTGAGGTTGTTCTCTTGAAAATATATTTTGTTTTAATTTCTACAAATCTTCATTGGTTTTACTTAGTAGGTCGAAGTAAATCCAGTTTTGTTGGTTTAGAGAATATGTTTTTTTTTTTGTTAATTAAATTTAATTGCCCAAAGCAAACATGGTGCATGCTAGAGCAGGTAAACCCCCACTTCTAATGTTCAAATTTAACTGATTTTGGAGAATACCCTCCTCGTTTCATTTCAATAGCATATACTGAGTTTTGTCGCAAAAAAATCAATCAACAGAGTGAATATTAAATTTTTATTTCGTTATGTTTTTAATTAATTAGTATGTACCAAGTTTGGTTCTGAAAATGAAAATTGTGCCTGCTAGAGCATTAAGAGACAGACACTCACATGTATGTGTGTGTGTGTGTGTATACATATATATATATATATATATATATATATATATATATATATAGTTTTGTCAAGGTCATATTCAGTGTCTAGTAAGTAGGATCAATGAAGATCTGTAAATTTTTTCATGAGAACAACCTCAATAGCATAATTCCTTCAGAATTCATTAAAAAAGTAATAACATTGAGAAACAATGTTGCTCACATTTTGAATTAATAAAAGTCTGATAAATAGTGTGGGTTGTGTGCCTGCACAGAAAATTGTGAAAAAAGCATTTATGTATAAATTGAAAAGGTTGCACATGTGTAAACTATGTTTATTGTAAAAAAGCAAAAAGCACAAATATGATATATGCATTTTACATAACCTCTACAGTTAATATAGGATTTACATGTTGTGTGTAAACAGTCTCTAGAAAAAATACTCTTAATTTATTGTATTTCTATCTTCAGGTGTTGCATTTACTCATATGTACATAGCAATTATATTGTGAATGACATACTTTTAAATTTACAAATTCTGTTATATAATTTGAAATTAATAGCAGAAAAATATTCAATGAAAATGTCAGTTAAAAATTCCAAAATAATGGCTTTTATGATAAGGACCCTGAACCTAGTAAAATTATAGAAAGTCTAAACCAATTTTATAATTTTGTCTTCATATTGTCATTTTTGACAGAATTGCAAAACTTAATAAATGTGCAGGAATAATAAATGTAATAAAGCATACTAATGCCCAGATATATAAGATATTGGCAAGAAAATGGGAGCGAGGCAAGGAGTGATGGATGTAGAATTACAGCTAGTGAGATGTACCAGGTGGGATCATATAAGAAATGACGAGGAATTAAATAACAGATTACATCCATCAGTATCAACATGTGGACTGTTGTCCGCATCCAGAATTTCTACGGAAATTTTAGAGTGCCAAACCAAATGGTAAAAGATTGCCGGAACAGCCTAGAAACGGATGTTATAAAATTTTTGTACACTGTAACAATTCTCTGGGGACTACAACATGAAAGGAAAGTAAAATTTTAAAAATGTATTGCTTTTATGTGCATATAATATACTAGTTGCCAGGATTATTCATTTCTAATACAATTTTCAATTGAAAGTTGTATCTGGTATTACATGCATTAAGAGTACTGACTCATTCTGTTAACTGCACAGAGATATTGTGAATCGACCATAGCTACATTTTTTTTTTCTTGATTGGAATTTCAATTTATTTATTTATCCATTTGTGGAGATTGATGGCTTGCCAGTACAGGCTTGTTAGATTGTTAGCACAATGACGGAGATTGAAGTAAGTCAAATATTATACACAGCGACTAGTACAATTAATGGTAGAGAGAAAAATTTATTTAATCAAAATTATAATGGGAAGTAACGCTATATGGTAATTTGCAATTTATAAATTGAGTTGGTTAAATGCTTTTTCATCTCACCTCAGTCAGTCAAACTCAGATTGTTGGAATTTTGCCATCTGATGCCGATTTTATGAACTTGGAGATTACATTTTGCTTGCCAAGAACTTCAAAATTCATGGATCTATATTTGTTCTTTTGAATATATATCTTTTTCCAAACTGTTAATTCCAAAGGCATCTGTAAATGTTTCAAAATTTAGTTTATCTTCCAATTATATGATTCTCTAGCAAACTATAAGCTGCAATTGCCAATGTTTCAATTTCACCACTTTTAATATTTCTAAAGTGTTCTTTTGTATGAGCCTCTAAATTCCTTTTATTTTTTCCCTATATATACTTTCTTGTGGCCATTGCAACTAATTTGATAAATTCCAGATTAAATTTGTTAATCAGTTAAAATTGAAGTTCCCAACAGCAAAATTTAATCTCTCAGCAAGTTCATAAAATCAGCATCAGATGGCAATTCAGAAGATTGTCGTAACGGTAAAATTTCTACAGTTAGAGTTTGACGATGGAGGCAAAACACAGTACTTTATAAGGTGAGATAAAAAACATTTAACCGGCTCAATTTATGAAAGGAAAAAATTGTGCTTGAACCAGGAATCAAACTCCACCTCCGTAAGTGAGACAGACCTGCAACCCCATATGGCTGGCGATTTCTCATTCAGCAGATTTAAATATCTATATTTCTTTTTGATTCAGTCTCCACATCTCGCTGTCATGGAATGGCCAATGTTTTATAAACTTTTAATCTTGTTTTTGGGACGGATTGAAGTTTAAAAATAGAACTAAAATTTGTCAAAATTTAGAAATGTTTACATTTTTTTTTTTCATATCAAATATTGCAACTGAGATATGTGAAGTTATTAAAGGTGGAGAATTATATTACATTAATTCAGTGGGCCAGAAAGCTCAGGTGATAAGGCAGAGTGAGTGTACACTTGCTCTGAAATCACTCATCCTACTCTAAGGGCCGCATGTAAATACATTAGTCTCTACTCAAATTACTTCCAATCACTGGTGAGCTGACTCACCGTGAGCAAGTGCAAAGATCAAATTATCTACCCACTAACTGGTCTCATGCATGAAAGTCGTCGTTTTCGTAATATTGGCAAGAAATTACCCAGAATTCTCAGCGATAAAACCACTTCCATTATTTTCGTCTGCTACAGGAACGCATTTACGCTTGCGTCCCGCAAATAATACCATATACAACGACGTCTGCATCGTGCAATATTATGCCGATTCACCTGTTCTTCCAAGTTGAATTCTTTGGTAGACTCTCAAATTCCTCTTCTCTGCATATACCGAAAACATGATCGAAGTCTTCAAGGTCCGACATCTTGGATAAAGCAGCAAGGTACGCGGCAAGGTTTCAAACTACATCATCAGTTCCCTTCGGGATTCTCATGATTCGTTTCTCTCTTAAGTCACCTTGTCAGGTAGCTTACGAATTTCAACAATTATTATCGTATGAACAGATTTCTGAGTAAGCAAAATCATATTAGGATACAACTTTCTCAGCAGAGAACGCCCTTTATGGTCTAATGCATTCATAGATTTGACCCTCGGATCTCCGGACGGGGACCAGAAGAAGCATGAATAAAGGAATTAGAGTCCTACTAACTCTGGCAGGACTCTATTGGGAAGCAAAAAAGCAAATGGAACACATCCAAGCTAATGGGCATTAGACTACTACTACTACATTGTTAAAGCAGAATAGCCAACTTATCCTTATGGGGCACCAAATTATCCAATAGACTGTAAACTAATCTGGTGTACACTAATTTGTACATTTTCTTACGTAGTGAAAAAAAATGAGTACAGAATATTATGTGGTATAAAGAGTAATGAGGGAATAAATATATATAAAACACTGCAATCTGATAACAGAAACATGCATTATCATGATGCTAGAAGTCACTTCTTCTCTGTTGAAACATTCACAGACCTACTCGTATATAACAGCCATTTTTTTTCCTGAGAAAACTGTACATGTGTGATCCAAAGACGTGAGACATTTGTACTATACTTGCCGCAAGGAATTCAAACTTAAAATGTGTACATTTATATTACTTCCTGCCTATATTATTACATCTTATATTAATGCCATCTTGATATTTCCAAAGGGACATTTAGATATTTGTAACATGCTGATGGAATTATAATCAAAATTACTCAACATGTTTCTTCCAGAAGCACAATATTTGTAGAATTAATGTGAATGTAAATAGTTGCTTTAGTAATTTTTACTAATATTTTCACAACTCTTAGCTCAATGTGTATTATGGTTTATAAGTGTGATAACAATGAAAATTTACATTCTATTTTTTCGCCCCGTCAATTTACAGTATAACAAAGCAATTAAACAGTACTCCACAGGGTGGGTTGCAAGAAAACAGATCTATTATTAGTTCATTACTCATTGATAGAGGCACTCATTTTTCACATTTTTTTTTTAAATTCTGTGGAAAAAAATTATTTTGTTGCAAAATATATGACCAGTGAATGTTTAATGAACAGTATTGTTGAATGGAGAAAATCCACGATTTAGACATTAAATTCCCAATTAACAGTGCAAAGTTGTTTTATTTCCTTCAGTAATAAAGAACTAAACCATAAAATATTGTATGTACCTTGGGCATTACTTGATGGTTAGTTGCTCTGTCCAGAGGACCTCGGCTTAGTAAGTCTGCTGCCCTTGAAGCACAATCATCAACACAGTACTCTGATACCTAAATAACTTTTAATGGAGCTTTAGCACTAATGTTTCATCATCATCATCATCTCCAGACAATATGACCCTGGGTGGGTTTTGGCCACTTTGATAACAGCTTTTCATCTTTATTTGCATAACACCAATCTGTTTCAGCCTATTTCAAGTTCTTTAGCTACCCCACCCATCCACCTCATTTTAGGTTTTTTTTTCCTTCTGTTATAAATCCTTTCTATAACATTCTTTAAGGTATGCAAGTATCCTAGCCACATTATATATTACCCGGGTTCGTGTCTCGGTCTAGGCGAAAATTTTTCTCTTCAAATATAATTTATCTTTCAGTGAGAAATGTTAAATTAATAATAAAAACATCATTTAAATATGTTGTTGCTTATAACTATCAAACAATGACTAAACACTCGATAAATATTGTTCATATTAATTGAATATTCAAAAACAGGCATATAAAAATTAATCGCCCTGCTGAACAAGGGAAAGTCTACCAAGAGAAAGATACATGTTTTCTCTACTGTCAATACTGAACAATAGATGGTTTATCACCGCCCTTCCTCCCACATATTGTCGCTTCAGCCTACCTACGGCAGGTAGAGGGGGAAAGAAAATCCTTCGACTTCCATCAACTCATCTGGAATATGGTATAGAATTCTTCTTTTGAAAAGATTTTTGACAAATTTTACATATCTTCATCAATCTTACATAATAAGAAAAGACCAGGACAAAAACAATATATATATATATATATATATATATATATATATATATATGTGTGTGTGTGTGTGTGTATATGTGTATGTGTTGATTGGCCTTGGTGGTCTAGGGGTTAAGTTCCTTGTTTCTTGCCCCTTTGGGTTATGGGTTCAAACCAGACCAGGGCCAATGAATTTTTCAGGATGAATAATCCAATGAACAAGTTCTCTGGGAGACACTTTAAGCCTTTGGTCCTGAGTTTGAAGATTTACGGACTCATAAAAGAACCTCAAGCCTAAATTCAGAGCATCTGAGCAAAATTTACTTGGCATTTTCCATCCAAATAATACCTAGTTGCCTACTAGGTGTCTTTTTGAAGTGATGTGCTAACCACATGTCACTTGCTGACATCTGTAAGGAAATAAGTGTAGTAAATTAGCTTCGTTAACAATCATCCGATAGGGAACACCCTCGTTTTTATGTAGGGATGTATGGATATATACTAGATTATATGTGTGTCTGTTAATGCTTTAGCAGTCACAATTCTTGTTTTTTTTAATCAAACTCTGCATATAGTTTTATATTTAAATTAATGTTGGGAAGTAAACATTATGAGGTTATTCATTAATAGTGAGTGGAGAACATATTTTTAACGACTCACCTCATACAATTTCAAATTTCTTTGATATCAACAGTTTCAGAAATCCATAAAGAAATCAACAACCAGAGAATTTCATCAGTGGAAGTCATGACTGAAGAGGGACAAGATGTTGTCTGAAACCGTCGGTATCAAAGAAATTTGAAATTGTATGAGGTGAGTCATTAAAAATATGTTCTCCACTCGCAATTAAGTTCTAGTTTGTTAACCAGAAAAATCAGATCACTAGGAGTAGGAGTTCACCTGAAAGAAAATCTTAACCATAAACCAGCAAAATCTATCTATAATTAACATTTTAGGAATTTACACTATGAGGTATTATTTAAGTAAAATTTTATCATTTAATTTTTTATATATTTTAAAATTGAATTTTAAATAAAATTTTATCAAAAGAATGTGAGGTGATAAAATTTTTAGTAAATTAATGAGTCATATTTTTACATCTTACCTCATATTTTATGTTTCTTTAAACATGGGAACTAGTTTTCAAGAGCAGGATCTCTCTCATTTTCAACTGACGTTATGACTACCGGATTTTCGTTGGAATCTCCATCAACACCACATGGCAACATTATTGATGGAGATTCCAACGAAAATCTGGTAGTCATAATGTCGGTTGAAAATGAGAGAGATCCTGCTCTTGAAAACTAGTTCCCATGTTTAAAGAAACACAAAATATGAGGTAAGATGTAAAAATATGACTCATTGATTTACGAATTAAGAACCTCATAATGTTACTTCCCATATTTAACTATAATAAAATTTTACTTAAATATCTTACTATAAATTTGATTTGCAGAGGAATTTTCTTAGTTTCAACAGTTCCTGCATTATGGACTTCTTTATTTTTATACTGGGTTATTGGGTTCTCTCTCCTGGTGCAGCTGACTGCTGGCCTCACATCTATGCCTCAGTTACAGAGGTGGATAATCATGCAGCCAATATAGGAGTGACATGTGGTCAGCTTGTAAGGTCCCCAGCCATTATAACTGGTTTTACTGGATTATGGATATCAAATATAAGCAATTAATAATTCTTTTAATTTTTTTTTGTCTGCAACTCCTGTATAACTAGATATGTTTTCACGCCTGTATACTTTGTTGATATCACTAGTAAATTCATGAATTCTGAAGTTCCTTTGGAGATTTATAATAAATCAAATGTGCATTTCTTTCAACTTGATATTATTCAGTGTGTCATGATATTATTTTATGACATTTTTATTTTTATATAAGTTATTGTATTTTTATCATGTCTTAATGTATCCAGGGCAAAATGCAATGGTGTATTTTAAATAAAATAAGGTGCTTCAGTCAAACATGTCTCACTCTTTACCTTCCTCAATCAGTTCCAGTGACGTCTGTCAACTATTACATACAGTACATGACCCACAATTAACATCAGGAATGTTTCAAGCAGACTGCTGGAAATCACCACTGTGATGGGTGGAAGTTAAAAAATGTGCACCCTGCATACCTCAAACAATTACCTCTAAAAACAATAAACATGAACCCAAAAATGCTATAAAAGAATGCACATATAGAAGTAAGGGTAGTTTGGACATAACAGGCAGTTGAGTTTTGATAATGGAAAATGGAACAAATAAAAATTAAAATTGAGAAATTGTGACTACAGCTCAGTATTTAGATCAGAACTGATAGCAATAGATGGTGCTTTAAAATAATTGCAAGGAATATAGACTCTACATACATTTGTATCCTCAGAAGCTCCATACATCATCTTCAAAGCTGCCAGGACGTTCAGGAATAAACATATTGAAACACTTCAAAGAACTATATAAAAAAATTGAAATACACTTCCAGTGGATTCCATCACATGTGGGTATTCAGGGTAACAAAATTGCTAACAGTTTAACAAAATAAGAGAGCAAAGATACATCAGAAGCAGAACAATTAACTTTCACAGAGATCTACTCAAAATTTAAAATGAAATATGGCAATTTCCATCACCATACAAATGATATAAAGCAATTATAGCTATTAAAATTCATCGGAGAACATATTATTGTAATCAAATGGTAAAGAGAAAAATTTATGCCTGAACCGGGAATCGAACCCCGAACCTTCAGCTTTCCGTGCTGATGCTCTAACCATTGAGCTAATCCAGGCTTCCTTCCCATCCAAGCATAAATCCTTCCTTTACCTTACTGTCTTGGTCCCACATTCAAATGCTATGAATCATCATTCACAAATACACAATGAATGGCTTCTACCTGAAGAAGACATGAAGGGACTCCACATAGCTATAGCATTATTTATTAAATTAATAGTAAGAAGCTAAAGCTGTTACTATGATTGAAATAAGTATATTAAAGTACACTACTAAATTATTGTAATCAAATGGTAAAGAGAAAAATTTATGCCTGAACCGGGAATCGAACCCCGAACCTTCAGCTTTCAGCACGGAAAGTCGGAGTTATGGCTGACGATGAACATGACTATGTTTGAAATCGCGATATCATGGAAGCATGAATCCTATGAGGTGAGTTGTTTAAACAATATGTTCTCCGATGAATTTTAATGATTATACCTCATAATGTTTACTTCCCAACATTAATTAAATACAATTATAGCTAGTTAATTATATTATTTTTAGTCTGGACATCTTACCTCAATATTAATGTTGATTTGTTATGGGAAAGCTGACGATAAAACAGAATTGTTTTGAAACATGTCCAAGAACAAATCAACATTAATATTGAGGTAAGATGTCCAGACTAAAAATAATATAATTAAAATAACCTCAAAATATAACTTCCTAAAATTAAATATTAATTATAGCTAGACTTAAACCAGAACATCTTAAAATACTGAAATAGGTGGAAAGTAGACATTTCCAATCTGTCCAAATTGTAATATATCACAACAAATATTCCACTGCATCAACAGTTCAGCAATGGATCTTTGGCCTCAACCTGCATAAATACTATAATCTCATGGGCAGTGTTTACAAAAACCTGGGATAAGAAACAACAAGAAGGTTGAAATGAGCCTGTTACTAAGCTCACCTCTCATTCCAAGGTTTGTGCAGTATTTTATATAAAAGGCTCCAACTATCTATGACAGCATCACAATTCAAATCACTGAAAAAGTTTTCAATCAGCCATTAACTATATAAAAAAACTCCAAGCACGATAGGCCTAGAGGGCCCTTGGCCTACCAGCTGGCTGCTCACCTCACGTCCACATGTATTAATCACAGAGGTAGGCGATCATAAGCCAGTGTAGGGATGACATGTGGTCAGCATGTCGGGCCCTCAGCCGTTATAGTTGGTCTTCAAATGCCTCATGATGCTCGGTGGGCACCGGTCCCATACTGGCAGAAATCCCATGAGAAAATTTCTTCCCCCATGGAGACTCGAACCAGCGCAAGTCCCGTAGCTCTGCGCTAAGGCTTCTTGCCTTAACCACTCAGCTATGGTGCGGGACCATTAATTATATACTTCTATAAATGTACAAAAAATAATTTTGAGAATTTCACTTAATTTTTGTTTTTAATTTGTTTACTGTCCTGTGCTGTAGCCAAACTTTCTCAGAGATTATGTCTTATTGCAGAGCTTCAGAACTTGAGAGCTGATTTGAGTCCCCATGAGGAAGAAATTTTCTCATGCTATTTTGGTCAGTATAGGACTAGTGCTGACTCAGTACCAAGAAGACTTTGAGTAGCTACAGTAAGCAGCTTCAGATTAAGAAAACCAGCTGTAACAGCTGAAGGATCCGACATATTGACCATATGTAACCCCTATAATGGCTAGATAATTATCATGTGAGGCCAGCAGCTAACTGGTAGGCCAAGGACCTTCTAGCACTATTTTGCCATGCAGTAGCAACTTGAGCACTAGGGCTGAAATAATTTTTTGACAAAAGTATGATGTTGAACTTGAAATCTTTTTTGGAAACTTCTTGTCTGTCAAAGGATGATAATTATGTATAGGTGAATATTTGGATTAGGAAAAAAAAACTGAATATCAGAATGAAGGAACATCTTAGAAATGTAAAAAAATATGAAAATAGAAAAGTCTGCGGTAACTGCTCATGCTTGGTCAGAAAAGTACAGAATTGAAATAAAGGCAAAATTCGTAAATTAATGAGTCATTTTTTAACAACTTACCTCATATTTTATGTTTCTTCAAACACGGGAACTAGTTTTCGAGAGAAGGATGTCTCTCATTTTCAACCGACATTATGACTACCGGATTTTCGTTGGAATCTCCATCAATAACGTTGCCATCTGGTGTTGATTTGATGAACTTTGAGATGAGGTCACGTTCATCAGGAATCTCGAAATTCGTGGATCTAAATTTGTTCTTCTGAATATATATCTTCTCCCAAATTGTCAATTCTAAAGGTTTTCCCAAATGTTTTAAAAGTAGGGCTTCTTTTTCAAGAATACAATCACATTTTGAACATAGCCAATTTAAATGGTTTTGGAAAAGAAATAATTGTAAATAAATTAAAGAAATTCAGACAACAAAAAAGATTGAAAGAATATATTACCCTGCAATCTGATTCAAAGAAAGGAAACCAGTTTAAGAAAATTACTTATCATCCTGAAATACATAACAAATTTCAAAAAATTTTCAAGAAATTCAATATTACATTGGCACCGATAAATAAATTTAGCCTTGGTAATCTATTAATAACTAATAAGAAATTGAACACACCAGATAGCAAAAAATCTGGAATTTATCAAATTAATTGTAAGGACTGCAATAAAGTATACATAGGAAAAACAAAAAGAAATTTGGACACTCGCACTAAGGAACACTTCAGAAATATTAAAAATGGTTAAATTGAAAAATCAGCTATTGCAGCACATAGTTTATTGGAGAATCATAAAATTGAAAAAGAAGCCCTACTTTTAAAACATTTGGAAAAACCTTTAGAATTGACAATTTGGGAGAAGATATATATTCAGAAGAACAAATTTAGATCCATGAATTTCGAGATTCCTGATGAATGTGACCTCATCTCAAAGTTCATCAAATCAACACCAGATGGCAACGTTATTGATGGAGATTCCAACGAAAATCCGGTAGTCATAATGTCGGTTGAAAATGAGAGACATCCTTCTCTCGAAAACTAGTTCCCGTGTTTGAGGAAACATAAAATATGAGGTAAGTTGTTAAAAAATGACTCATTAATTTACGAATTAAGAACCTCATAATGTTATTTCCCATATTTAACTATGAAAGGCAAAATTGATGGAGCAATTGGTGAAATCTATAGAACTCACAGTTTGAGAAAAAAATCTACATCCAAAAATATAAAGACAAAGAAACTAATTTTGAAATTCCCAAGGAAAAAGATGTTCACTAGTCAACCATCAATGTTTGGGAATGCCAACTGCCAATTCAACAGTGAGATGCTATTTTTATTATTGATTTAACATTTCTCACTGAAAGATAAATTATATTTGAAGAGAAAAATTTTCCCGGGTTCGAGTCTCGGTCTAAGCGAAAATTTTTCTCTTCAAATATAGTGAGATGCTAGTTGAAGATGAGGAAAGTTCCTTGAAACTAGTCCTGGAGAGGAAACAAAATATAAGATAAGATGTAAAATCTGATTCATGTACTGATTGTTTAAATAAATGTTTATGGTAGTTTTTCTTCCCTCAGTCTGAGACTGGGAATCAATTTTTGGGCCAATCATGCAATAAAAGATTATAACTTTTTAATTTAAAATGCACAGTTTATTCACTTTCTATATTTACAATGATTTGGTCCAAAACATTTTATCAGGTTAGATTTCATAAAATAATAATTAAATTTACTTGTCAATAAGTGTTCCACGAACTCTGTTACGCTTAGCATCCATTTCTGCCTGCGTCTGTTGGACAACCATCTTCCTTTTATTCATACCCTTTCGTTCCAACTGTTTCTCGATGATTCGAGCATTGTTGGCATATGAGTCTGCAACTTCGCGCTGTAAACAAACATTTCAATTAAGTATCACAGTTTTGCATTTTTTATTCTTTGTTGGGGTCTAGTATTTCAGCAACAAGACATCACATTTATCAAAAGATCCATAAACTAAAAATATGAAACAAACTTTACACTAATGTCTACACAACTAAAAGAACTACCAAAGTATCAACTGCATAGATCACCATTTACACAGGATAGGCATAATATGAGGTTAGAACCAAAGGGTTCTATCCAACTTTTTTTTAACTTTTCAGCAGAACCATTTAAAGTTTAGAACTAAATATAGGATAATGTATGTATAGTAATGATTGACCTGCACAATACTCAGAGATTATAAACATTATGTACAAAACATGAATGTTATAGAAATGACTCTTAGCAACCATTTAATGTGAAGAAAAAATAAAAATGTAGATAGAACTCTCTGGTTTTAATCTTGCAATATATGAATCAAACAAATGTGTACTCTGCAATAATCCAGATGACATCATGGATAGTCAACATCTTCATTGTCAGCGCTGAATCACACTAATTACAAGTAACAGGAATTATACTTCCTTTGGCCAGCAACCAATCGGAGGGACTATTATTATGCTTTCAAGTCTTATACGAGAATTTCCCGGAAGGATCAAAACGCTGGAGGGAAAATTTTCTATAGGATCGTAACAGGCCTTGGCCTAATACTTGGAAGGAAGAAGAAGAAGAAGAATTTTAAAATACCTCTCAAATAAAAAAACACCCAAGACTAAAAATCTATAACACTCTTGAAGTATCCACATTGTTATAATAATGTGAAACAAGAGCTATAAAGAAAAAAATATGAATCCCACATCAAGGCAGCAGAGATGAAATTCATGAGGACAACTGTAAAATACATATGATGACAATCGTCATTTAAAAAACTCATAAATATTATCAGAACTTAAAGTTGAAACCACTTTTGGAAAAATACAAAATTACAGAATCAAATGAAGACTACATGTTGGAAGAATGAATAGAGAAATATTGTTCAATGGGATACATGAAGAATTTGTATAGCACAATAAGTAGAGACTCCATATTGAGAAAACCAGCTTAACAACTGGGGTGCTGACATATTGACCCCATGTCACCTCTATACTTGTTGGATGAATGTACACTTCTGTGGAACATGTTAATGTGAGGCCAGCAGCCAGCTGGTAGACCAAAAGCTTTCTAGGCCTGTCGCACCATGAAGTTTAATTTTGAATTTGGTTAGAGTATAAGATAAAATAAAAGACAATATAATAAGAGACACTAGAATAAAAACACAAGGGAAGAGAGAAATGTATACGGCAAGAATAAGTTATAAAGGATGTTGGAAGAAAAAGAACAGACAGGAGAGAAATGGAGGAGAGTGAGATTAGGTAGAGACTTTCTTCCAAGACTTGACTCAGCTAAAGGGATCATGAGAAAGATGAAGAAGACATTAATGTATAAAACAACTGTGGTTCTACTCAGCCTTTCAAAAAACGAGTATTTTTCTTGGGAGTGAACGACTTATAAAATTATTATCCATTAAATGGCCAGGCAGATCATGACCATGTCTGTTATCCATTTGTGTATACGAAATGCATAGCTGGAAAGTGAAACAGTTCATTCATAAAAATAGCAATTTGCACAATGCACAAACATTTTTAAAACATAAGCACTGAGCCTAGCATCAGTACACCTTCAATAACAAATGGGCAATGGAAATGTTCCAGCATTTGTTTTACAACCAGGGAAAACTATTAAAAAACCCTGGTCGAAAAAGTTATGGGAACTTTGGTCATGTTCCAAATGAAATGTAATACTACCGGGATGACAGTAGCTAGGTTTTACCTCTGCTGAAGGCTTTGGCAGACAAGTGAATAATTGAGTTAAGATTCAGACAGCAGAGGTTGTCGAACTGGAAGATTCCACTCATCAGAGCTCATGTGTTAGCCTGCAAATATGTTTGGCTGTGAATTCCAAACCTATACGCCCTCATGAAATAGTGACAAGTTTTCACTCTTCCCTTGGGAGTGGAAGATACCTCACAAATACAGAATTCACATCGGGAAGCTTAGATTCAAATCTCTGTGTAATGCTTCTGACGTGTTTGATTGTAGAGAGAACTATCAGGTCCTCATGAATCTGTCTTTTGCTGACATGTCAATGGCAGACAGTGTCAAAAGAATCAGATTTTCTTTCAAATCACATGTTTCCTAAGCAGGTACTAAACACATGTTTCACACTTAAAAACCCTGTAAAATATAAGCTTTCCAAATTCCATGACCCAACAGGGCTACCATCTGACTGCTGGTCTCACATCCATGTGTTAAACACAGAGGTGGATGATCATCCAACCAATATAGGGGTGACATAATATGTGATTAGCTTGCTGGGTCTCCCAGCCATTATAGATGGTTTTCTCAATCTGGAGTTGCTATTTTTTTTAGCTATCCAAACTCCTCACAATGCCAGGTGGGCACTGGTCACATACTGTGAAATTCTATGAGAACATTTCTTCCCCCTGGAGACTCATACCAGTGCAAGTCCCATAGCTCTGCACCAAGACATTGTACCTAAACTGCTCGTATACAGCTTGTGATTAGTAAAATATAAATATAATGGAAAAAGACATACTGCTTCAATTTCATCTTCCTCTTCATCTATTGTAGACACAGTGACAGAACTGAATTTTCCCATATTCTTTGTGTGTTTTGTGACCATAATCTTCTTCGGTTTCTCCACTGCTACTTGGTTGTATATAGTTGTCATAGGGCCTTCCCCTGAACTTTTAATCACGGCTCCCTTTACTACAAAGTTGATGTTGCTTTTCAGGTCATGCTTATAGTAGAGCAGAAGTCCACATCTGCATCAACAAAACAATAATACAAAATTACAGTAAAGTTGGCTTATACCACAATTAAAAAAAACAATTAAAAGATAAATTGAGGTGATTTTTCCAAAACCCAATATCTACATATTCATTTTGCTGTAGATACCTGATTTTCAGAAGCCATAACTAATTATTATAATATAAATTTATGATGGTTTTAAAAGTAAAATATTTGGAATCTTTTTCACAAAAATATATCCAAATGGAACAATAACTACCAGTATTGTGTAGTAATTAATTACTTGATGGCTCAAACTAGATTTGAAGTATCTATCAGATTTCGAAAAAACACCCCTTAATTAAATTGAAGCAGTTATATACATCATGTCTCATGCCATAGCCGAGTGGTTTAACACATCATACCTTGGCAGAGAACTATGTGACATGTGCTGGTTCAAGTCTCCATGAGGAAAAAAATTGCTCATGGAATTTCATCCAATATATGACTAGTGCCCACCCAGCATGTGAGGAATTTGAGTAGTACAATAAGCAGTAGCTTCAGGTTAAGACTAAGAATTTCCATATGCTGACTAAACGTCACCCCTATACTAGCTGCATGATCATCTATCTCTGCAAATGACACATGTGGATATGAGGCCAGCAGCCAGCTGATAAACCAAGGCCTTCTAAGCTTGTCATGCCATGGAATAGTATTTTTAGCTATTGTTAGAGAAATTATGCACTATATTTGTTAGATCAGACCACAGCTTACAAACTATATGGCCACAGATTGTAAACTATATCGAATGCTATCAATTACATAACTAAATATCAATAGCCCTCAGGGGTCCCCATCTAGGGGATATGTGGATGGCGACCACAAGGTGCCCAAGCTGAGCAAAACATTGCTTCCACTTACTTGTGTTTTGCTCCTTACTTTTATCTTTAACTGATCTGGTAGGGGATAGTAAGTTATTATCATGGGATGAAATAGAAAATATTTTGAATAAATCTCTCTCTGTGTGCCTCTTAGTATCTCTCTGCTTATACGAGGGTCAATCAGAAAGTTTCTGGATATTGGCAAAATTTTAGAGATAATATAAAACTTACCATTACATCTTCTCAAAGTACTCTCCCTGAGCATCTATGCATCCTCCTGAACAACAACTGGAAGTATTGGCACCAGTCACTTTCATCCAGTGCACAGAGTTCCCCTTAGTATGAGGGTCATACTGAAAGTCGTGAGCAACCCATTGTTAAAATTCAAATTTCAACAATGTAACAAAAACAACTGCAGGATCGTAATCTACAGACTTTATACCACAACACTGCCATTTTGTGACATCATAGCTTCTATCATGTGACCACATGCAGTGTTTCCAAAATGGCAGACATCAATGTTTCGTTTTGACAGTGCGCTGTCATTGAATTCCTTGTTAAAGAGGAACAATCTGCTGTTGATATTCACCAAAGACTTCAATGTGCTTACGGAGATGCCTGCATGGGTGCCAGCAGTGTTAGGAGATGGGTGAAACATTTTAAAGATGGGAACACGAGTATCAAAGATGAGCCTCGTAGCGGTCGCCCACGCTCTGCCTCCACGGATTGCAACAAGGAAAGAGTTGATGCGCTCATTAGAGACGACAGGCGTATCACAGTGAATGAAATCGCTACAAAACTTGCAGTAGGACACAGTGCAGTGCAAGAAATGATTCACAGCTTAGGTTACCGAAAAGTTAGTGCCCATTGGGTTCCACGTTTATTGAGTGAAGACCACAAACTTCAGAGAAGAACCATCACCCATAACCTTCTTCAGAGATTTCGAAATGAAGGTGATGATTTTTTGACGAGTATTGTGACAGGTGACGAAAGCTGGTTTCATCACTACGAGCCTGAAACAAAATGCCAGAGTATGGAATGGCACCACTTGAATTCGCCATCAAAGAAAAAAGCGAAGACAGTGCAATCTGTTGGGAAAGTTATGGGCAGCGTCTTCTGGGATGCGCAAGGTTGCATTCTGGTTGAATTTCTTGAACCTGGACAAACCATAAATGCTGCCCGCTATATCCAGACACTTGTGAAGCTCCGTCGTGCATTGCACGACAAATGCCCTGGAAGGAAGATCATTCTGCAACACGATAACGCGCGTCCTCACACTGCTCGTGCCACTGTGGAGAAGATCAGGACATTTGGGTGGGAAACTCTTCCACATTCTCCCTATAGTCCCGATTTGGCACCCTCCGACTACCATCTTTTCGGTTCTGTGAAGGAGCAGATGAGAGGCCAATGCTACAAGATGCTGGAGGATATTCGGAAAGCAGTGCATCAGTGTCTTCGAGCAGCTGGAACGGACTTCTATCATAAGGGAATTTTCAAGCTTGTAGAACACTGGACAAAATGTGTGCAAAGAAATGGAGACTATGTTGAAAAGTAGCACAGAGGTCTGTAGATTAACATGGTGTAGTTGGTTTGTCTAAAATAAATATTATGATTGTTTAAAAAATGTTGCTCATGACTTTCAGTATGACCCTCGTATGCTGCAATTGCATCTCTAGATGATGAAAACCGCTTCCCACGCAATCGAGCCTTCACTATAGGGAACAAAAAGAAGTCTCACGGTGCCAGTTCCGGACTGTAAGGAGGATGGGTCAACAGCGGCACATGAGTTCCCCTCAAAAAATCATTTGTCAGATGGGCTGTATGGGCAGAGGCATTGTTGTGGTGCAACAGGATGCCCCTCAGTAAACTTTTGGGCGCTTTTCCCACAATTTTTGGAATACCTTTCGGAAGGCAACTGTGGTGTATAACTGTGCAGTCACTGTCCTTTGATGTTCAAGTGGCATTGTTGCCATATGACCACCTGTAGCAAAGAAAGTGAGCACCATTTTCTTCCCAACACTTTTTGCTCTCTTCACTTTTGACTTGTCGATCATCAGGAAAGGTCCATACCGACGACTGGCGCTTTTTATCTGGATCATATTGGTTGTTGAACGAATTAACAAACCCGCAACACAACTAAATTTAGACTTAATGGTCGAAAGGTCCTTTGATAGGTCGCTGGGATTTTTATGTCCAGAAAGAATTTGTAAAACACTTTGGTAACTATAAATAAGTTTTATTATGAATACTAAGATTTAATCAACATTAAATAACTTTACGTATTTGGTCGGAACATTCAGATTCCTTCAACGAGGGACCACGGGGCATTCAAAGCCTTTGGCCTACAAGAAATGCTGTCATCATAGTCGGCTTAGTTAACAACAAGTGAGGTATTCAACCTCCAACAAATAAGACCATCACCCTAGATGGCCAGGCACACAATGTGCGAGGTATTCACAACCTCAAGACAAAAACAGGACCGTCGCCGTCAAGGACCTGGCACACACTGAGAGCGAGTCACACGTGGACACACTAGACCTGGACACAGCACCGATAATGTTGGCAGCCATAACAGAAGCTAAGCAAACAATATGACCAACATAAAATGTCGGGTGCTATACTCAGGCGCCTCCAAGTGGACACAAAGTGAACTAGACCAGTAGTCGATGCAGATCACGCCGAATACGACTTAGCCAGCCGTACCGGCAAAACTGGTGCGACACATTTTGCAACATTGGTAAATCCATGTCTTGTCACCTGTAATGATCTCAGAAATGCGGCAAGAGTTCCCATTGTTGAATCTCCAAAACATATCACGGCACCATTCCACTTGAGTGATCTTTTGACCTTTAGTGAATCTATGTGGCACCCAACGAGATGACACCTTGCTGACCCTAAGATAGATGTGCAGAAGTTTTGCAACACTCCCCAATCCAATCCTCAGGGGTGCCTCAATATCTTTATAAGTCATACGGGCATCTTCTCGCACCATCTTCTCCACAGCATCAATATTTTCCACAGTCACTGGCATTGACGGACCTCCCACTCCTCTCTTCATCTTCAAGAGAGGTTCTATCCCTCTTAAATTCCGCAAACCAATTGAAAATCGTGGCACCAGAAGGGACAAGGTTCCCAAAAGCCTGTGTAAGCCTTTCAAGCAATTGCGCCTGGTTTAAGCTACTTTTAAAATCATAGAAAATCATTGCTCGAAAATGTTCTTGCTGTAGTTCCATGTTGCAATCTGATAGTACCTGTCACCCCCTACCATTTGACCCACAGCTGCTACGGGATGAGGGGTGCAGGCAGGTGGAAACTATGTCAGCTGACTAACAAAGGACCTCCGAACACGCTGCTGGCACTGTTATCTTACTATTTTAAACGGTACAGTCGGGTCCAGAAACTTTCTGAGTGACCCTGGTAGTAGTAATAAGTTGAGTTAATTTTATATTTAGTTTATGTATATTGCCGTAGCGTAGTGGTTAAGGCACTGAGCTACAAGCCGGAGGGTCGAGGGTTCAAGTCCCGTTGGGGTCAGGATTTTTAAACTGACCCAAACCCTCTGGCGGCACTATGGCCCTGGGGTCGACTCAGCCTCTAACTGAAATGAGTACCAGACGCTTGTTCTGGGGTAAAGGCGGCCGTCACGCAGGGCTGACAACCCGGCTGACATAAAGTGCCGATTGTCTAGAAAAAGTGGGAGCCTTAACCTCCTACTACCCCAAGGGCCTCCTGAGGCCTGTTGTGGGATCACTTTATATTGTTTTAATTTTTTTTTGTATGTTAAAATACATGCTATGTTAAATACTGATCAAAGTTATTACCGATACTTAGGAGTATCAGCTATCCTTTTAATAGATAGTATAGTAACATCAGTAATTTTGGTGCTTTTTTATTTATGGTAATGCACAGTTTCCTAGCAATCCCCTGAAATTGCACTATTCTGATATCTTTGGTGCAATATCCTATAAGGAAAGTTTTATCATTCTTATCTTCGGATATGGTTAGTTTATATTCCTAGGTTAGCTTCTGTTATGTTACATTACAAAATTATATGTTTATAATTGCAGAACTTAGAAAATAATGTAAGCTCATGTTTGGGAATTTATTTTGAGGATTGGTTTCCAAGTTACTTACTTCTTGCATTTCATTCGATGCTGTCGTTCAATGCCTTCTGGCCTTTTTAAGTACACTGTTTCATCCTGATCACATGTGACCTTGTGTGCGTGTTTACTGCCATCTATCACACGAGCTCCATCTCTACGTCTTAAAGGAAGTTTTTCAATTGCACAATCTACAACAAATTATCAAATAAAACATAAATTATTCACTCTCATGAAAAGGGATAGTCATTCCCAATGTTTAGACTTTGACAAAAAATAATAATTTCAATATCAGCAAATTAATTAAAACAAATAAAAAAAATATATACAGATAAAAACTCGGGGGAGAAATCACACTTTATGCCTCACCATGAATTTTTCTAAGTCCTTGTGCGCATGCACAAGGGTTATGAACTTGCTCCATAGACATAAGGACTATATGTGCAGTCGTCATGACCAACTTTCGAAATAAATTCCCAAATGTACTTTTAAAAATGGACATACAATAACTCGTAATATGTAATCTAACAAAGTAAATCATTTACATATTATTCCAATAAATAATAAACTAATTCGGTGTATACTAATCTATGCCTTCTTAACCTAACAAAATAAAAAAGGGAAAAACTACATTTAAACTAGCTTGAAATATTTTCAAAGTCCTATAGAACAACAGTGCGCATGCGCCAGAGTTTATAGAGCCAGCGATAACCCACAATCGAACCACATATTGATTATCATCCTCGATTACTATCCATCGCTATGAAATTTAAATTACCAACATTTGCAATAAATCCCCACATCTATGTTAAAAAATATATCAATAATATTAAAATTACCAAACGTTTATTAAAAATGGGTGTACACTTACTTATCATTCCCTAATGCTGATCCAACCAGTGATAGAAGAATCATAAACTAAGTAATATGCTCTGTGGAGAAAATAGCAGTTAGCATCACAATATTGCCTGACAGTGTCATAATATTGTGATTTGCATGTTTAAATAAATACTTCAAAATTGTCTAATAATGTTATAAAAACTGTTTGAAAAAGTTAAAAATATTAAATAATGTTAGTAAATACAGAAGAAGAGCTATAGTTTACAATATAACAAAATCAAGCGCTAGTAGAAGTGCTGAGCCTAAAAAAGTAATAGTGCAATTTCTTACTGCAAAGGTAGGCCATTCCAGTAGCACAGATAGTCCTGTCATCTGTTGACAAGACCTTGCCCCATGTACACTACAGTTCTGTTGTACTTTGAAGAAATGATTACGAGATTTAGCGTACATAAATAAATACTTAATCGTAAAAAATATGGAGCCAAAAGTATTTTAAGAATCGTTAGGCTAATCTCGTACATTAAGGCTCCTAACCTATAATTTGAATCTGACATTTCAGCGGAAAATGCATTTGTCTTGTATGTAATTATTACGACTGTAAGCTCTTTCATTCATGTTTAGCATAATACCACCGAATGTAACATACCCAAAATTAATGTCATTTGACCACAAAGGCAATAATATATATGTAGAGGTTTTTCTTCGCTATATTCCTCTTGGTCTTTCGTATCTGAACAAACAATACTTCGTGAAACAACTTTAGGCATTTTATTCTTGATAACCAAAAATTTCTTACTAATGTATAAACATAAACAATAACAACATTATAAATTCATGCTTCTGCTGTAGTCCATAGTGAAACTAAGCTGTAGTCAATGGTAGTCAATGTTGCCAACTCGGTTATGCCAAACGCAGAACCAGTGAGTGCCGACGCTAATGGAAGTACCACAGAGTACTCTGAAGTTTTAATGAACGACCTAGTTAATATCTCCAATCGCTTGGAATGCTGCAATCGCAGTATCATGCAGTAAATGCTTGTATTCCAGTGACAGGGTAGCCAAGAGATTTGCTAAATTAAATATTTCTTGTTTCAAATAAGCTGGATTACTCTTAATTTTAATAGAAAAATTATCGTGATATAAACGTTTGTTTAAATTCCTGCATATAATAATAATTTTGAACAATTTATTTATAGTTTTTTTTATTTAATAATACAAACTACATTGGACATTAATTTCAATAAGTTGGCTGCGATTTTAAAATAGAATAGTGAAGCATATTATGAAGCACGAAGGGAGGTGATTGGTGAAAATTTGACCATTTGAGATCAAAATTTGCATTTTTTTGTTTTTTGTACTAAAAAATAGCCTGTATTCTAATATATATACGTTGGCAAGGTTTCAGATGCCTATAATGCTTCTAAGTGCCCTAAAAGTGCTGATTAGGCCTGTATGTTACATTATGTATTTAAACTGCATGCAAATCTTTAAACTTGTTTTTCCACACTTATATTTTCACTGCATTTTCGTGCATTCAAAATTGAATGGAATTCACAAATTTTGTCCTACAAGATTCAAAAATTTTACTGCATGTCCTAAAAACAATGAGTAACAAAGGAGTGCATAGGTTTCATGATTGAAATAGTATTTTAAGAAATACAAAATAAAATGTATGCAATTATTATTTTTTTTTGTAATTCCGTTTGTATTCACAATATAAGAATTCTAATGCATGATGTTTTTCTAAATATTTTAGAGTCTTGTAAAAAATCAGACATTTTACTAAAAATTTGTGGAATCCATTTAATTATAATATATGCATTTTTTAATATAATATTTAATAACTCATAAAATAAATGTCTCACAACAATGAAACTTAAACACGTCATTATGTATCCTTCAGTGAATGTTTGTACAAAAAATCAAGTCTATAGCTAAAAAATGTAGTAAATAGAAATTTCACCCATCACTCCCTTAGGCTAAACATTTTTGTTTACTTTAATTAGGAGACGAGATTTGTTACCGTTAGAAGACTATTTTCTTAGTAAGTACAATTAATAAGTTTATTGCATTGAAGTACAATATTAAATATAAATTGACTTATATTTTCATTAGGTCACGGAATTTTTAAAATGCCTCAAACTATTTTTATCGAATTATTGTATAATTTCAATCATACTTTTATAATGCAATACTAAATGACTAACACTGTTTATTAAAACATTGTTTACTATTCTTAAATAATTATTTTTTCCATCGCACAATACAAAATTCGGCTGAGTATACCTGTTTGTCTCACGATTTTCCATACAGCATCCTTATGCTATCGGAAATAACTTTGTTGGGCCTTTATATGTACTGAATTATTATTAAAAATGAAGAGATTTGAAAATAGATTCAATTTGAAAGGCGAATTTATTTTTCTAAGAAATCCTTTATCAAGTTATAAACATAAGAAAAATGTCAGAGGCCGCAAGAATAAATGCAAATATAAAATTATTTTAACTTGTTACTCAGGGCCGTCATCGATTAATATATGCACTAATATAAACTTTGAAGTTTCTACATAAAATTTATATAAACGGGAAATAGTTAATGTAAACACAAAGATCATAATAACAGTTTAAAGCAGTGCGTGTAGCTAGCTTATACGTCACGTCGCTCCGCATTTGGTGAAGAATTCAACCTGCGTACATGCCACGTACCTCCACGCTGACCGGGTAAATACTTTGGGAAAACTATTTGAATTGTGTTATAGTGAACGCCAAAAATAACGACTGCCCTATCGAGATGAATATATATTAATTTCCTGTCAACCAACAGATAGCGCTAGTTATGTGTGTCGATAATACATGAAGCCCAGGCCAACGCAAATGGAAGAGAGTGATGCCAGGCCTAGTTTTTTGTGCCAACGCCTGGAGCGCTACAGTCGCTAGTCGAAAAGCAAATTCGTCTGCAGTGAGAGTGCAGCCAACAGACTAACTGAATTATTTTTTTATTATTTGAAATGAGCTGACCTACTCTTAATTTAAGTAGAAACACTATCGTGATAAAACGTTTGTTTAAACTATTCCATATAATATTAGCTTTGAATAATTTTTATACCTAGTTTTTTATTTATATCATAAACTGTATATTTTATTCTATTATGTTGGTTGCGTATTTTAAAATGTAGGAGCATCACGCATCAATTTTTGTTTGTTTAATTAGTATGGATTAATTTTCTGTTAAAGAATGTTTTCTAGTAAAGTATTATTAATACGTTTATGCATCCGAATAAATATATGAATTGACTCATGTTTCCATTAGGTCACGGAATTTTTAAAATTCCTCAAATTACTTTTACGGAATTATTAGGTTATGGTTTTGTTTTTACTTACATTTCCTACTTTTATAAAAATTTTCTAATGCTTGTTAAAATTCTTAATATTTTTCCTGCGCATAATACAAGATTCTTATGCGACTGTTCCATTATTTACGTGATCTAGTGGAAAATCTTCCTATGTATAATTGTTATTCTATATATTGCGTATAGTAATTTTAGGGAGCAAACATGCTTTTGTATAGTGTTAAAAAAATAATACGATTTTAAGTAACTTATTTTTTTTTCTAGTGATAGGTATATAGATGCCATATCTTTGGCGTAATTATATTGAATTATTATTCTTCATCTAGCCACCTGTCATTGTTCTGGGGGTCAAGTTTTGGATAAGATTCTCTATTTATTTTGGTTATTCCATGTTTTCCATAATTTCCATCCATTGAATTACCCTTTTCTAGGCATTCTCCTTAATTTGTTCTACAGCCTTTGTCTATATCTTGGTCAACGTCTGACAAGATGGTGTTAATAGAGCCAGTAAAGTTACGTCAGGCATGGCAAACCATAATAGATAACTGTCTGCTATCGAAGGATATATATATATATATATATATATTATATTGGCCCAGGGTTTTCCTTTAACTTATTTAGACTTAAATAAGTACGCAGTTGCTATGTAAAATTTTCTTTTCGTATTATTTCCTTATCCATAATTATCACGAAATCTTCAAACACAATTTGATTTAACAACTATTGTTCTTTGACAGTTTATAAGATAATTACTTATAACACAGTTGCAGACACAATCCTTCCTCACAGTTACGCTAACAATTAACCTCTCGCGATCCAACGCTGGACTCTCGCCGACCAATTATCGCAAGCAGACTGACTCGCCGGCCTTCTCGTCCGCTCGTTTATACAGGCGAGGGGAGGAAATCTCTAGCAATAGGTTCGAGCAACTTCGAAGCCCAGAAACCTCTGGCGTGGTCGCCGGAGTTTACCACGCCAACCTCTGAAATTACGACGGACGAAGCGATGACGAGGTCCTCCATGACCTCCAACTCTTCCATGACCTCCATCTCCTCCATGATCTTCCTTCAACTCACCCACTCCTTTGGCTGGATGTTGTTTAAGGGGCGGACGCCGGGGCTGCATGTTGTAATAGCTGCAGGGCAAAAAGCGACGACGACGTCTGTAGCGATGAGCCTGGCCTCTCCCGAACTTGCTTCTCCTCCTCGGCTTCCCTTTTTCTGCACTCGACATGGAGTAGGACCTCATTACTTCCAAAACGGAGTACACGTTGTTTGATGTCAACCGTAGCGTCGTATATTCTCAGAGCGTCCAGGCCTAAGATGATGTCCTCGGTAACTCCGGCGACGAACGCCCACAGTCGCAGCTCGCACCCTCCTAGGACCAACTCCAGGAGAACCTCCTTCTCCACAGGCATACTGTCCCCTGACGCAGTGAGCAGCTCAAACTTACGTATCGGCGTCCTCTCAGGCAACCCCTCTGCTACTTCAGGTCGCACGATGGTCAGCGACGCTCCCGTATCAACGAGTACTCGACGGCCGTCCATGGATCCATCCAATAGCAGTAAGTCCTTCGTCGTCCATGTCGTTCACCGCATTCACTACGAAGCTAGGAGATTATGATGACGTCGGTGCCGATGGCTCCCTCCTTACACCGGACAATCGTTGGTTCGCGGGCCTTCGTCTGCAATCCCGCATGAGATGATCAATTCGTCGACAATTCCAGCAGGTCGGTCTTCCATGCCTCCGACGCTCGGGTGGTGGTAAGCGTCGCTCCTCGGCGTCGATTGTAGTCAGTCGTCTCACTCGCGGCGACGCCTTCCTATCGAGATGTAGCGTGTGGTCTCATTGGCCGCCTCCAGAAGCAATGCGGCATTCAGTGCTCCATTAATGGCCTGATGTTCCGCCAGCAGCATGTGTTGTTTAATTTCACGGTCCCTCAGACCGCAGACGAAAGGGGATGCCGCCTCTCTGTCGATGAAAGCTGCAGGAAGTCCGCTGAGGGCCTTGTAGGCTAGTTGTTCAATGGCCATGGCGTATTCTTGTAGTGACTACCCGACGCGCTGGACACGGGCTTTCAGCTGGGCGCGGTAGGCTGCACTGAGGTGATGATTGCCCTAACGGTTGTCTAAGGCGTCAAATATGTCCTCGGCGCGACATTCTCCTGGAAGGTTTCTTAGAATTTCTGCAGCAGAACCCTGTAAGGAGGCGATTAATTGGGTCGTCCTTTCTTCCGTTGTCCAACCATTGTGTGCTGAGATGGTATTAAATTGCCGCTTAAATATGTCCCATGATGTGGAACCGTCGAACTTGGGGTTCTTAATTCCATGTCGGCTTGGGACGTCAGTCGGTTGTCGAACTTCAGTCTTCATCGTAGAATCACTATGAAAGTTTTCCATTGCACGTTGAACTTCAGATGTTAAAAGATGATGATAATTATTTTCCTGTTGATCAAGTTTTTCTTCCCAATGTTCTTTCATGCGACGAAATTCTTCATCAATTTTATGTAAATTGTCTTCTTGTTCATTTACTCTTTGTTCAATACTAGAGATGTCTGTTTTTATTTCCCGTGTTACTAAATTAAAGTTTTCTATAATCTGTTCAACTTTTTCATGTAGTTTCTTATTCTGGGTTAGTAATTCTCGTCTTTAAATTCATCATGTTATGAATTTATCTGGGTTAATAATTCTCTTTTAATTTCTTCATTTTGTGTACTGATCTGTTTTTGTATTTCTATGTTAGATGTTTCAATCCGAGTAAATAATTCGTGTTTTGAATCCTCATTTTGTTTCTGCATATTTGCGTACTGTTGTAATAATTCTTTAAACATTTCTTGAATGTTTTCCATTTTTTATTTATTTTTATTACTTACTGATGTAGTTCTACTTCTCAATGATACATGGCAATCCCTCCGATGATGCGGCGCTCTGCTCTACCGACTTCTCTGACGTTACCGGCGTGTACTTAATCCTAGTTTTGAACACCAGATGTCATAAATGACCCAGGGGTTTCCTTCAACATATGTGGACTTAAATAAGTACACAGTTGCTACGTAAAATTTTCTTTTCGCTTTATTTCCTTCTCCATAATTATCACTAAATCTTCAAACACAATTTGATTTAACAACTATTCTTCTTTGGCAGTTTATAAGATAATTACTTATAACACAGTTGCAGACACAATCCTTCCTCACAGTTATGCTCACAATTAACCTCTCGCGATCCAATTTTTTCTTCGCTGTCACGGACCAATTATCGCAGGCAGACTGACTCGCCGGCCTTCTCGTCCGCTCTTTTATATAGGCGGGGGAGGAAAGCTCTAGCAATTTAGCAATACCTTCGAGCAACTTCTAAGCCCAGAAACCTCTGGCTTCCGATCGTTTTCCAAGGCGAAGGAGACTCTGATAGAAAGGTGTGACAAGACATTCCAGACAATTCAAGCGGCTCTGCGGGTCACAAACTCGCTAGGGGCGACTCACCCGCGCAATTCAAAGACCGCTTACACGACATGTAACAATATCCATAGTAATTCTGCCCGAAGGCAGGTCCTTCACTGCAATCATAGCATTTTCATGCTATGCTTGCAGCTTTACTAGGGAATTGTAGGTGTGGTAGCTTCCCGTTGCTTTTCACACCGGTGAAGGATGCTGCTGATGATGATGATAATTATAAAAATGATGAAGATGGTCATATGATTTCGGGGACCGTTTGGGCCTTAAAGTTTTCCTGACATTTGTCTTACAGGTGAGGAAAAATCCCGATGAAAACCTTACCCATAAAAACTGCCCCGACCGGCGATCGAACCCGGGCCCACAGCGGTGGTGAAATGAAAAGAATTTTAAGTACAGAAATGTATGTTTTAAGAACATCAGCTGCAAAATCTAGAATGGATAGAATATGAAATAAAGAAATAAGGGAAATTATGGGTGTACAAGAGGAGCCAGACATCGTACAAAAGGAAAGATTACACTGATATGGCCATGTCAAAAGAATGCCAGAGCAAAGATTGCCTAAAATTGTTATGGAATGGATCCCAATAGAAAGGAAGAAGAGAGGAAGAGCGAATAAAACTTGGATAGAAGGGATAGAAGCAACTATGAATATCAGAGGATTGGAGGAAGATCAATGAATGGACAGAGAGGAATGGCGTTTGATTTCCGGAAGACGGCGGCAGCTGCCATGATACCGGATGATGATGATGATATATACATATTCTCATTTGAACCCTAGAATGTTCCCTTGAGACTGAAGACATATTACATTAATTAAAACTTAAAAAAACAATAAATGAATATTTAATTATAAGTACGGTACTTGTTTTATAGTTTTTTTACTTCAGCAAAAGAACTGGCATTTTTAGATAGGAGAATGTTTGTTTTCTACCAGTTCTTTCATAGCTTACTTTACGGTTATTCTATTGAAATAATATGTAGGATTTCTGTATTTGTTCATGTTCATATAACTGTAGTATGTTTAAAAAGATGCAAAAAGCTATGTAGTGTCCATTACAGACGTACTTTGTATAGCTTTTTTTTTTCTTTCCATTCAGATGTGCAAATGTCCAGTAATGCTGGTCTTGACCACCATCTGGAAAGGGGTCATTGATAACTGAATTCACCACCAATACAGTGAACTGAATGGTTTATTGTAATCTAATGCATTTTTTGATTGAGATTATCATATGTTAAGAACAGTAAGATAGTAAAATACCTGTAAGTTTGAATGTACCTTTTTTTGTTAGGGATAAATTTTGTTGGCAAAATATGTAGAGTAAAATACCTGTAATTTTGAATGTACCTTTTTTTGTTAGGGACCAAATTTTGTTGGCAAAATATGTAGGGAAAGAAATTAAAAAATCTCAATGCATAAATTCTTCATAATTACTTAAATTCTCTGTTTATTATTATTTTTGTTCATATGTCTAAAATAAATGAATTATTATTAAATGATATCTCTGTTTTTTTTAACCTTTCCTTGAAAATCAGGGTCATCCTTTCTTTAATTCTAAGAAAATGTAATGAAAAAAATAATGTTGTTTCTAAGAACATTTTGAACAAAAAAAACAGTTTACATCAATACTTTAAAAGAGTTAATTGAATTATAAAATATTTTTCCAGTTTTCTAAAACTAATCAACTGTTTTTCTGAGGTTAGGAATGTGTTCCATGTATTGGACAAAGAGTAAGTTGAGGGTCTTGTAAATTGAGACTAAGTTCTGAATTGATATATTCATAACACTGTGAGGTTTTATTTAATAATAATAAAATTAATCAAATTTTACAGCTTGCCTCATACTTTTGTAAAACAGAAGACTCGTTTCGAAAGAAGTTTCCCTTTCGAAACTGGTCCTGAGTTTTTCAATAATATGAGGTGAGCTGTAAAATCGAATTATTATTATTCCAGGAATTATTTGAAATGTGGTATTAAAATTAATATAAAATTATAGAATATTCACCTGAAAGGTCCGTCTCCTCAACTTAATTATCATTTAACTGTAGCGCTTTCGGGACTTGTCCCATCATCGGCAGGATTCAAAACTGGTGTTTCACTGAAGATCTGGTAGAGGGGGTTGCATGTATTGGGTTCGTTTTCGTTTATCAGGCTGTCGTTGTGAGCTGCTTTCATGATTTCCATCTCTTCGAGTACGTTTATCTTCGCTGGATTATTTTCTCTGTGCATCACTGTTAGGGTGTTTTCAATATTTAACATGCGATGTCCTTCATGGATAACGTGTTTTGCATAGCTTGATTTACCTTCTGCGTGAATGAAGTCTCGAAAATGTTCTTTGAATCTGATGTTAAAACTCCTGTTTGTCCTTCCTATATAAAATTTGTTGCAGTCCTTACATGTCAGTTTATAAACTCCTTTGCTGTTGAAAATGTTATTTTCTTCAATGTTATTGTTTATTATGTTGTTTAATTTGTTATTGGTTCTGTATGCTATTTTTACGTTTTTATCGGCTTTCTTTAGTGCATTGGCTAATTTTGTCGTTTCTTTTCCTGTGTATGTAAGTGTTATCCATGTTTTCTTGTTGTTGTCAGATTCTTTTTCTAGTTTAGTAATGTTGGTTATGTTGTTCTTCCTTTTTTGTTTTTTTACGAGCTTATCTATGAATTCTTCATTATAGCCATTGGTTTTTGCCATATACTTAATGTAGTTGAGTTCTTGGATATAATTGTCTTTGCTTAATGGGAGTTTCAACATTCTACTGACTAAGCTATTAAATGTACTAATTTTCTGTTGAAAAGGGTGTGTAGAATTTTTGTTTATGGCCAGAGCATTGTTTGTGGGTTTCCGGTAGATACCGATTTCTAGTTTATTGTTGTGTAGATTTTTTGGTTATAGACAAATCTAAGTAGTTTATGCTGTTGTTTACTTCTATTTCTTCGGTGAAAGTGATTTTTTCATGCATGTTGTTTAAGTCTTGTAGTATTTCTTTTTCTTTTCTGTTTTCATTTTCATATATTACTAGTACATCATCGACATATTGTGTTAGTAGTTTTATGTTGAATTTGTGTATTAGTTCCTCAAAATGTTTATTTTCCAGTTCTTGTAGGAAGATTTCTGCCATTATTCCAGATGTAGGACTCCCCATCGGGATCCCGTCTTCTTGAATAAATAGTTTATTGTTAAATTGGACGTAATTTTGCTTTATTGTTGTTGTTATTACTTTGTTTAACTGATTGATATAGTTATCTTCAAGTTTACTGTCTGTTAGTTTTTGTTTTATTATGTTTGCTGTTTCGTTTATCGGGATATTAGTGTAGAGGTTTTTTATGTCGAATGACGTCATTTTAGTATTCCTATTGATTTCTAAATGCTGTAGTTTGTCTACTAGTTCAAATGAGTTCTTAATTGTGTAACGATTTTCAAGTTTGACATCATTTTTCATTTTCTGAGCGACTAATTTGGAAATTTTATAGTTAGGAGCATTCATGCAATTAACAACTGGTCTTATGGGAATGTTGTCTTTATGGATTTTTGGAAGGGCTTTCATTACTGGTGGTGAGGGAGTATTATTTACCCATTTGGCGTTTTTGTATTTATTATGTTCATTATTGGTTGTGTTGGTGATTAGAGGGCACGATTTTAGTGCTTCTTTTATTTGTCTGCTATACTTTCCTGTGGGACCTTTTTCAATATTTTTTGAAATTGTTTTCTTTTATAAATTGCTTGGTTTTATTGATGTATTCTTCCTTTTCCATAATAACTATTGTGTTGCCCTTGTCGGCTTTTGTGTGTATTATATTATTGTTCCTAAATTTTCTTTTTATTTTAGAGATGTTCTTGAGAGTTTGTTTATCTTTGATGTTTATTGTTGGTGGAGTTTCTTTTATGACCTTAGCTGCTTCGTATCTAATATGATTTTTGTTATTAATGTTAAGTTTATTTATTGCAATTTCAGTTTCAGTAATTAAAAATTCCCATAAGACCAGTTGTTAATTGCATGAATGCTCCTAACTATAAAATTTCCAAATTAGTCGCTCAGAAAATGAAAAATGATGTCAAACTTGAAAATCGTTACACAATTAAGAACTCATTTGAACTAGCAGACAAACTACAGCATTTAGAAATCAATAGGAATACTAAAATGACGTCATTCGACATAAAAAACCTCTACACTAATATCCCGATAAACGAAACAGCAAACATAATAAAACAAAAACTAACAGACAGTAAACTTGAAGATAACTATATCAATCAGTTAAACAAACTAATAACAACAACAATAAAGCAAAATTACTTCCAATTTAACAATGAACTATTTATTCAAGAAGACGGGATCCCGATGGGGAGTCCTACATCTGGAATAATGGCAGAAATCTTCCTACAAGAACTGGAAAATAAACATTTTGAGGAACTAATACACAAATTCAACATAAAACTATTAATACGATATGTCGATGATGTACTAGTAATATATGACAATGAAAACAGAAAAGAAAAAGAAATACTACAAGACTTAAACAACATGCATGAAAAAATCACTTTCACCGAAGAAATAGAAGTTAATAACAGCATAAACTACTTAGATTTGTCTATAACCAAAAATCTACACAACAATAAACTAGAAATCGGTATCTACCGGAAACCCACAAACAATGCTCTGGCCATAAACAAAAATTCTACACACCCTTTTCAACAGAAAATTAGTACATTTAATAGCTTAGTCAGTAGAATGTTGAAACTCCCATTAAGCAAAGACAATTATATCCAAGAACTCAACTACATTAAGTATATGGCAAAAACCAATGGCTATAATGAAGAATTCATAGATAAGCTCGTAAAAAAACAAAAGGAGGAAGAAGAACATAACCAACATAACTAAACTAGAAAAAGAATCTGACAACAACAAGAAAACATGGATAACACTTACATACACAGGAAAAGAAACGACAAAATTAGCCAATGCACTAAAGAAAGCCGATAAAAACGTAAAAATAGCATACAGAACCAATAACAAATTAAACAACATAATAAACAATAACATTGAAGAAAATAACATTTTCAACAGCAAAGGAGTTTATAAACTGACATGTAAGGACTGCAACAAATTTTATATAGGAAGGACAAACAGGAGTTTTAACATCAGATTCAAAGAACATTTTCGAGACTTCATTCACGCAGAAGGGAAATCAAGCTATGCAAAACACGTTATCCATGAAGGACATCGCATGTTAAATATTGAAAACACCCTAACAGTAATGCACAGAGAAAATAATCCAGCGAAGATAAACGTACTCGAAGAGATGGAAATCATGAAAGCAGCTCACAACGACAGCCTGATAAACGAAAACGAACCCAATACATGCAACCCCCTCTACCAGATCTTCAGTGAAACACCAGTTTTGAATCCTGCCGATGATGGGACAAGTCCCGAAAGCGCTACAGTTAAATGATAATTAAGTTGAGGAGACGGACCTTTCAGGTGAATATTCTATAATTTTATATTAATTTTGAATAAACCTCAACGGAACACATCATGAATCTTATAAAAGTTGAATGTGGTATTACAAACGCCGAAAGTGACGACTGAGCCACCAGGATCAACACTGATTAGTTATATTTTTATGGATTGATGGCGCATATTGTTTTGCCGATAATACAGTACGCTCTAATCGGTTAGTGTTTTCTGCCAACGCTTGAGGTCTCTGACGTCTAGGCATCACCATAGAGAACGAATAACTTTGTCGTTGGTCATCTCTATAGGGGGTTTTCTCTGAATGAAGCTATAATTTTTTAGTTCATTCTTCCAATCGCTTGAGGTCTCTGTAGTCTAGGCAACACTGATTAACATTTCTAATTTTAAGTTTATTATACAGCTGTCTCGCCCGACGTGACGCAATCTCGCGTTACGCGCGGCGTGATACTGGTTTAGCATGGAGCGCATACGGTACAGCGCTTATGTTTATGGAATTGTTGCCAGATGGCACCAAATATATGGAAAACCAGAATGACCAACGTTCATAATAAATTTCCAAATGTGTTTACAAAAATTAATGTATACAAACCTTTCCCTGCATAACCTAATGAAATAAATTACATACATACTCTTTAGTAAACTATAAACTAATCTGATGTACACTAAACTGACCCATCGGAACCTAACAAAATTAAGTGATTGAACATTTATTTCTTAAAATATGGTTTGGAATTAAATGCAAATGTTGGTCATTCACACATATGTCCTGCCATCTCGTGGATTTAATTTTATAAGCGTTCACGTATGCCAACTTCAATTCTAATAAAGAACTTCGAAAATAAACTGAGAGGAAAAGTCATAATTAGTGTACATAGATAAGAATATTAAAATTCTTTATAAAAAAAAGTTTTAAGCATCGTTGCAAAACGTTTAAAATAGTACGAAATATTAGTAAAGACCATAGAGAACCGACAGAAAAAGTACCTAGAGCAACAGCATCACATGAATGTTGTATGGAAAATTATAGATTAAATTATTCTTTTGTTCTTAAATAAACATATGGTTGATGAAAATACAAAATTTTAGAATACTTGAGATTTTCGCCTGAACAGTTTTATCAGGTTTCGAATTTAATAGAAGACGAAATTTATGTACATCCATAATATCCCCAAGACACAATATTTACAGCTTTTATTTATCTCTTGACTAAGTTCAAGCCACAATAACTCTTTTTTCTGTACATCTCTGTACTCCTTCATGCTCATATTGTATAGAACTCGATGATTTGCGACAAAACTATCTAACTTTGTCGTTAAAATTGTAAAGTTATAAAACGTACTGTATTTCCGACATTTTCTCAACAAATCTTAAGTTTGTTTTTAGCAATTACACCAATGAATACGGATAATATCCTCTATATTCTTTGTTTGCGCTGGCAAATTGCGTCCCGGATTCAAGAGATTCAAATACACAACGCGACATGTCAGCGCAAATTTTTTCGCGCCAGCAATTTGCGTTGTAGATCAACCACATCCATTTAAAGACATGGGAAGCAATTTTTGCGCTGGCGCTTTGCGTCGTAGATGAACCATAGCATAACTGCACTGGGTAACATTTTAGTGGGTTATCGCTGGTCTCTTTTAGAGGCATATCTCTGCGCAATAAAAAAAGCGGCTAAGAAGTAGGTTATCTCACTGACTGACTGTAGTTGACAGCTGTTTGCGCTGCCCAGTGTGCCTTTTGCTGGGACTGTTATTTGTCCCTTGACGGCGAATTCGCGTAGGTGTGTGCAGTATTGGGTTTCGCCGTTTTTCCCAAGCCTATACAGCGGTTATATGGGGATTGATTCTATTTTAGCATATGCTATTGATATAATGTGGATGTTTGATTCCAAGGCAGATAGATCTCGCTTAATTGGGGCATCGGAAACCGTGTCGCTGATAACTTTCAGGACCGGAATGAGCCACGCCAATCTGCGCTGACCCCTCTGATCTTGGTTATTTCATGCAGAATACTACGGGTGGTTTAATGTGTCGAATATGTTTCTATGTGTAGTACGCCATTGTGGAAGGTGTCCTATATTGCGTACTATGGGGTTTCCATGATCATTTATATTTCGGAGCATGGATGTAACCCTTTCAGTTATGATAGTATCAATATATGGTACCTTCGTGGCCTCGTGCATCTCCGTTATCCTTGTGTAACGCGGTGCCGAAAGTATAATTTTGAGACATTTGTTCTGCAATATCTGAAGTTTCTTTTTGTGGCATTTCGCAAGGATACTGAGAGATTCGCAGCCGTACAATAGCATACTACGGATCACGGCCACGTATAGAGTGACCTTGATCCTTCGGGACAGAGACGGCGACTTGAAAAACGGATATAATATGGCTATACCTTGCTGAGCTTTAAAAGTGATATGGTCGATATGAGCTCTTAGTGTGAGTTTTTTTATCCAATATTAGGCCTAAATATTTGACTGAAGTTTCTACTGGTAGGGGTTGCACACCCATAGTGAGCTGAATTGGACAGGGAACGTTTGATTTGGTGAACAGCACGACTTGTGTTTTATTTGCATTAAGTTTAATGTTCCAGGAGCAAAACCATTCATATATAACGGTTATTGCTCGCTGGAATGTTGCAAGTCTGTGAGGAATGGATTTGAGTTTCGATTGCATGAAGAGACAAGTGTCATCAGCAAAGGAGGCTATTTGGAGTGATGGAGGTGAAGGAAGGTCCGAGACATATAGTGAGTACAATAAGGGTGAAAGGACAGCTCCTTGTGGAACTCCCGCCAGTATGGACTTCATGTCAGATTTATTACCACTTACTGAGACGTAGAAGGTTCTATTTCTCAGATAAGTGGAGATAATTTTGACTAAATTTGGATCAATTTGGAATTGTATTAGCTTGTATATCAATCCGTTTATCCAAGTTGTGTCAAACGCTTTTTCAATGTCAAGGAAGACTGCTATTGTACTACGCTTGGCGTTGAAACCAGTGACAATTTGGTCTATAAGCCTGGCCAGTTGCAGCGGTGTGCTGTGTGAATTTCTGAATCCAAATTGATGGTTAGGAATTTGTTCCTTATTTGTAACTTCAATTTTGAGTCTTGCCAAAATGAGTTTTTCTAGGATTTTTCCTAGAACTGGCAGGAGGCTTATTGGTCGCAAATTGTCTGGATTATTTGGATTTTTACCTGGTTTCGGTAATAGAATTACTTTAGCCATCTTCCAAGCTGCAGGGAAATGGTTAAGTTGTATGCAGGATTTAAATATGGTGAGGAGACGTAGTAGCGCTTTGCGCGGTAGGTGCTTTATGGCTAGATTACTGATCCGATCATGTCCTGGTGCACTTGTAGTACGAAGGGCCTGGACATGAGAGCGTAAGTCAGCTAGATGGATATTGGGTCTTTCATTAGGGAAGGGAGCAGCTAGAAAGGTGTCTACTCTGTCATTGACTTCAGCTTCGTGAACTGGCGTCGTTAGCTCTTGTGGTCTGAATCGGTCTGCAAGATTTTCCGCGAGAACTTGTGCTTGATCGTAAGGATGATAAGCCCAAGTTACATTATTCTGAATTGCAGTCGGTTTAGAAGGTCCGCGGTTTGACTTTATTCTTTTTATAATCTCCCAAGGTGGGGTCTTTTTTGCATTAAAGTTAGCCAGGGAATTTTCCCATTGCGTAATTTTGTGATCTTGCAGTCGTTCTTTGACCAGTCGAGCATAGCGATTGTACTCCTGCTTTGTTTGAGGTGCTCCATAGAGTCTGTACTGTTTGAGGGCTCTCCGCTTATGCTCCAGGAGGTCGAGAAGTGTCTGATCTGTTTGTGTAGGACGTGTAGTGTTGTTGCGTGATGTGGCTGTATCAAGTGCGGTTTGTATAGAAGCCTGGAAGTCATTTATGGAAGTCTCCAGTTCTTCAGTGGAGTTGATTCTCAGTCGAGAATTAATCCACTGCGAAAGGAGTCTTGAATAATGATTCCAGTCTGTATTCGTCGTTTGTGGCCGGAAGGGGGGCTGAAGTAAGTACCTAGTGGTGAGCTTAAAGGTGATGGGGACATGATCTGAGTTAAGCTCACCAGGTAATGTGCCTATTTGTGGAGAGTTGTCGATATTTTTGGATAGTGCAATATCCAGGATATCGGAGCATATGCCTTGCTGTGTGTTTCGAAAGAAGGTGTGTTCCCTTGGTGCTGAAATTTCAATGTTATGGTTGTTACAGAAGGTTTGTAAAACCATACCAGAAGCGTTGTGTACTCGACAGTTCCATGCGCGATGCTTAGCATTGAAATCGCCTGCCAGTAGGTACCGGGGCGAGTAGGATGTAAGGATGCGCATGTCATGTCGCGTGAGTGGTAGGTTATCTCTGTAAGAAGATGAGGTCAACAGATCAAAAATCATCACAAAGAAATATGGAGTCCTCCAAGGCGACCCCATAGGCCCGCTACTGATTAACATGGCGATGGCAGACATAGTCATAGAGAACATAGTGAGATACTTGAATGAAAGACTGCAACTAAATCAGTAAAAGCTCCTTATTAGAGGAAGATACGTTGTGCAAATATGCCGCGAATATAGAATGGTAATTTGTATGGGTATATAGGGGATACGTTATAAGGTCCCGAAACAAAATTAAAATTATCATACGTAATGCCACGAAGTGAGGAGTGAATTTATCTAGAGAATTTGGAAATCAAGAGTGGCATTTGTTAGGACTATCTAACGAATAAAATTAAGCTGTTTACTCACAAATCAGTATTTAACTATAGATTTTTTTTTAAATATTTATATATTTAATGTAAAAAGCGATGTTTGAAAACAATGAGAAACGATTGCTATGCTTCATTTCAGAGATAACCCACTATTCATTTTCATCGCTGCAACCATATCGTATTATTTATTGCCAAAGGATGGCAATATTGTAACAATGCACCCTAGTGGAGAAATTTATTACAAACATTACAGGCATTAATTAATTTCTGATGTCCTATGATGTAAATATGGCAATTATATTTTTCTGGAACTTTTTTCCTGGGAAATAATTCGTTTAAGTGAGTGCAAACAGTGTTTTTTTTGGGTGATATAATCAAGTGCTACAAATGTTTTTATATTATATCCCGCTAGCATTATGTGTTAAAATTCGTGCACTATATATATATATATATATATATATATATATATATATATATATATACATATATATACATTATCTGGTAGCCACGTGCAGTCACTGCAAAATAATGCTATGACATATTCAGAACATTAAAGAGGAGGAACTTGATTTTAAAGTGATACAATTAAACTGATAAAATCGAGGTGGTTGTAAATAAAAAATCATTGAAATGTGATTGATCATTGACTCCTATTTGGGGGCATGAGTTAAATAGTCATACGTAATGCCACGAGTGATTTCCAAATTTTCGATAAATACACGACTCACGAAGTGAGGAGTGAATTTATCTAGGGAATTTGGAAATCAAGGGTGACATTTGTTAGGGCTATTTAACGAATAAAATTAAGCTATTTACTCACAAATCATTATTTGAATGTAGTTATTTTAAAGTATTTATATGTTTAATGTAAACGGCGATGTTTGAAAACAAATGAGAAACGTTTGTTATGTTTCACTTGTTCATCATTGCAACCAGATCATATTATTTATTGCCAAAGGATCGCAATATTGTAAGAATGCACCTAGTGAAGAAAAAATTAAACACATAAAAGTGTATATTAATTAATTTCTCATGTCCAATGATGTAAATATGTCAATTATATTTTTTCTGGAACTTTATTACCTGGGAAATAATACTTTTAAGACAGTGCAAACATTGGTTTAATTTTTTGTGGTATACTTAATTGCTACAAATGTTTTTATATTATATCCCGCAAGCATTATCTGGTTACAAATGTGCACTATATGTGCAATCTGGTAGCCACATGCATTCTAGAATTCTTCCATCTTAATATATAAATTGTTATATTTAATGTATTTTTTGGAGAATCAGTCACTGCAAAATAATCCTCTGACCTATTCAGAATGTTGAAAAGGAGGAGCTTGATTTTAAAATGATAAAATAGAGGTGAAAAAGAACTGTGGTTGGTTGTAAATTAAAATTCAATCAAATGTGATTGGTCATTGACTCCCATTTGGGGCATGAGTTAAATAGTCAAAATAAAATCAAGTAATGAGAGATTTTGAATAATCTCTATTAATTATTACTATCAGGCTTAAGTAAGGGCTTAAAGAACTTAGTACTTTCTTTCCAGTTTTGCCGCTTTTAAAAGGCCTTTCAATTCGATTGATGTTTAACTGTGAATTCATCGATAGAATTCCTTATTTGTCTTCGGATTTTTTGATAAGTCGTACAGTTCATTCATTAACACTGAAACAGCGCGATATAGATACAAACGACTCTCCAACACGTAAACGGTCAAACATTTATATTTTTACTTTAAGCGGCAACACTACTTTTTTCTGCTTAGGAACTAATTATCTTTCCTTTTACTCGACATTTTGAACTGGCTACAAAGCAGAAGAGACACGTGTTATCCAATTAAAATTATTGCAACGAATGACAAGTCGAAACAATAAAACACCTATCGTGGCGAGGACGGCATTTATCAACGGACATAGCGGCACGAGAATTACGGCGGTGGTGGTTTTTAACAAAGAACCGTAGGGTTAGTGACAGTAAGGTTTGTTTTACTTTAATATTAGTTTATCCGTTTGGTTTGAATCGCTCCTTGTAAAAGCCGCCCTGGCACGTGCCTGCAATAATAGAAGTTGCCGATGCGTTAATAAAGGATACTAATCCTTCTAATATACCAACAGGATCCGCGAATAAAGAAATTTTTAGCCGTGAATTCAGGAACTATGTCGCAATTTTTTAACCGGCGAATTATGAATACGCGAATAAGGGAACAGCAATTAAGGAGCTTTTACTGCAATAATGTATGCAGACGATATGGCCTTAGGATCCCCCATACCAGAAAAACTACAAGAAATATTAGAAAGGTGGTTAATGAAAACCAACTGAGCATCAGTATGTAGAACTGTCTGATGACATTCTGAAAAGGAGGGCGAACATTAACAAAAGAGACAATGATGCTACACAACGAACCCATAATAACTACACTTTTCGACACGATAATATCCTCAATAATTACGAATAACTAGACTTTTCGACACGATAATATCCTCAATAATTACGAATGGACTCGAATTAGTATGCGAAAAATTGACAATCAGTGTGTTAGAACGCATTGACAAAGTGAAGACACGTTTCCTGAAATGTGCCCTAGAGTGGGAAATATGCACCATCAAGGCTAGCATATGAGCTGGCCAATGAAACTTTTTACATGGAAGATCTGAGACTCAGCCTATCATCTACCGGAGCTAGCAACAAACTACTAGGAAGGAGAAAATGAAAAGAACGAAGATAGACATCGTCGTCTACGGGACGACTGAAAAGATCGACCGCAACTGAACCGAAGAAAATCAGGAGCAGAGGCACACCATTACATGACTTCCACCACAAAATATGCAAGAACAAGACATTCCGTACCCCGAATGACGAATGTGCGTGTGAATTGTTCGGGCAGAGATGAAATCAATATCACATCACTGAGTGCCGTGAAAGAACAAAATCGACCTCCGATTATAGCAAAGAATAATTCCCATTCGGATGAACCTTTCATCCTTATTAAAAGCAGCTAATTTCAAATGAAGACTGTTATGGCTAGGACATATAGCACGAATGGGAAACGAAAGATGGGTATGTAAACTTCTTGGAGGAAATCAGATGGAAAACGTACATAGGAAAGTCAAGAATGAGATGGCAGAATACTGTAACTTTAACCATGATTTGAGGGAGGTTAATTATATACAGGGAATGATTGGAAAATATGAGCTGACATTTATAGGAAAATAAGTATAACTTAATTAATGTGATTTAGTAACTCCTTCTAGGAAGCACTCTTACCCTACATAGGGATATACGGATATAGATAGTTACATTAATATAATATAAATTGAAGCTGATAATTACCTTTAAATATAGACAGTATACTGCCTATAACCTATAAAGAGAGAAACGTAGTAAAAATAAACACACTGGAACAGATAGACAAAAATTTAATCTTAAATGAACAAACACCCAACAAGAACAATTCTCTCTACAGAATTATTACAAACAACAGGCAGTAGCCTACCAACCTTCTACTGAGGATGGAAGTACTTACAAAATTAATTTTTAAAACATTAAGGAAGACAAGTATTATTATTTAAAAAATGCTTGAAGCGTGATTTTGCCTAAATTGGTCAAACCTTTTCTCATTGCAGCCGAGTAGTTTAAGGCATTATGCTTTGGTGCAGAACTACAGGTCTTGGATTCGTTCGAACCCCGTGGGGTAAAATTTTTTTAATGTGAAACCTGACACGCTGACTATTTGTCACCCATATACTAGGAACTATGTGATCGTACACTTCTGTGATTAACATATGTACATATGAAGCCAGCAGCCGGATGGTATATCAAGGTCCTTCTAGGCCAGTCGTGCCATTGAGTTTTGATTCATCATTATTTATAATACAAATTTTTATTTTTCTCTACATTTTTTCTTGTTACAATAACATTTTCATAAATTAATGGATTAAAAGAAAACTTAAATCATTCTATATATCCATTTTAATTTTTGCTTTAATTTAAATAGAGTAATAAGTCTATGAACAACATTTGTTTTATTTTGAGACGCTTTTGATATCTGAGACCTTCTAAAATTTTATAAATTGAATTTGCCGCTTCCGCTGTAGTAGTGGTCCATTCCCCAGCATAAGCAGCCATATTTGCTAAATAGAATACGGGTGATCTATGGTTTTGATCAGGGATTAGCCGTTTTGATGAAAACATCAACCATGGAATAAATACAGAATGCCTTGGAAAAAAAAATGTTGACCTTGACAATATTACCTAACAAATTACTTCCTCTGTTAATCACACTGTAGCAATAAATACTACTGTACTTAAAAACGCATAATTTTTGTGCCTGAATTCGTCTCATTGACTCGTTAATCGTAAAAATTAGTTAAAAATCCTCCATAATGTTACAACATCTTGGAAGGATTAGAATATCCACTCTTTGGTTCGTGAATAAAGTCCATGTGGGAAAATAGGATTGCTGATTGGCGACACCAGCACTTTGTGCGAAATTTGTTCGCATAGAGAATAGAGAAATGTGGAAAATACCTAGAAGGCTGTGATTGTCTTTATGTGTGTGGAAATGAGAAGAACGTATTTTCTGTTCGTTCTACCGAATATTTAAAATAAGGTAATTGGAAATTTTATCAGTTTCTTTTTTCCTTATTTGTTTATACAGTGTATATATGTCACTTGTGGCATTTTAAATGTTGTTAATAATACCAATTTTAGTTTCTCACGTCATTTTATATGAACGTAAACAAGAGAAAATGGCATTTGGCTAGTTAATTCATAGGTTATGAAGTTGTTATTTTAAGTAATTTATTGCAATAAATACCCATTTAAAACATAGAACTAATGATCTATTAGTCAACAGACTTAAGTTTATATTTCATTTGATACATAGTTTTTTATTCATCGAGAGAATTATGAGAGGTTAGCAGAGACATGGTCTAGAACTTATGTTCAAAGTACGAAAGTGTTTATGATGTTGTAACTTCCTCCTAGACAGATGAACATTTACATTAGGTTCAGGATTGTAATGTTTAAGATGTACAAGTCGTCAAATTTTAAGAGGTCCAGCAGTTAACTGAATGGGTTTGAGTCCAATGACCTGCAATTTGTTACTACTTCATCTAGGCCTAGTAGTATATCATTAACAATGTTTAGCCGAACTTTGAACTCTTTATAATATCATAAAACATTATTATGTTGCTCTTGCACTATTTAAAGTTCATGAGATTTAGTCCCAGCTGATGTGAAGATAATTGCATTGTCAAATGTCTTTTCACTTTTGTCTCAAATGATATTACACTCAAACTCAAGTTTTTTTTTGTCATATCGGCGATCACATATGTACCACACCAATGTTTTGATACAGGTGACTTGATATGAATTAAAACTGCTGTTACAATTAACATGCAAATCTCAGTTTCACACAATGCATTGAAGGAACTCTGTCAACACAGGTCTGTGGATCCCTAAAATTATATGACAAACATGGATTATGATTGTTCAAAAATAACACAAGCCCCTTCACGTGCACAATTGCCCACATGCTGTCAATCACTTTCAAAGATCATATATACTTTAGTTGCCTCTATTCCACTATAAATCAATGTTACCACAAGACAATACATCAGAAACACAATTGCTACTCTGCTACTATGTCCTACATTATTAAGTTACTTCATTATTAGGCATTGTTAAAATGACTTATCTTAGGTTAGTTTAGGGGCTTAGATTAGCTTCTGTTATGTTAAAAAAAATATAGGTTCATAGTGGAATCATCCAATATGAAAAGGTCCACAACTCCAAAAAGCTACATTTTTAGGAGGTTTTCTGATTTTTTCTCTTCTCACTGACTTGTGTTGGTCATCTACATGTAATTTAACAAAGTTGGACTTAGAATTGTTTGATTTCTTTTGAGGAGTAGAAATATGACTACTTCAACTACAGTTTAAACCAATAAAACAAAAATAGAAACATTTGGATTTGGGGTTTATTCATATTGGGTAATTAATTTGTAAAAACTTAGAAAATAATATGTTAAGCACTTGTTTAGGAATTTTTTGTGACTTTGGTAATGCTGGTTTCGGATAAACTGCACTTAAACTAGCGTTAAATATTTTCAAGTCCTATAGAACAACAGTGTGCATGCACCAGAGTTTATAGAGCCAGCGATAACCCACAATCAAATCACATATCGATTATCATCCTCAATTACTATGAAATTTAAATGACCAATATTTGCAATAAATCCCCAAATCTATGTTAAAAAAATATATTAATAATATTAAAATTACCAAAACGTTTATTAAAAATGGGTGTACACTTACCTATCACTCCCTAACGCTGATCCAACCAGCGATAACCCAAAACAGCGATAGTAAAATCATAGACTAAGTAATATACTCTGTGGAGAAATATAGTAGTTAGCATCACAATATTGTCTAACAGTGTCATAATATTGTGATTTGCATATTTAAATAAATACTTCAAAATTGTCTAATAATGTTATAAAAATTGTTTGAAAAAGTTTAAAATATTAAATAATGTTACTATATACAGAAGAAAAGCTGTAGTTTGCAACAATATAACTGAAAAATCAAGCGCTAGTAGAAGTGTAGTTGAGCCATCATATGCTTCCACTTATTGACAACTTCATAAGCATGCACACTAGTATTCTGTAGAACTTAGAATCTGGTGGGTATGTAAAGAGAGGTACAGTAGAAACAGCAGTTTAACTTACCCAATATATAGGCTATTCTTATATTTTGTAAGTCCTATAGAACAATAGTGCGCATGCGCCAGAGTTTATAGAACCAGTGATAACCCACCATCGAACCACATATCGATTATCATCCTTGCCTAGTGGGTTATCACTGCTGTTCAATATTGATTATTATCGATATCGTACTATAGTTATACAGTTTATGCTAGATGGCAACACGTTGCTTTGAAATTTGAATGACCAACCTTTGCAATAAATCCCCAAATCTATTTAAAAAAATATATTAATAATATTCAAATTACCAAATATTTATTAAAAATGGGTGTACACTAACTTATCACTGGGGCACGCCGTAGTGTAGTGGTTAAGGCACTGTGCTACAAGCCGGAGGGTCGAGGGTTCAAGTCCCGTTGGGGTCAGGATTTTTAAACTGACCCAAACCCTCTGGCGGCACTATGGCCCTGGGGTCGACTCAGCCTCTAACAGAAATGAGTACCAGACGCTTGTTCTGGGGTAAAGGCGGCCATCACGCAGGGCTGACAACCCGGCTGACATAAAGTGCCGATTGTCTATAAAAAAGTGGGAACCTTAACCTCCTACTACCCCAAGGACCTCCGGGTCTGTTGTGGGATCACTTTACTTACTTTACTAACTTATCACTTCCTAACATCGTTCCAACCAGTGATAACCCACCAGTGGTTTGTTAGTAGGTTATTGTTGAGATGAAGAGAGAAAAATCATAGACTAAGTAATATACTCTGTGGAGAAAATAGCAGTCAGCATCACAATATTATCTAACAGTGTCATAATGTTAATATTTTTGCTCATTTAAATAAATACTTAAAAATTGTCACATAATGTTATAAAAATTGCCTGAAGAAGTTTAAATTATTAAAAAATGTTAGTAAATACAGAAGAAGAGCTATAGTTTACAACAATAAACTGAAAAATCAAGGGTAAGTAAAACTGCTGTTGAGCCGAGATACCTCCATCTTTTTACACACAAAGAATCCAAAATTATGAGTTATCATGAAATGTACTAATCACCACTGTCACTATAAGATAGCGGTTCCCAACCTTTTTCAACTCGTGAACCCCTTCCACGATGATCTTGAGTTGGGTGAACCATTGACTTTTAAATATATGTACAGTAGGGTGCATAAAATTTAATTCCAAGCAAAAGGTTTAATAACCTAAAATTATTAATAGTGAGTGGAGAACATATTTTTATTGACTCACCTCATATGATGTGAGTCGATAAAAATATGTTCTCCACTCACTATTAATGATATGACCTCATAATGTTTACTTCCCAATATTAATTTAAATATAACTTCAAATTAATTTAACCCTTACCAGTTAAAACCTAAAGTTACTCTCGTTATGGCTTAGAAGTTACATAACGTGTAGGCCTAGTTGCAATAATAAATACAAGTTTTCATTGCAATTACTCACTTCTTCCTGGAATTAAATGAGAAGATTGCGCCTGGTTTCCATGGCACATAACTTTGAAGTCAGGAACCACAGAAGTTAAGTAAAGTCGTCTCAAATCACTTATAGCACAAAGTCTGTTTCTGTATTTATTTTTTTAATAGGCATATGAAGAAAATTGCTTTTCACACAAATATGTGGATGACTAGAATAAAGCCGTTATGGCTTTATTCGCAAACACTGGGAACTCCTTTAAACTTAACCAAAAACCAATTAATGACGATTTATAAATTTTCTGTGTCCACCACTGTGGTCTTGAGGTAGCATGCTGCCTTCTCACACAGCAGGCCCGGGTTTGATTCCAGGTCAGGACAAGTTTCATGGGTGATTTTTTTTTGTTGGGATTTTTCCTTATCTGTAAGACAAATGTTAGGAAACTTTAACCCATTAGTTCCGAAGCACGGAATGGTTGCGTGGTCTCGCCTGGCGGACTGATGTCCGAAGCACAGAACTTTTCCGTGGTCATGTCATCTTTTCATTTAGAGATGGCTGTAATATTCACTTTTACTTTACTGTTAGGTACATTTCTCTTCATGCATTTGGCAGCATTGGAGTCAAAACTATCGATAAATGGGGTAAAATCGTAAATATATATCATACCAAAACATGTCGTCGTGCGACTGTTCATTTTTCCTAAAAAAATCCCGGTTCCAAGTGACATAAAATTGCAAAAAAAAATCCAGGTTCAATGGGTTAAGGCCCAAACGGTCCCCGAACATCATCTGGCCATCATTACCATCATTAACATATTCATTAAGTTTAGGATTAAGGCCTCTCCTGGTGCATCATTACCATCATCATCATCACCTATCATATATTATCATGGCAGCATAACTCCGCTTTGAGGCGACCCAACCTCAGAAGTGGGTTACAGTAATGCCATGCCTGGAGAGAATACCAGACTGTCAAAATGACAACGTAGTGCATTGAACAAAAAATAAATACACTTTCTGTAACTGAAAATCAGTGGAAATTTCAAGAAGCTGCAATTTTTCATTTACGTTTAATGTGGATTCTAAAATTATTTGCTCTTCGAAGTGATTGCAAATCCAATTATTATTATTGGACATAACAGGGAAATATTCTCTGAAGGTATTTCCAAGTCCCTTCAAATGTTCTTTAACCATGCTCTTGACATTTTTATCCAAAGAAAGATGATTTTCCACCAGAGAGTTGTGAAGGGTATCAAAGCACTCTGTTTGATTGCTATTGAAACATGTTTCCCAAAAATTAAGTTTTTAATAAATGATTCAATAAGGTCTTGCACAATAGAAACATTAATTTTTTACTCCTGGAGAGATAAGTTTATATTGTTAATTTTTTAGAAAATGTCTGCCAAATAAGCTGAAGTCTGAAGCCAGATTTCATCTTCCATGCAATTTTTTTTTTTTGTGAAAGGCATGGCTGATGAGAAAAACGTAAACTTCATCTTTAAGTTCATACAGTCTGAAAATAGTTCTACCTCGAGATAGCCATCTAACTTCAGTGTGAGACAATTTCCTCACAAAGCAATACAAAGATGCGGGGATTTGTAGGGCGAGTCTTAATAAAATTAATTATTTTCACTGCATCGTCCAGCACACATTTCAATTCATCGGGCATGCGTTTAGAAACAAGAGCCTGTCTATGAATGCAACAATGTATCCAAGAAGTGTTTGATGCTTCCGATTTCACTTTGGCAACAAACTCAGCGTAACACCCTGTCAAAGATTTCGCTCCATCTGAACAATGCCTACACTGTGAGTCCAGTCTATTGAATTTTCTCGAAAGTATTCATCGGTTAACTTAAATATATCTCCTCCCGTAGTTGACTCTTCTTCTACAGTCTCCCCATTATATAACGGATGAAAAGTAACAAAATGGCTAAATCGGCAACATCAGTTGATTCTTCAAGTTGAATCTCAAAAGAAGGACTGGCACAAACTCTTTCCAAAATTTAATTTTCGACATAATTTGCCATGTCTTTAATCTGGTGATTGATCGTACTGTTGGACAATGGTACCATATTGACTTTTTATTATGAAAGATTCTCCTCCAAGCATGCACTGTACTACATCATTTATACATGGCCGCACAAAGTCTTCAGCAAATGAGTGAGGTTTTGCAGTTTTAGCAATTCTGTAGCTAATGCGATAAGACACTTCAGTGGATACAAAAATAGTTAATTCATTTTTCCACTCATTAGCTTTTCATGTAAAAAAATTAGCTGATTTGTTTACATGGGTGGGGTGTTTAGTTTCTAAATGGCTTCTAAGTTAATTCATTTTTCCACTCGTTAGCTTTTCGTATAAGAAAATTACCTGATCTGTTTACGTGGGTGGAGTGTTTCTAATGGCGTTTAAGTAGAGAAAGTTTCAGACTACTGTTAGTAAGAATGTTGCCACAAACAACACACTGTGGTCTTGGACAGTTCTTGTCTCCTATATATGAAAATTCAAACCTAATATACTTTCTTTTCTTTACACACGATTCACTTTTATCGGATTGGCACACATCGTTATAAGTTGAATGACGTTGACACAACACTAACTTGCAATTTTGTTAAACCCTTTCAAACTTCCATTTTCAACCAGTTAACCATTTTAATGTGAACTGGTACACAAGTGACAACTTACTGCATTTTAATTAAACATAAGTTTCAATATAAAATTAAATATAAGTTTGTTGAAATTCCACATTAACATCTAAAATCAAAGGCCTGACCACCATATAACTGTTCCTTAGTTGGGTTGTGGTACTGTTAGTATTGTTAGAACACAAACAAGCAAGCAGACTACATTTTTATTGTAGCAAAATCAAATGCATTCCTATAGTTGTTACAATAACTATAAATCTGACATTTGTGGTAAATATTAATTTATTGTGAAAATAATGTGATAAATTCCTGATGTTACACATATGTAATAAGGGTCATTATAGGGTTAATTTAATTTTAAAATGATAATTATTATTAATATTATTATTATTATGACAATGCTGCAGAAATGAAGGAAACATTAATAGGCCTAACCTCGAAACCTGCCATTACAGAAAAGTTTTGACAAACCACTTGAACCACAGATTGGGAAACAATGCTATAAGATATTGTTCTGACCTACAATATCAATATCTATCTTTCTTATGACAAAAAAAAAAAATGTCACTCTTTCTAACTAGATGACTAATTTTTTTCACAATTTTGGAGGCACAAAGCGGAATCGCATGGGACCAATTCTTTTTTTCCACATTGGACAAAAATCCGCATTATAAAAAAACTAAAACTTATTAGTAATCTTAGATTATAGAGCACCGTATATGTCTTTTTATGTACCTTGGATTAATTGTAGCTCCGCTGCCGTTGAAAAGTGAAGTGTAGTATGTATGAGCGAATTCGACAGTAACGTGCAAAAAAAACAGTCTCATTTCATCAGTGTTAAAAATGTCTCTTAGGTGCATTTCCTGAAATTTAATTATGCAGTTTCGGTTTTCGCTCAATAACTACAATTTCGTCTACATTCTTTGATTCGCTGAAAATTTCATTCCACACTACATTGTATCATCTTTTAAACTGTCCAGCCAACCTGAAGATTCCTTGAAATTGTTATTCCTTTAGGGATTTAACAAGAGCTGGAGCTTGTCTTTGGAGCATCGGTCTGGAAATGCTTGGAGATTTATCTTCAATCACTTTCAGTTTTTCGCTTAATGATAATGATACATACGTTTCAGCCATCTTTATTCTGTAAATTCAGAATGCTACCTGTGAAAGATCAGTCTCAGAACTTAACTAATTTAAGATTTTACAGCGCAATTGTTATTTGCAAGACAGGTATCTATGTTTTGCATAATGGGTGTGCAATGGGGCCGAATCTATACAGGTAGAATCTATACAGTAAAAGCTCCTTATTTGCTTGTAAGACAGGTATCTGTGTTTTGCATAACGGGTGTGCAATGAGGCCGAATCTATACAGTAAAAGCTCCTTATTCGCTTGCAGGACAGGTATCTGTGTTTTGCATAACGGGTGTGCAATGAGGCCGAATCTATACAGGTAGAATCTATACAGTAAAAGCGCCTTATTTGCTTGCAGGACAGGTATCTGTGTTTTGCATAACGGGTGTGCAATGGGGCCGAATCTATACAGGTAGAATCTATACAGTAAAAGCTCCTTATTTGCTTGTAAGACAGGTATCTGTGTTTCGCATAACGGGTGTGCAATGAGGCTGAATCTATACAGTAAAAGCTCCTTATTCGCTTGCAGGACAGCTATCTGTGTTTTGCATAACGGGTGTGCAATGAGGCCGAATCTATACAGTAAAAGCTCCTTATTCGCTTGCAGGACAGGTATCTGTGTTTTGCATAACGGGTGTGCAATGAGGCCGAATCTATACAGTAAAAGCTCCTTATTCGCTTGCAGGACAGGTATCTGTGTTTTGCATAACGGGTGTGCAATGAGGCCGAATCTATACAGTAAAAGCTCCTTATTTGCTTGCAGGACAGGTATCTGTGTTTTGCATAACGGGTGTGCAATGAGGCCGAATCTATACAGGTAGAATCTATACAGTAAAAGCGCCTTATTTGCTTGCAGGACAGGTATCTGTGTTTTGCATAACGGGTGTGCAATGAGGCCGAATCTATACAGGTAGAATCTATATAGTAAAAGCGCCTTATTTGCTTGCAGGACAGGTATCTGTGTTTTGCATAACGGGTGTGCAATGAGGCCGAATCTATACAGTAAAAGCTCCTTATTTGCTTGCAGGACAGGTATCTGTGTTTTGCATAACGGGTGTGCAATGAGGCCGAATCTATACAGGTAGAATCTATACAGTAAAAGTTCCTTATTCGCTTGCAGGACATGTATCTGTGTTTTGCATAACGGGTGTGCAATGAGGCCGAAACTATACAGGTAGAATCTATACAGTAAAAGCTACTTATTTGCTTGCAGGACAGGTATCTGTGTTTTGCATAACGGGTGTGCAATGGGGCCGAATCTATACAGGTAGAATCTATACAGTAAAAGCGCCTTATTTGCTTGCAGGACAGGTATCTGTGTTTTGCATAACGGGTGTGCAATGGATGAGCCGAATCTATACAGGTAGAAACTATATAGTAAAAGCGACTTATTTGCTTGCAGGACAGGTATCTGTGTTTTGCATAACGGGTGTGCAATGAGGCCGAATCTATACAGTAAAAGCTCCTTATTTGCTTGCAGGACAGGTATCTGTGTTTTGCATAACGGGTGTGCAATGAGGCCGAATCTATACAGGTAGAATCTATACAGTAAAAGTTCCTTATTTGCTTGCAGGACAGGTATCTGTGTTTTGCATAACGGGTGTGCAATGAGGCCGAAACTATACAGGTAGAATCTATACAGTAAAAGCTACTTATTTGCTTGCAGGACAGGTATCTGTGTTTTGCATAACGGGTGTGCAATGGGGCCGAATCTATACAGGTAGAATCTATACAGTAAAAGCGCCTTATTTGCTTGCAGGACAGGTATCTGTGTTTTGCATAACGGGTGTGCAATGAGGCCGAATCTATACAGGTAGAATCTATATAGTAAAAGCGCCTTATTTGCTTGCAGGACAGGTATCTGTGTTTTGCATAACGGGTGTGCAATGAGGCCGAATCTATACAGGTAGAATCTATACAGTAAAAGCGCCTTATTTGCTTGCAGGACAGGTATCTGTGTTTTGCATAATGGGTGTGCAATGAGGCCGAATCTATACAGGTAGAATCTATATAGTAAAAGCGCCTTATTTGCTTGCAGGACAGGTATCTGTGTTTTGCATAACGGGTGTGCAATGAGGCCGAATCTATACAGTAAAAGCTCCTTATTTGCTTGCAGGACAGGTATCTGTGTTTTGCATAACGGGTGTGCAATGAGGCCGAATCTATACAGGTAGAATCTATACAGTAAAAGCTCCTTATTCGCTTGCAGGACAGGTATCTGTGTTTTGCATAACGGGTGTGCAATGAGGCCGAATCTATACAGGTAGAATCTATATAGTAAAAGCGCCTTATTCGCTTGCAGGACAGGTATCTGTGTTTTGCATAACGGGTGTGCAATGAGGCCGAATCTATACAGGTAGAATCTATACAGTAAAAGCTCCTTATTTGCTTGCAGGACAGGTATCTGTGTTTTGCATAACGGGTGTGCAATGAGGCCGAATCTATACAGGTAGAATCTATATAGTAAAAGCACCTTATTCGCTTGCAGGACAGGTATCTGTGTTTTGCATAACGGGTGTGCAATGAGGCCGAATCTATACAGGTAGAATCTATACAGTAAAAGCTCCTTATTTGCTTGCAGGACAGGTATCTGTGTTTTGCATAACGGGTGTGCAATGAGGCCGAATCTATACAGGTAGAATCTATACAGTAAGAGCTCCTTATTCGCTTGCAGGACAGGTATCTGTGTTTTGCATAACAGGTCTGCAATGAGGCCAAATCTATACAGTAAAAGCTCCTTATTCACGGGGGATATGTTCCGCAAATATGCTGCAAATACAGAAACTGCAAATATCTAATAGTAATTTGTACGGGTATATAGGGGATACGTTGCAAGGTTGCAGAATAAAATAATAATTATCAAAATAAATTAATGAGGGATTTTGAACAATTTCTATTAATTATTAGTCAGGTTTAGACACGGACTTAAAGAATTTAATAATTTTCCTGTTTTGCTGCTTTTAAAAGGTCTTTCAATTAAGATTGCTATTCAACTGTGAATTCTGCGATATAATTCCTTATTTTGTCTTTGGATTTCTTGATTCGTTAACATTGAAACAGTGTGATATAGATGCAAATGACTCACCAATGCATATAAATGCTCAAGCATTTTTATTTTTACTTTAAGTGGCAACGCTAATTTTTTTTCTCTTCGGTACTAATTATTTTTCTTTCCTTTTACTCGACATTATAAACTGGAAACAAAGCACAAGAGACACGTGTTATTCAATTAAAATTATTACAATGAACAAGTTGAAACAATAATATACCGATTGTGGCGATGGAGGCATTTATCAAAGTACATATTGGCATGTGAAATACGACAACAGGTTTTAACAATGAACTTTAGCGTCAGTGACAATTAGGTATGTTTTGTTTTGATATTTGTCTATTTGGTTTGAATCACTATTTGTAAAAGTTGTCTTGGCAGTTGCTTTCAGTAAAAAAAAAACTGCTGATGGTTAATAAATATATGTACCTTTCTTCTTTATAAAATTTTTTTCATGAATTGTGTAGAAATATCCTTCCATTTTCACGTTGGACAGATTCTGTTTTATGCAAAATAAATACATGTAAAATTATTATTATTTTGCCAGGACCAATAAATTTGTTCACATTGGACAGATTTCCGCATTGTTCACGTTCCGGACTCAAAATGTTAAACAAGTTTTACTGTATCTCTCTTTACCCACCTACACAAGATGGATGTCTTTCTTTACACATCCACCTGAGACATTCTCGAGTGCGGAAGTTTTTCCCAATGTTTGAAGAACTGTTTTTTTTTTTAAACATTTTTGTTTCTTTCATTGAATGTAGTGCAGTGTTTGTTATTGTAAGTTATGATCAGGTCCACATTTTAAAGTAAAGTAAAGTGATCCCACGACAGGCCTCAGGAGGCCCTTGGGGTAGTAGGAGGTTAACGCTCCCACTTTTCTAGACAATCGGCACTTGATGCCAACCGGGTTGTCAGCCCTGCGTGACGGCCGCCTTTACCCCCCAGAACAAGCGTCTGGTACTCATTTCCATTAGAGGCTGAGTCTACCTCAGGACCATAGTGCTACCAGAGGGTTTGGGTCAGTTTAAAAATCCTGACCTTCACGGGGCTCGAACCCTCGACCTTCCGGCTTGTAGTGCAGTGCCTTAACCAATACGCTACGGTGTGTCCCCAGGTCCACATTTTGTTGATGTGAAAACTTTAAAAAATGACCCAAAAATCTGAAATATATTTACTCATTTAAATGTACTCTATCCATGTAATCTCTAATTGAATGTGAAAACTTTACATTATAATTCATATTATTATCATTGGCATGATAATCCTTTTAGTTTTATCCTTGCCTCTCTTTTGAGAACCATCCATTGACTTTGGTTATATGGCTCCTCATTTTTAATTCCTTATACCTGATATCTCTACATCCTTCTTGTTATTACTAGATTCATTAATTCCATGCACAACTTGTGCGCTTTTTTCATTTATTATATTAATTACATTGATACGCATATTTTGGGTTTCCTGTAAAATGTCTCATTTGCTAATTCTGATATGCTGATCTCATAACTGCAATCCATTTTTCCTATAACTTACTAATTTTCTTTTTACAATTATCAATTACACAGATAATATGTTTTTAATATATAGCTCTTGTAGAATGTTAAGTATTTGCAGACCTTCATTTTTCATTAGCATGTTTTTCATAAGTTAGCTATTCTGTTTTAGCAATGATTAATAGACATCTTTCATTTTATAATATATAATATTTTATGCTATTTCTACCTCATCCTCTCATTAAATTTTCGGACATTTTTAGAATAAAAAAACTACACACACACACATTATACAGTGTGTCCCATTTATCTTAACCATCTGAAATAATGAAAAATTGTTTTATACAAAAGTTGTCCAACTGCAGGGGGGAAATAATACCAATGGTTAGTGAACTTTGTATCATTATTTATTAACAAGATACAAATACTAATTTTGCTTTCTTCAATGGTACTATATATTTTTTCTCCAATGCATTAATTAAGGATTCCAAGACCTGTTACAAAATGTGTCATTCTAATAAATAGAACCTTGTTAATGCAAACATGAAGTTGGATTAATAGTCGTGGGGGGGGGGCAGTTTATTGCCTGCGTGATTTTCTGATTTTACTCCATTGGTCTTTTTTCTCTGGGGAGTTATTAAATATAGAATAGAATAGATTTATTTAGCCTGGTGGAGTTAAGGCCATGTGTCTATTAAGATATTCTAACAACTCCAGAGAATATGGAGAACCATATTGTGCATACTTGTAATTCCATTCATAAAATAACAGTAGATAAACCAATTCCCTCATTCATTCAGTAATTGGATATGTGTGCTACTGAAAATGGTCACAAGTTTGTGCACTTAATGTGAATGTTCTACTATTTATATGGATACGGTAGTTCTGTAATATGACAGTAATAATCCCACTTTGTTTTTTAATAAGGTTCTATTTATTAGAATGGCACATTGTGATACATTTTTGAACAGGTCTTGGAATACTTAATTAATACATCAAAGGAAAAAATACATAATGCCATTGAAGAAAACAATATTAATATTCATATCCTATTAATGTTCAATTCCTGGTCAGGACAGGCTCCTGGGTAAGGTTTTTTCAGGGTTTTTTCTCACCTGTAAGACAAATGTCAGGAAGGTTAGGGCCCAACAGTCCTGAAAATCATCCGGCTATTATCATCATCATCATCATCCTTATCCTTATCATTATCATCCTTCATGGTGTGGAAAGCAACGTGAAGCCACCACACCTATAATTCCCTAGTAAAGCTACAAAGCATAGCATTAAAATATAAAATTATGAAATATGTACCTAAAAGGTCCGTCTCCTCAACTTTATTTTTTATCTGTAGCGCTTTTGGGACTAGTACCATCATCAGCAGGATTGAAAACTGGTGTTTCACTGAAAATCTGGTAGAGGGGTGCGTTTTCATTTATCAGATGGTCGTTATTGGAAATTTTGAAGGCAGTTAACAATGACGACCATCTGATAAATGAAAATGCACCCAGTACATGTAAGCCCCTCTACCAGATTTTCAGTGAAACACCGGTTTTGAATCCTGCTGATGATGGGACTAGTCCTGAAAGCGATATGACTAATAAAGTTCAGGAGACGGGACCTTTTAGGTAAATATTTTATAATTTTATATTTTAATTATTCATATCCTGTTAATAAATAATGCTACAAAGTTCACTAATCATCAGTATTATTTCTCCCTAGTAGTTTGACAACTTTTGTATAAAACAATTTTTCAATTTGTACTTATGTACAAAAATATTTCAGGTGATCAATTAAATGGGACACCCTGTATAAATTTCACATACTGCTACAATACTTTTTTGGTTTTTTAAATTTAATATATGTTGACTGGCTCGATGCATAGAATCCTTGAAGTCTTTTCTCCTCTGTTGGAAGGCTTTTCAACTTTCCATTTGCCTAAATTTTATTAATATGTACTCCCTAGAATGAATTATGGATTAATAATTTTTAACGTTTTGTTCCTACAAAAATGACATGTTGCACTTGTGCTCTCAAAACATTAAATTATCAGACAGCAAAAAGGATGTACATTCCTACACATAGGCCTATAGCAAATCACTGAATGAGAATGGACTTGACAATGAGAGAACAGCAAGCTGTATTAGTAGCATACACAGTGCAGTGGATGAGTGGGGAATTTTCGTGGCCGCATAAATCAGATGCACTGCATATTGTTTCCCTTGCATCTCTCACTACCTTCTTGAAAAACATTGTTGTTGGCTGGGTTTGCGCAATTGAGGTGAACTTAAGAGTTTCAACATGGGATGAGTCAGTGGTGTGCATTACTAAACACAGAGCAGCTCAAGTTTTCTAATGTGAAAGTCTAATAATGAGATACCGGCAGGTAACTGTTACCTCCATGTTTTGGATGATATAATTTAATGCAAGATATGTTATTCTTGTTCTGCTTCCTGGAATCATTGACCTGTTTCCACATCAGGACATTGAGTCCTTCCATCTTGTTATGGGATGACTGACATTCTGATAACTTATTTCTTGATGGTAAGAAATTGTCTCCTCAGTGTTGCACAGGACTAGCATGATGGTGCTGCCATCTTAACTATCTTCAACCCTGCAGAGTTTATTCTTCAGAGTACTTCATTGCTTTCGCCTCAGATGTCGAGTCACATATGCCTGTTAGGGTCCCCTCTTATCAACCACCAAACAAGGAAAGCTAGTTTCCCTAGGTGATTGGACCATAGGGTAATGAGCCTTCCTTCCATGACAGGGTGAGACCCACAGGAGGACAAAACGAACTTGTTGTTGGCTAATGGCTCTGGAAATTATTTAATTTGTATAATTTTGCTCTTGGTTTCCCAATATGGTGCTGCTAGACTGCTGCTTGTTAGGCTCCTGCATTACGCTAGGTGGCTTCTGTTCATCATAGCATCATCATGGTCACTTGAGTTATGTATAGATTTAGATAGGCAGTTTATCTTGAATAGATGTTTGGCAAGGCAGTCATTTCCAGTTTCCAGTCTAAACATGACCACAGTGGGCCAGAAACAAAATTTAGCTAGAAATGACTATTTTCACTCACCTTCATCAATTTATTAATTTTTTTTTTCACTGTAATATAATTGTCATACGACTGTTCTTCACTTATCTGCAAAGGAGGGTAGAATTCTGAAGTTCATGAAGACAATAAAAACATTGGAAGTTGCCGATAGTTAAGAATTCATCTGGTCCTCATCCCATTGTGTTGTTAGCGTTGTGTGTTCAAGTTCAGTGAGTTTTTCTTCTTATTCTATATGGAGACTTCACCTCAAGGTTTGTAATTTTCATTGATGTATTAACGTTTTTCTATATAACCAGGTATTATGTTAAATACATGTGGAATCATACCTTTGAAACACTAATACATTTACACAATCATCTTATTTTAAATGGGCTATAAAAACATCTCTTAACGGTAATACAAATTTTAGTTAGAATATAGAATGATTTATGGACTTTAATTTCCGCACAATAACATGTAAGCAAATTATTGTTTTTTTTTAATTAGCTACATTATTACAGGAGGCGGCCAGTAACTGAGGCCTACCATTACACGCAGAGAATTGTTTGGTTTAATATACGAGGAAAAGTGTTTGATAGAGGCGATATGTGATCATTTACTAAATAAATTAGAATTAGAGAGATGTTCGGAGAATGTTTTTCTTAATATTAAACAGCAATTATATTTTGAAAAGCTATTTTCTCAAACGTAGGAAGTTGTGCACGAGAAAAAAAAAATAGATTTCTACTGATGTATTCTGATTGACTAGAAGTGAATGTTAATTTTCCCGTTATTAAGAATTTGGAACATTGACAGTCATCGTAAAATCCTGTTTCATCTGCTTATGGAACTGGAAGACCCAAAATATCTTTCGAAGAGACTGTAAAAAAAAAAGCTTCAAAATATAATAAAAATTTTACAGATCAGCCGCTCAACTCCCCGTCTTATATGTCGGACGAAGGATTATCCTTTTTTTGACAGTAAGAATTACAACCAGAATTAATCATGGAATATGTACAAAAATATAGAATCAACTGGAAATCTCACATAAGAAGAATGAACCAAACAAGAATACGTCAAATCTTAAATTACCAGCCACCAGGCAAGAGATCCTTGGGCAGACCCTTCAATCATTGGATTGAGACCGTAACAGACCTCTAGCTCTATCACATGAAAGGAAGAAGAAGAAATATCAAAACGCCAATGTATTAACATGAGACTAGGTGCCAAAAAAGAGAGGTTGTAATATTTACCCACCCTGTAATGCTACTAGGAAGGCAAATTTGTTACACTACCCTTCCCAAGATCAATATGGTAACATATATCAGCAGAAATAAGACTCCTTTTTTCTTAGTTTTTATTCCAGCCTCTTCAAAAGATACTGTAGGTCTTCCAATCCCATTAGCAGATGGAACAGGATTTTTTAACTGGCATTATAACGAGAAACTTAACATTTACTCATTTCAGTAGAAATCTATCTTTTTTTTTTCTCGCGCACAACTTCCTATGTTTTAGCAAATCACTTTTCAAAAAATATATTTTTTAAATATACTTTTTAAATATATTTTAAACATTCTCTGAACATCCCCCTAACTCTAATTTATTTACTAAATGTTAAGTTATTGCCTCTATCAAACACTTTTCTTCATATATTAAATCACACAATTCTCTGTGTGTGACGGTAGGCCTCAGCTGCTGGCCGCTTCCTGTAATAAGAAAGCTAATTACAAGAAAATGCAATAATTTGCACACATGTTATTGTGCGGGAATTAAAGTCCATAAATTACTCTATTATAACTAAAACTTGTACTACTGTTCACAACCGTTTTTTTCGTAGCTGAATTGAAAATAAGATGATTGTGTAAATTTTTTAGTGTTTTGAAGGTATAATTACACATATATTTAACACAATATCTAATTCTATAGAAACACGTTAAATATATCAATGAAAAGTGCAAACCTTGAGGTAAAGTATCCATATAGAGTAAGAAGAATAGCTCACTGAACTTTAATACAAAACATATTTATTTCCACAGTTTGGAACACAACAGGGATGCAGACCAGATGAGTTCTTAACTATCGCCAACATCCGATATTTATATTGTCTTTATACATTTTAGAATTCTACCCTCCTTTCCAGATAAGCGAAGAACAGTCATCTGACAATCATCTTAGAGTGAAAAAGATGAATTGGTGAGGTTGAGTAAAATACTTTTTTTCCAGCTGGATTTTGTATCTGGCCCACTGTGCTGCAGGACAAAATAAAGTTATACAAAACAATTATCAAGCATATTCTGGTATATGGAAGTGAGTCTTGGGCCCTTTCAGAAAATGTAAAATCTATGTTGGCCATATGGCAGGGAAAAAACTCAGATGTATGGATCAATGTTTGAAAGTAGTACCTGGCAAACTCTAACAAATATGGAACAGCAAAATCTATATGAGGATGTTGATATCAAAATAAGAAGAAAAAATGGCTGGGACATATTGTCACAAGATAGTGCAAAAGTTTACTTTAAATACCAAGTACTTGATAAAAGAAGAGTTGGAAGACCAAGACTGAAGTGGATGGATGTGTACAATAACACCAGACAACTTGGCACTAAGACTCAAGACAGGCAAGAATGAATGGAGGTGAATAGTTGGCAGAGGTGTTTTAGTTAAGTAAACACAGAAATCATATTATGTACTGCATGGGGTATAAATGAATCAGGTTCTGTATAAGACTCTCCCATTTTTTCATTACAACAGTTTCATTTATTCACTTCATACAGACAAGTAGACTCTTTCTAATATTTATCTGGATGATATTTTAAATACAGAATGGAAAGAGGAAGCATGCTCAGGTGTCTGAATAGGAGGAACTGATTTGAAAATTCTAGGATTTGCAGACAACCCCGTAATTATACAGGATTTAGAGGATAAACTTCAAAAGTCTATTTACTTATTACAGCAGAACATAAAGGAATATAATTTTAAAATTTCTACTTCCAATACTAAGATCATTCATTGCATTCCAGTGTAAATACACAGCAAGAACAAACATTATATTAGATGATAAGTGTCTGGAACAAGTCTAACATTTTAATTATTTACGATGTGACATTACTTTTAATTTGGATCAAGATATAACAAATACATAGATATCAAATTATGTGTGGACAATTAGAAGAACACTGAAAACAATACAAATAGATACAAAATTAAATTTTATAAAGTAATGGCAGTGCCAGCTTTGATATATGGCAGCGAGTCCTGGACAATAAAGAAAAAAGATGATACCCTATTCAGGTGTCAGAAATGAGATTTTTTTAGATGATTATTAGGATATGCAAAATTAGATAGAATCAAGAAATTAGAAATGTTAAATATATTTGCAATAAATGAAAAAATAGATGAATATAGACATAATGGAAGGAACATTGAGAAAGAATGGGCGATAGGAGAATATCAAAAATAATTCTGTCATATAAATCAAGAAGACAATGAGATCCCTGGATGACCATGATAGAGATGAAATGAGGCCACATCAGGCCATGAAATGATGAAGTAGTAAAGAACTGTGGCTATATGTCTAAAGTAAAGAACAGTCATACTTCAACATCATCATTACAATTAGCACCATTTGTGGCAGAATTTATCAGGAAAAACTTCTGTACAAATAGCATTGTAAGTCAAAATATGTTTGAAAATTCACAGAAACACAAAGAACATGTGAAATTATTAAAACTTAATAATGAAGAAGATGGATCTTCAACATTCAAGGTCTCGAACTGTTGTTGTTTTCCAATGGCTTGCAGTTGGGATTCCATAACCCATTTTACTTCTTGCCTCCCAGAATTGTCCACTTAGGTTTTTGGATTGTTGAAGGGTTGTGGACAGTTTTGCATAATGTAGCGCAGATGTTCCTGATCCATTATTGAATTTGGTTGACAGCATATGGTGCATTCTTCACTTTTGCTTATTTTAATCTTATGTAGGTGTGCAAGCAAGGCAATCATTGCCTGTGGTGTTCAGTCTAAATGTGGCAATAGTTTTTTTTTTTTTCTGGCAGTTGTTCTTCCAAGTTTTTCCAATAGCTGCCCATTTTTTACCATTTTGTGAGTTGAGTGTAATGGTGTGTAGATTCAATTTCACTTTTGGTTTTAATTAATCTTGATACTGTTAGGTGGTTTAATGTTTGATTTGTACAATACAGTTTGGTTCCTTTCTTTGCCAGGGCATCTGCCATGTCATTTCCAAATAAGCCCACATGTGAAGGTATCCATCCATTGCACACAGATTTCCTTTTCTAGTGCTCTTGTTAACTTTCTGTTTGGAATATTGTTTTAGATGGTGGATTGTTGTTTGAAGTATTGCTTATTATGAGTCTACTAGGTGAACAGCTTTTTCAAATCTAAAAAGTCAAAGATTTCTGCAATAAAATTTGTTTTGATTTTCTTGACTTTGTAGGGAGTTCTGGTAGCAATCATTGTTGTTCATTGAGCATTACCCAGGGGACACGTACAGCTTGTAGAATGCTGCAGACATGATAAACTTTGTCCCCCCAGATCCAAATTTTTCAAGGACCAGTATCTATACTAATAAGAACAGATATTCCATTAAAAATTGTAACAAACATCCTTATTTCATAAACAAATATACTAATAGAAAAATGCTTAGAAATACAATAACATAAATTATACATACCACTCATCTATGACAAACGCCTAAATAATAAAAGATATGCAGTAGCAGATTAAAATATTTTCCTATCTATAGTCAAAATTAAAGATGCCACTAACAAGTAGTCACAAATGATGATGTAAAAACTCTAGTTCTGGTAAAACATTTCTCCCAACTCTGAAGTGATGAAGGAAGTTAATCATTATTTAATTATCACTTGTTTCATTATTCGTTATCGTTGTTGTAGCCTGCCAGTAGTATGAAAGAAAAGTTACAGATGGGATTTCTTATATGAAGAAAGTTGCACAGGGATACACCAGTTTTATCTGCAATTAATACATGTAACCATGTATAGCACATGGTCTTCACCAACATGTGGAAGAAATTGGAGTTTGCTTTCTAGAAGTTGATTTTTTAACATTGAGGTGAAAAAGTTATTTCACAAGACACTCTCAAGAATCAAACCATTTAAAATGATGACACCTGGACAGCCCTTGCCTTCAGAACAAATTATAACTTGATGGGGGACTACAGTATACTATATTCAGTATTATAACTAGATCTAGGAATTTTAGGTGTACAATTTTGGTGAAAAAGGCGCAAAAAAGATGCTTTAATTTAGCAGAAAAAGGTGCAAAAAGGTGCAAATTTCCCATGTCAATTATCATTAAAGAGTGCCAAAACCAGTTACATCAAGTAAATCATGACACAAAATGCAGTCATGTTGTCATATATTAAAGTCTGAGTAAGACAAGTCCCAGAACATTATGTTATTGAAATCACAAGTCTAGAAAACTATTAAAGTAGATATTATTCAACAACACAAATGTTTAGAACATATCTAAAAAAGTTCAAATTCTCAACTGTCTATCAGTGGTTTCGTCCAATGTATATTTTTATACTGGTTTTCACCTTCTACTTGACTGATCTGTTTTAATTTTTCTTCATAAAGAGGTTGAAGGTATGATTTTCATCTAGGACAGACTTCCCAGTATATTTCTCCAAATATGCTTTCATAATATGGTTAAGTTTGGAAAGAGGAATACCACATGCCACAAATGTCTTTGCTGTATCATTAAAAAAATATGTTTTATTTATTAAACTTGAAGAAGGCAGTGCCTCGCCAATAAACTGTTGTCACAATACACATTATTTGCTTTGTAGTTCCTTATTTTTTGTGTTTAGCACTACCTGTATGCTGTGTAACATGATTGTGTTGGTGTTTTTAATGAATTGTTATTGAAATATTGCAAAGAATGCACCTCATAACAGATCTGTCACTCTGAATTCCATCTGCACTAAACTGTTTTACAAAATCATGTAGTTTGTAGAAGTTCACATTCGGTTTTGGCATACTGTATACTGGTCACTCAGGAAAATAGCAGATCGCTCAAGTCAAATATTATTTTGAACTGAAACATTTGTTTATGCACTCAACAATCTCCCTTGCTTAAACAATAGCTTTCGCATAACTGTGGTGCAAGAAGGTGCAAACTAATTTAAAAGGAATAGCCTAATGCAACTGCTCTAATGTGGAAATAATGTGATGTGGACTGATACCACACATCGTTACCAACCCTTGAAAGCGTATTTGAAGAAATGTAAAATATATATATCTTAATATATAAAAATTACGTGTCACGTTGTTTGTCTGCGATGGAATCCTAAACTACTAAACCGATTTTAATAAAATGTTGCACACTGTGTGCTGTTTGATCCAACTTGAGACCTATGGTTGATTATAACTAAATTTATAGTCGCATTATTTTTATTGCAAATTATTTGTTTATTATTTAGCAAACAGTTATAATTATCTGTGAGTTCCATACGATTCTAACAGATGGCCGTGTAAGGTAATTGGTTTATTATTTAACCAGGTGGCTGTGCTTTTTGTTGCAACCACGAATTTCAATTGAATTGCAAATATTGGTTAGTTCATAATTTAAGTATGTTCAGTGTTTATTTTATTTTCAATTTATTGATAATAATATTAATTTGGTGTGTAAATATTAGTTTTAAGTAATCTGGCTGAAAGACAGCAACTTAATTTAAATTTAACTGGACCGAGAAGTGAACATTGAACAATATGGCGAATCAGTTCTAGAGGCCATGAATGATAAGATATCAAGTGAATTTCCGCAAATTGGTATAGGCCTATGTGACATAAATCTTACATTTAAGAAGAACGTCAATTTAAAAAAACATATGAAGGTCCTAAGGAACGGAGTAACAGAATTGTAAGTAAGTCTGTTAGTTATAATAATATGCCTAATATTAGAGAAACAATCTCCATGCCTCAATTAAATGAAAAACAAAATGACTATAATATATCACAAGATGATATTACTATACAGAGAATTCTTGATGATGATGAGAATCCAAACTGGCAACAAGTTTGTAGAAAAAAAAATGAAAGTATAATGAAATCTGCAAGCCTCCTCAAAATATTCCATCAATAAATGTATATAATCCATATGATACACTTATGGATGATAATGAGAATGCAGACAACATAAATTCATCTCAATCAACAAAACCACTTCCACATAAACCACCACCCACATTTATACCGGGTGTAGTTAATGTACCAGAACTAAAAAACTGTAAAACAAAAACTTTCTGATTTAGATTTCTCACTTACATAATTTAACGTATACCTTAGCCACAGCAATGCGTGGCCGGGACTTCTATACCGGTATAATATGTATATATATATAAAACAAAGTCGGATTAGTTACACTATTTATAACTCAAGAATGGCTGGACCGATTTTTATGATCTTTGATTTGTTAGATTTGTTTCCGCCCCGAATAGCAGATAACTATTAAAACATCGGAAAAATTAACATAAAAATATTTAAAGGCGATACTATGTCTGATGGGCCAGCTAGTGTGTATATATATATATATATATATATACATATATATACACACACACACACATTATTTTGGGAATACAATGCTGCTAAGAGACAAAAAAGGTTTAAAAAAGGTGCAAAATGTGCTAGCATTGCAAAAAGGTGCATTTATTTAATGTTTTCATTGCAAGACAAGCTAATTTGAGTATTGTAGTAACAAAATAAAATTAAGGTGCAGCACCTAAAATTCCTAGCTCTAATTATAACACACAATTAATATCTTGGACAAGGAGACAAATACCACAATATGTGCAGTGAAGGAAATAATTTCACCAACATTGTTTGAAGATCTTTCATATATTCAGAATAATTTCAGTACTATAATAACATATTTACAATAATCTATACTAAAAATTGCAGATGCTGTTAATAAAATAGAATAGTTTGAAATATAAAATAGACCTGAGATCTCAGTCGTCCTCAACTTTATGAAGACTTATAAAGTTGAGGACAACTGAGATCTCAGGTATCTATTTTATATTTTAAATTTTACATAGTGACCTCAACGGTGTTTGTCATGAATTTTAAAAGTATTGACAAAATAGAATAGATATCAGAAACACTACATCAAGTACAAGCAGAACCGTTATATGAAGTGTGGCAAAAAACATAAACATATTCTCGAGATAAATACTCGATATGCAGAAATATACAAACAAGAACATGTTACTCAGTCAATGAATATCAAACAACTCGGATATTGCATATTTTTTATTTGCTCCTATTACTTCATGTGATGTGGAGTGGTTTTTTTTCAAAGTATAGAAATTAATCCTGCTAGAGTTGGAATTCCTAAAAAATTAATTAGACTTATTCAAATGTGTCTAAATGGTATAAAGAGTATGTTGTATGTTGACAAACAGCTTTCAAATACATTTGAAATTCACAGTGGGTTAAAGCAAGGAGATGCACTATCTCATCTACTATTCAATTCTGTACTAGAGCATGCCATCAAATCTTTATAGGATGAAGAAGGCATATAACTAAATGGTAATAATATGCTGTTAGTTTGTGCTGATGTACCGGTAGTATTATTAAGTGATAGCAAGGACCAACATGCACACTTTATTGAGAAACACTAAAATTTGGAGCTGGAAGTGAACATCGATAAAACCAAATATATGGTCACACATAGAAACATATTATACAATGAAAATTGACAATTAATGAAAAATGAAGGAAATATTGAAAAAATTGTGGAATTGAAATACCTAGGAACAATAATTACAAACAGGAATGTGATGCAAAAAGAAATTACACATAGACACAGCTTCTGGAAATGCATGCTATCGTTCATTACAGACTTGCTAAAGTACAATATCACTTCAAAAGTAAAAAAAAAAAGGGAAAGAATCAGAAACCTGAAAGATGCAGGTAAAATAATTTTCATTCCAGTGGATTCCTTCTCATATAGGCATGAAAGAGAATGAGACGCCTGATTTTCTGATGAAGAATGGAATGAAAATATGTCTTTCTTAAAAAAAAAATAGTATTTCCTTCCTTTCAACAAAACTACTCATCAAATTCAAATTTAAGGCTGAAAGACTTGAGTATCTACAGAAGATAAGTGAAGGAATAAAATATGCCTCACTTCTACAAAATACATATGCATAGTCATCTAGAAGAGAAATAGTGGTAGCATTCCGGCCTGACAGGTTATGATTGTCTAGTAGAGCACCTCTGCCACATGCATATAATACAATTGCCAAACTGCATGCTGTGTAACGACAACACTGTCATGAACACCTGAGAAAATGTAGTGCACTCCAGAAATTTCGGAATGGGACAAATGAACAGATATATTGGGAAGCAAGAAGACAAATGGCTATTCCACAAATTGTCTGAGCATTGGCTTAAATAAACAAATGCATTCTCTCAAAAATATTGAACTGAAAATATGTAACACTGTTATTCTCCCAGATATTATTATGGATGCAAAACATGGATTCTTACTTTAAGGGAGGAGAAAAGATTACACATATTTGAGAATAAAGTTCATAGGAAAATTTTTGGACCAAAGAGAGACGAACAGATGGTTGAATGGAGAAGACTGCGTAAGAGTGAACTACATGGATCTTTATGTGAATCCAGATGTAATAGAACAGTTAAGTCTCGTAGAATGTGATGGACAGGATGTGTGGCATGAATGATGAATGAAAGAGGAAGAATGAGGTGGGAGAATAACATTAACTATTAATTGAGGGAGCTAGATAATACAGGGCATGATTTGCAAATGTTGGCTCAAGATAGGGATATGTGGACGGCTTATGTCCATGTGGCCAACAACCTATGGGTTTGATAGTGCTAGTGAGTTAATGACATGCAAAATTAGGAATGTAACAATTATTTCTGTACAATACAACCTAAATTATATCTAACTATTAAACAAAAAACACATTAAGATAAAACCATAAAACTAAATGTCGAAGGATTAAAAAAATGAGAATAAGTGACAAATACAAAAAAAAATAATTGAGGAATCAAGGACTAGGAAGGAAGGAATAAAAGGTAATATAACAATAAATGATCAGTGGAATAAAATTAAAACAAGTATTAAAATAGCCGAGAACGTGCTAGGGCCAAATGACAAAACAAAAATAAAAAACTAGTTTGACGAGGAATGTGAATTAGCAACCTAGGAGAAGAACAAAGCCGTTAACAACAATGCTGCAAATAGGATGCACAAGAAAATTTAAAGAATATAGAAGAAGAAGAAGAAGAAGAGAGTTCACAGGAAAAAGAAAAGGACTTGAAGTTCTTAGAAGCAGGGGCGGCCAGTCCTTAAGGGCAGAGGGACACATGCCCCTCCACTTCATCTGTTATTTATAATTTATGAATTTACTGATTTATTATTTAAAATGCTTTTGCAATTTATCTAACTAACTCACTGGCACTATCGAACCATTAGGTTCATGACTGTGCAGACATAAACTCTCCATACATCCCTATCCTGAGCTAATGTTTTCTAAACATTCCCTGTATAATCTACTTCCCTCAAATCATAGTTAATGTTATTCTCCCACCTCATTCTTGGTCTACCAACTGAACGTTTTCCCTCTGGTTTTCCTACAACAAGCTTCATGCACGTCTTTCATTCCTATTCGTGCCACATGTCCTGCCCATCACAGTCTATGAGACTTAACTGTTCTTATTATATCTGGCTTCTTATAAAGGCCATGTAGTTGACTGTAGTCTTCTCCATTCACCTATCTGTTTATCTCTCTTTGGTCCAAAATTTTTCCTAAGAACTTTATTCTCAAATACTCGTAATCTCCTTTCCTCCCTTAAAGTAAGAGTCCATGTTTTGCATCCATATAATATAACTGGTAGAATAATAGTTTTATATATTTTCAGTTTAACATTTTTTGAAAGGAGTTGGAACTTTAAGGGCCGCATGCAAATATAATAGTCTCTACTCAAATTACTTCCAATGACTGGTGAGCTGACTTTCCGTGAGCAAGGCAAAGATCGAATTAGCTACCCACTAACTGGTCATGCATGAAAGTTGTCGTTTTCGTAATATTGGCAAGAAATTACCCAGAATTCTCAGCGATAAAAACACTTTCATTATTTTTGTCTGCTAGAGGAGCGCATTTACGCTTGCGTCCCACAAATAATACCATATACGACGACGTCTGCATCGTGCAATATTATGCCGATTCTCCTGTTCTTCCAGTTGAATTCTTTGGTAGACTCTATCAAATTCCTCTTCTCCGCATATACCGAAAACATGATCGAAGTCTTCAAGGTCCGTAGGTCAGCTCATTTCAAATAATGAAAAAAAATATTTAATTCAGGAAGTCTGTTGGCTGCACTCTCATTGCAGACGAATTTGCTTTTCGACATAGATTGCAACGCTCCAAGCGTTGGCAGAAAAAACTAGGCCTGGCATCACTCTCTTCCATTTGCGTTGGCCTGGGATGGTTTGGAGGATCATATGATTGACAGGTCATAGTCATATCACTATATTTTGTCTAGTCAATGCTGCTGATAAAGACTACCGCAAACCCGTTACAGCTTTCTAGGAAAAAAATTACCTGGAATATTCCACAATTAAACTTAATGCAAGCCGTCATTAAGTTCTATAGTTTTCTTGGAAAACCTTAGCAAGAGTTATTTTTTGTATCTTTCAAAATTGATTCAAATGTTAAAAAAAGTTTGCCTCCTTCTCCCACATCATCATAGGTGTTAGTATGAGAGTGAGTGACAGGTTTAATAGTTTGTACTATTTCTAACTATATCAGAATAATCCAAACAGGGTGCTCTGTTACACCCTATTGTTAAAGATAACTCTTTTTGAATTGAATACTTTTCCACTGTTTTGATATTCTGGGGTGGAGTGAGGAATATCAGGATAGATCACAGATATGGTGCACGAAACTAAGTGTGGAATATTCTGATTTCGTCTGACCATTTTCATTTTTTAAAGTTTTGACTTAGTAGGTCTATATTGCTGTGATTTAAAGTCGGTGAATGAAGATGAAAATGACTTCGACTGCCTCATCGTTATCTGCCAAAAAAAGATCCGTCGTGGATAACTATCGATGATGCCTTTTACCACAGATGGTAAAATAATGTTCTAGGCCTAGGGGTTTCATTTACATTGAAAGTTTTATTGTGCAATTCAATATAGCTTGATCTAGTACACTGTGCAACAAGTAATTGATGAAGTTCAAGAAAATTTTATTTTGAGAGTTGTACATGCATAATTTAAACATGTAAAAAATAAGTAAATTTGTGTGAAAATAAATGTAAGGTTATATATTCCACTCCGTTCTAATATTTAGTTTTTTAGTAATATATATGGTATGATAAGAAAAATAAATGCCTGGACGGGATTCGAACCCGGAACTCTCAGTCTGTACCTCAGCGTGATATTCATTACACCACCAGGCGAATCCAATTCAAACACTTATTTTTCTTATATATGTGTATTATATTCTCCATTATTACTAGATGTCGCGAGAACTCGGTCTTCACTGCCATCTAGTAGCTGAAGACCGAGTTCTCGCGACATCTAGTAATAATGGAGAATATAATACATATACAAGAAAAATAAGTGTTTGAATTGGATTCGCTTGGTGGTGTAATGGATATCACGCTGAGGTACAGACTCAGAGTTCCGGGTTCGAATCCCGTCCAGGCATTTATTTTTCTTATCATACCATATTAAGCTTGCATAGCTCAATGTTAAACATTTAATTATAACATATATATATATATATATATATATATATATATATAATCTTATATTTAGGTTCAGGACCTATGTCTAAAATACATTCATTATACCCTTTTATACGAAGTTGATTCTGAATTGTTTGTTACTTTATCATTGGTAGTATAAATATATTAATCTCAACATTCTTACAAAATTTGTGAAATTGAAGAGAAACTATTTTTACTACATATTTATGTACACATTTGGAGAATAATATTATATAAAAATCTGGACTCTAGTTATAACAGATGCCAATATACAAAATAGAAGTACAATCTCTATAAATCAACTCACCTTATTCCAATGACATAGACATAATTAGTAGATTATAGAAAGATACCAAGAGAACCTTTATGGCACCAGAAATAGCAGCTAACAAAATAAATTAAGAAAAAAACTAAATGTATGATTATTGATAACAAAAACAAAAAAAGGATAATTTGTGTTTGATAACACAAATTATCCATATAAATATTCAAAAGTGATCCCACTATAGGCCTTAGGAGACTCTTGGGGGTAGTAGGAGGTTAAGGCTCCCACTTTTTCTAGACAATTAGCACTTGATGTCCGCCCTGTGTGACGGCCACCTTTACCCCCAGAACAAGTGTCTGGTACTCATTTCCATTAGAGGCTGAGTGCCACTAGAAGGTTTGGGTCAGTTTAAAAATCCTGATCCCACCAGGACTCGAACCCTCGACCTTCCAGTTTGTAGCACACTGCCTTAACCACCATGCTATGGCATGCCCATATAAATATTAATTGATATACATTTTTGAAAGTTTCTACCTTCGTATATCTTGGATCACTAATTAATGATACAAACATCATCAGTGAAGAAATTGGAAGGAAAAATCAAAATACAAATGAAGAATTCTTTGGATTATTGAGACACTTTAAGTTAAGGCTTCTTACAAGAGAAACAAAATGTAATCTATATATAACTCTGGTAAAACCAATAATAATATATGGCAGTGAAACATGGACCTTGTCCAAGTCCGATATTTCAAGACTGAATTCATTTGAAAAGAAGGTATAAGAAACATTTATGGCCCAATGTGCGATATATGGTATATAAGATATAATTCTCAGCACTATTAATTGTACAAGTTCTCCTGATCTGGTTACATTATTAAAGTTTCAAGATTGTGATGGACAGGGCATGCACAAAAAATGACTGTACATGAGATACCCAAGAAAATTTTGGAATGTAAATTTGAAGTAAATAGGAATGTGGGGCAAGTGAGATTGTGTTGGATGGATGGAATTTTGGAGGATCTGAGGAAGGTGAAAATTGAAGGATGGTGGCTAGTTGCCAGAGATAGAGAAACCTGAAAGAGGATTCTGAGGGAAGCTAAGACTCGAATGGAGCAGTAGCGTTGCTGCTGATGAAAACCTAAATTAAGAAGATACCTTTATTGCATACCACAGATAGCTAAACAGACATTTTTCTTCCTTCTAATAATCCTTATTCATGGTCTACTTGCTGAGTGCACTGCCTTCACCTATATATCATATTGAGTACAGAGAACACTGTAATGTCACAGGTCACATCCACCTTACCTTGATGCATTCTTGACTTGATGATCAGGTAGGCGAAGGTGAAACTCAAAGGACCACAGTACCAAAGAAGAAGAAAATTGTGTAATAGTGAAACAGAATTCTAAATTACAAAGTATATGTATAGAAGTACAGACATATTTGTTTTTGGAAGATATATTACACCTATTTCTGTATTAACTTACTTGTTGGCTTTACAGCCTTTTGAGTCTAGCTACAGCCTGTCCTTTGTTAGGGGTTTCTAGTTATGTTTATTTCCCTAAAGATGTCATGAATGGCATATGGTCCTGACCCAGTGGACACCTGGTAGGCAGCTAGGATTACTTGGATGACGAAGATTGGTAAATTTTGCTTAGAGCCTTCTTTTTTTCAGGCTTGAGTTTCTTTTATGAGCCTGAAAATCTTCAGACTTGGGACCCACAGCTGTAAGTCCCTCCCGGAGGACATGTTCCTTGAATTTTTCATCTTAAAAAATCCATCGACCCCGGCCGGGTTTGAACCCCTGACCCTTTGGACCAGAGGCACTTGGACCACTCTGCATTATCTGTATTAACTCACAGAATATAATTTCCTCTGTGTTTATCTATTTGATTAATATTATTATTTTTTTTAATATTATTTACAATTGGTTAATCAGAAGGAATAAAACAGTTCTAAATGATTGTTCTGCATTTAACTAATCAACACTTAAATGACAGGAGAAGAAAATATATTTGGGAATACAAAACCAGAGGCACAGTAAAAACAGAACAGTGTAAAACAGATCTCATAATTTGATTGTCTTCTGGATTAGTTGGTCCTGGTCACAAATCTTGAAGTACCCCTACATTTTGCCAGAGACTGGATCTGGCTTCTTCAAGGGCTGGCTTGAGACTGATACTCTTTTCTGCTGCCACCTTTCTTTTAAAAGATGTCAATGTCCGGCAGCCCCTTATTTCTTGTGGTAGGGAATTCCATTTGCGAGAAGTGAAGAGAGTATATGATATGGAGTGATGTGATGTCCTATGATGCGGTATATTAAGCAGCTAATGTGCACACTTGAATAAAACATCTGTTTTTCCAATCTGTATTATGTGGCCATTAACATCAAGTGTTCTGGTACTGCCGATTACTCCACTTGTCCTAGATAATTATATTGTTCATGCTCTTTGAATCTGCATTTGGTGGCATCTTATGTAAACTTGACCGCAATTGCAAGGGATCCTGTAATTGCATGCTGAGTTGTTGGGGCATGGTTTGTTTTTATAACTGGTTTAAATAGATTTTTAGAGTAAATTATATTTGAAGAGAAAAATTTTTGCCTACACCAATACTCGAACCCGGGACCTTTGGCTTTCCGGGCCAAATGCTATACCAACTGAGCTACCGAGGCGAGTTGCAGTCTAGATGCAAATTTTCCTCTCACAAATTGCTGTGAATGAAGCCTTTGCTTCTATGTTTGCAAATGGCGGCTTCTTAGTTAAGAAGATATTTTTATTGGGAATTTATTAAACACTACTTTACAAAGCCAGTAGGGCTTCTATTGATGTTTTTATTATTAATTTAACACTTCTCACTGAAGGATAAATTATATTTGAAGAGAAAAATGTTTGCCTAGACCGAGATTCAAACCTGGGACCTTTTGGCTTTAGAGACTTTTTTAGAGACTTGTATACAGGTTCAATGTTGTGATTTTTCAATAGTTTTCTTATACAGTTAGTTACTTTCTTTATTTATGGTAGAAAAACCACACTCTATTATTCTGATTCATTGCGCGACAGGCCTAGAAGACCCTTAGCCTACCATCAGACTGCTGACCTCACTTCCACATGTGTTAATCACAGAGCTGGACAATCATCCAGCCTATGTTGGGTCCCCCAGCCAGTATAGCTGGTTTTCTCAATCGGAGACACTGTTAATTGTAGCTACCCAAATTCCTCACAATGCTGGTTGAATTCCATAAGAAAATTTCTTCTCCCATGGGAAATTGATCAAGGTCAAGTCCTTAGCTCTGCACTGAGGCATCATGCCTTAAACCGCTTAACTTCAGCGTGAGACATGAAGCTAAATTATTATTCTTTTTCTTCAAATACTGGCTGTATGCTGTGTAAGCCTAAGTCAGTACATAAGACAGAACTGATAAAAAATAACTTATAATTAACTTATAAATACACTGTTCTGCATGGATTTTGTTTTTTTTAATAAATGAGTGTTTCTGAATTATAATTTCACACTGATTGCAAAAATGAAATCGGTTTTTGCGTACCATGACAGAAATTTTACAATTCAAAATTTTATGTTTTGAATATTTTTCATAATGTACATACTGTGGTAATATTGCAGTGTGCTTATCGTTTGTTAGAAAGGTGCAGCAGTTTACATTTTCAACTTTTTTACTTAAAATGTGAAATAATAAAACTATTATAATGTTTATAGTTTACATTATGTTTATAATTTCAATATATTGCCATTAAGTTAGGAGACCAGGATAAATTGTGGTGGCCACACAGAGTGTGTCGTAGTTGTGTTGAGGAGTTGGAAAAATGGAATAAAGAAGTCATTGCCCTTTGGCATCCCTATGATTCGGAGGTAACCTATAAATCATGGAGACGATTGTTATTTTTGCACAGTTAAGGTAGCAGAATATAATGCTAAAAACAAGAAAGATATTGTATATCCTAATATTCCCTCTGCTATTCGGCCCGTCCCTCATGGTCCTGATATTCCGGTTCCCTTACACCCTGAATCAGATACGTTGCCATCTGCATCCAGTAGCACTGAAACTGAATCTCCAGGGGATGATGAACCGTATAATTCTTATTATGATAGATGTTTTAATCAAAGTGAGCTTAATGATTTAGTGAGGGATTTAAATTTGCCTAAAGAATCAGCAGAACTGTTGGTCTCTAGGTTAAAAGAGAAGAAAGTATTGGGTGAGCGTACATACTTTTCGTGGTACAGGCATCGTGAGAAGGAACTTTACCTTTTTTTGCTGAAGAAGAAAATTTAGTGTATTGCCAAGACATCCCTGCTGTCTTAAAATTTTATAACATAAACTATAATTCCAAAGAGTGGAGGTTCTTCATAGATTCTTCTCAAAAAAGTCTTGAAGGTGTTTTGCTTCATAATGGAAACATTCATCCTTCCATTCCTGGTGGTCCACTCTTTTGTCTTAAAGGAGACATGTGAATATGTAAAGTTTTTGTTATGTAAACTGCAGTATGAAAACCATCTATGGCTAGTCTGTGGAAATTTCAAGATTATTGGACTATTAGTTGGTCAGCAAGCTGGTTTCACAAAATACCCTTGTTTCTTATGTGAATGGGATAGCAGAGCTAGATCAGAACGCTGGGAAAAGGAACAGTGGCCACATAGGACTAATTTAATACCGGGCAAAAAAAAATTAAGAAGTGAATCTCTTATTGATCTCTCAAAAATATTGTTGCCACATCACCATGTAAAATTAGGTTTAATTAAACAATTTGTGAAAACTTTAGATAAAGGCAGTGAGTGCTTTAAATACCTTTGTGCTACATTTCCTATGAAAAAATTAAAGCTGGTGTATTCGTTGGCCCACAAATTCGAAAATCGTTGATGGACAGTCTGTTCAAAAATGGTATGAGTCAAGAAGTGAAGTATGCCTGGAATGCTTTCAGAAATGTTGTTTTTAATTTTCTTGGAAATAAAAAATGACCCAAATTATGTTAACATAGTGAAAGTGATGCTACAAAATTTCAGATTGGTTGCAATATGAGTGTCAAAGTACATTTCTTTCATTCACATTTAAATCATTTCCCTGATAATTTAGGAGATTTTAGTGAGGAGCAGGGTGAAAGATTTCACCAGGATATAAAAAAAAATATGGAAATGAGGTACGAAGGTAAGTGGAGTATTAACATAATGTCTGATTATTGCTGAATGTTAAAAAGGGACTGCTCTGAACAACACGTGAGAAGCTCAAAGAGGAGAAAATTTGAAATGTAGTATTGGGGTAAGGTTTAAATTTTGGCCTGTTCTTCATGCAAAATTCTTGTTGAAAGTAATTTTTATTACGTTTCACAAAGCTATAATTTCATTTCTAGTTATTCATGAATATTTTGAAAATCTGACATGATGGGAGAAAATGGAGATCATTTCCGAATTCAGCACAAAAAATCTGTTTAGAATCACCTATCAGATTAAAAAAAAAATAAGTTTTAAAATGCAGAATGGTGATATCAAAGAACAGAATAAAATGAAACAGCATCTTGAATTAAATGTTTTTGTGTATATGTAAATTAATGTACTAGATTCAAAAGCAGATCATATATAATATTTATAACATTTATAAGTCAACTCTCATTGCAATAAAAATAAAAGAAAAAATAACTCAGTGGAAAGAAATAAACTCAGGAGTCAGACAAGGTTGTGGCCTCTCCCCTCTACTTTTTAACATATGTATGAATGCCATTGTAAAAGATTTAGAGAAACAAAACATGGAAGTATCACTATCAATAGAAATTTAAAATTAGATATAATAATGTTTGCAGATGATATTGTTTTACTAACAACATCTGAAGATGATTTACAATGGTCAGTACATAATTTAAATTTGATAGCCCAGAAATATTCAATGGAAATATCTACCAATAAAACTAAAATAATGACCTTTTGTGGAAAATCCCCAATACCAAGCAAAATTTGTTTAAATAACAATATTTTAGAGAGAGTTAATGAGTTTACTTATTTAGGATATAAACTCTCTTTTGTTGAAAATTTGGATTTATCAGAGAAAATTGTGAAATTCAACAAATCAATGGGAATCATTAATAGAGTTTTAAAACCTTCATTAGTGCAAAAATCAACTCGTACTTGTCTTTATCAAATAATGGCTCGACCAGTCCTATGTTATGGGAGTGAAGCATGGACTATAAGGACGAGAGATGAAAGCAGACTAACAGCTTGTGAGATGAAATTTATGCACCGAACAGCTGGCTACACCAAATGGGATTGAAAGAAAAATGTAGAAATCCTTCAAGAACTTAATGTGTCACCAATACTGGACTACATCTCCAGATATCAGCTAAACTGGAAGGAACATGTCTCAAGAATGGCTAGATCCAGGATCCCCAAGGCAATAATGAACTACTGTCCAAATAGGAAACGATCACTTGGTCGACCTATGAAAAGATGGCACGAAAACCGCTTTCTCAGGCCGTAACAGTTCTTCTAGGACTAATACCTGGCAGGATGATGATGATGTACTAGATTTTGAAACCCACTCCCACTGAATAAGCAGGCTGTGACATCACCTACTGTTATCTGCAGAGAGAGCTCTTGCTCTGCTACTCTTTGCTCTAATGTAGTGATCCTGCCAGTGTCTGAGCTAGAGCATGAGACAACATGGATTACAAATTAAAGCAAACACCATGGTCCTCTACAATTTGTTACTTTGACAGATGTTAATTTCATTGTTTTGTTTCAGGTGTCAGTGTTTCTGTAAGTGACATTCGTAGAAATGATTTGTAAAAATGGAGAGAAGTGATATCATACTCCAACAACCTGCTCCTTATGTAAGTTACAATATTCATTCTAACACATATTTTTACTGTATTTTTGGTCCCATGTCAATATCACGAGTTTACCATTTTGGAATTTTTAGCCTTGCTTTATGGTCAAAATCATGAATAAATAAAAATCAAATATATTTATAATTATTATCTGTAATGTGTAGTTGTCCCCAAGTTGATCATTCATTCTTCATTGTGTGCCTCAAGTTGTACCTGAGCCTATTGCACAGGTATATTTCTTGAAGAGCTGACTGTTGATTACTATATGTAAGCTCAGCAATAGTAATAAGTAATAACTTAGAATATATAATATACAGGGTTTCCACAAATGCTCTTTCATGTTTCGAACATGTGTAACTTGCGTTTAAATAAACTTACAAACATGAAACTAGTACTAATGGAAAGAGAAACTCAAAAAGTTTTGATTATAGTATCACAGTTGGCAACAATGACGTATAATTATGTACAACATTGCGTATTGTTGAAAGTGAGAAAATGGCTGGTATAGAGGATAGGTGAGCATTCTGTGTTCTCAATTATCATGTTCATCAATCTATAATTGTTGTTCGACATTTTTGAACAAGATTTGGTGAAGATCCACCCAGAAGTCCTTCAATTCGTAAGTGGTACTCTGATTTTATGACAAGAGGATGGTAGGAGGAAATCTTCTGGACGCCCAGCTGTAAGTCAGGCAACTGTAGACCGGATTCGTGAATCTTTTACACGTAGTCCTCAAAAATCAACCATTGCAGTTAGTAGGGAGCTGCAGATCCCTAAATCCACCATGTGAAAAGTTCTGCGTAAACTTTTGAAATTTCATCCATACCAGTTGCAGATGCTGCAGTTCTTAAAGGAAGAAGATAAAATGGTGTGTCGTACTTTCTGCGAGAATATGCAGAACTCTCATGGAAACTGATGGGTTTTTCGAATCCACAGTGTTTAGTGACATCTTTCAGGTAAAGTGAACAAACATAATGTTAGAATCTGGGGGTCGGAAAAACTCAATTCCTATGTGCAGCATGTCTGCAACTCTCGTAAAGTGAACATATTCTGCACTTTAAGCCTGCAGAAAGTGTACAGCCCGTTCTTCTTTGTAGAGAAAACAATTGGAGGATGTGAGTACCTGTATATGCTACAACAATTGCTCCTGCCTCAGCTGGGACAAGAAATGCCCAACGTGATCTTTCAACTGGACAGCGCATCCCCTCATTTTTATAATGAAGTCAAATTGGAGCTCAACACCAGACTACCGAACTGATGGATTGGCCGTGTTGGTAATGAAAATGAAGAACTTCCTTGGCCTCCATGCCAGACATCACACCCCTTGACTTCTTTTTGTGGGGTTATGTCAAAGATCTTGTGTACAAGCCACCTCTTCCACAGACCATCCTTGATCTAAGAGGGCGCATCACAGCTTCCATTGAAACAGTAGACCATGATATGCTACAATGTTCCTGGGTGGAAATGGACTACATGCTTGATGTGTGTTGTGTTACCAACGGAGCTCACATTGAACATCTGTAAGGTACTGTAACCAAAACTTTTTGAGTTTCACTTTCCATTAGTACTAGTTTCATGTTTGTAAGTTTATTTAAACGCATGTTACACATGTTCAAAACCCGAAAAAGCATTTGCGAGAATCCTATATATGTGAATTGTGAGGTCCTTAGATTTATCTGTTTCAATAATTTGCCATTTGTTTCAATTCTGTGTTTTTCTGACCATGCATGTGCAGCTATTGCAGATTTTTCTATTTCTCCATTTTTTACATTTCTAAGGTGTTCTTTCAATCTTGTATTCAACATCCTTTTTGTTTTTCCTATGTATGTTTTTCACAGTCTTTGCAATTAATTTAACTGTTTAACTCATGACCTAAATGCGAGTCAATGACCAATTATGTTTCAATGAATTTTGTTTTACAACCAATGACGGTCGTGTTTCTCCTCGCTCTTTATCAAATTCATTTTACCAGCTTCTGCTTTTGTGATGAAGAAAGCTCCTCCTTTTTAATATTCTAAACAGGTCAGAGCATTATTTTGCAGTGACTGACTCTCCAACAAATACATTGAATAGAGGAAGTAATAAACAGATTCCTTCGAACTATATATTTGATAGTTGTGTGTTTATAACTGTATTTTTAAATAACTATTTTACTGAATTGTTTACTAAAAAATAAATTAATAACCTATAGTGGACACTGGTTAATTTGACATTCGATAATTCAAATAATTGGGTAATTCGAATGTAAGTACAATCCCCTTGAAAGTTCTAGTTAAAATAATGTTAAAAATCCATGTTTAATTCAATGTTTTAAAACCAACATTTAGATAATTCGAAGCCACAATTCAATTTATTGATAATGAAAAAAGTAATCTGAATTCTATAAAAGTGAAATATAGTTGAAAAATTCCAAGAATTCATCTAGTGCCCACATTCTTAGTTGCTTATTGTTAAAGTCCCATTAGATGGCAAGTGAACTGGACCGTATTGTCCAGCGCTTTGTGTCGTCGGATACAGTACATAGATACCCACCCCTCACTCATGGCCTAAAAACTGAGAATAATGCATGTACTCTCCCTTACTTTTACAGTACAGGTACTTGTACATGTACACGTACAGTACAGTTAATAACTTCAGTCAGTACAAATGCGTTAAGTGACTCGATTCACAATGTCGTATGTACACCAATTTAACATTAGCAATAAAAGTTCAAGTGCTCAGGGAAGTAGAAAAAGGAACAAAGAAGAAGTGTGATATTGCCAAGGAATATGGAATACTGCCGAACACTTTATCCATCTACATAAAGAATAAAGAAAAAATAATGAGGTTGGAACCTACAAAATGGTGGAAATAGGAAACACATAAGAGGAGGTGAATTTCCTTAAATTGATGAGTGTGTGTTTAAATGGTTCAAACAATTGCGCGGTTGTAACCATTGAGTGGCCCATTAATGCATGCCAAGGCCGAAGAATTTGCAGAAAAGTTGGGTGTTAAAAATTTTAAAGCAAGTGGAGGTTGGTTCAGTGGTTTTCAGGAAAGAAATGGTATCTCGCTTAAAAACGTGTGCAATGAGAGTACTTCAGTTAATAGGAAACAAATAATGAGCGGATTAGTGGATTACCTGAACCCACAAGGGATTATAAATCAAAAGACATTTTTAATGTGGATGAAACTGGACTTTTCTTCAAGTGTATGCGTAACAAAACATTCACATTTGATAAGGAGCAGTGCAGTGGCAGAAAAAAGAGCAAAGAAAGAGTAACAGTGCTAGCTGGTGCTAACATGGATGGATCTGAAAATTTGCCATTGCTAATGATTGGGAAAGCTCTAAAACCAAGATTTTTATATCTGTGAAAAGTCTTCCTGTACAATATGAGACTAACAAAAAATCCTGGATGACTGGCGAAATTTTTGAAAATTGGCTCATGTTACTAGAAAAAAAAATGTACAGGGCTAATAGGAACATTTTATTGTTTACTTATTATAGGAATTCTCACTATGACGTATGTTCATTAAGGCAGAATTTTTTATCACTCACCTCATATTGTTCTTCTTATTTGACTATAAACTGGTTTTGGAACATAGTTTCTGTTCCATCCTCAGAATCGTCCCGACCGTTGTTCTATCATCTTGAAGAGTTGTCCTTCGCTCCTTCCATTGGCTGACTGAAAAACCTCGAAACCAGGTCATTCTCACCGGGAATTTCAAAGTTCATCAATTTCTTCTTTTCACTCTTTTGAATGTAGATACTTTCCCAAACAGTAAGTTTTTTTGGTTTTTCTATTTGTTTTAATAATTTAGCTTCTTTCTCGATAAGATGTTTTTCAGACCATGCATGGGCAACCACTGCAGATTTTTCTACTTCCCCTTTTTTGACATTCCTGAGATGTTCTTTCACTCTAGAAGCTTTTGGTTTTTCCATTTGTTTTTATAATGAAAACTAGAGTGAAAGAACATCTCAGGAATGTCAAGAAAGGGGAAGTAGAAAAATCTGCAGTGGCTGCCCATGCATGGTCTGAAAAACATCTTATCGAGAAAGAAGCTTTTGGTTTTTTTATTTGTTTGAATATTTTAGCTTCTTTCTCGATAAGATGTTTTTCAGACCATGCATGGGCAGCCACTGAGAAATAGAGTAAATAATATAATGAAAACAGTTCTCTTAGAACCACAACATGGGTTCAGGAAGGGCAGATCATGTTGTGACTGTATTTTCACTATGTTGCAATTGCTTGAGAAAATAATATAAATAGATTATGTTAAGGCTTTTGATAAAGTGAACAGAAATAAAATATGTGATATAATGAAACGACGAGGTCTTCCAAATCACATAATAAGAGCAATTCAAAGCTTGTATGCCGGAACAACTATAACAATTAAAAATGGATATAGACAATATACAGCCAACCGTAGCGTAGTGGTTAAGGCACTGAGCTACAAGCCGGAGGGTCGAGGGTTCAAGTCCCGTTGGGGTCAGGATTTTTAAACTGACCCAAACCCTCTGGCGGCACTGTGGCCCTGGGGTCGACTCAGCCTCTAACGGAAATGAGTACCAGACGCTTGTTCTGGGGGTAAAGGCGGCCGTCACGCAGGGTTGACAACCCGGCTGACATAAAGTGCCGATTGTCTAGAAAAAGTGGGAGCCTTAACCTCCTACTACCCCAAGGGCCTTCGGGCCTGTTGTGGGATCACTTTATATAGAGATAAATCAAGGAGTGAGACAAGGGTGCCCTTTGTCACCGGCTTTATTTAATTTTTATATATTGACAAAGTCTTGAGAAAATGGCAAAATATTTTATGAAATAACTTTAGTTTTGACAATAATAAATTTTATACACTCCTTTTTGCAGATGATCAGGCAATTATTGCAGCGGATGAAGACAGCTTACAAAGAGCCATTTTTCAATTGGGGAAAATTGCTGCTAAATATAACTTACAAATATTCCCAAGTAAAATTAAAGTAATGGCATTTCATGGGAAAAATCCAATAAGAGCCAAAATAATAGTAAATGATTTTGTAATAGAACAAGTAATGGATTTTAATTATTTAGGAGTTTTCCTAGGCAATGATCGGACAAGATATATTCATAGAAAGCTTAATATGTTTCAACATATTTGCGGTACAATTAGAAGAACATTAGCAAAGAAAGTTCGTAAAGAAACAGTCCTATCAAAATCTGCACTTTTGATGGCCTCGAAATGTTCATTGTAAAAAAACACAGATTTTTTAAAATGTTGTAAATATAGCGCAAAATATGTGTTATCACTAGTTTTTAGTTAAAATATGCAATAACAGGTGAAAAAGGTCTAGATATGCATATGCAACATGCAAATGCATATAATCCGGTCTCTAATTATAAAGTAATGCCGCAAGTGATTTCCAAATCATTGATAAATTCATGAGTCATGAGTCACAAAGTGACTTGTGAATTTATCTAGAGGATTTAGATCAAGAGTGACATTTGTTAGGACTATTTAACGGATAAAATGAAGCTCTTTACTCAAAAATCATTATTTAAATATTTAGAAATCAAGAATGGTGTTTGTTAGGACTATTTAATGAATAAAATCAAGCTCTTTACTCAAAAATCATTATTTAAATATAGTTGCCAGCATTTTAAAATATATGTAAATTTTAAGTAAATGGCGATGTTTAAAAACAAGTCAGAAATGTGAGGTTACGTTTATTCACTGCAACTTGATCATATTATTTATTGCCAAATCCATCCATCCATAGTAATTCTGCCCGAAGGCAGGTCCTTCACTGCAATCATAGCATTTTTTTTCATGCTATGCTTGAAGCTTTACTAGGGAATTGTAGGTGTGGTAGCTTCCCATTGCTTTCCACACCGGTGAAGGATGATGATGATGATGATGATAATAAGTATGATGATGATGATGATAATGGCCATATGATTTTGGGGACTGTTTGGGCCTTAAAGTTTTCCTGACATTTGTCTTACAGGTGAGGAAAAACCCCAATGAAAACCTTACCCAGAAAAACTGCCCCGATCGGGGATCGAACCAGGGCTCGCTGTGTGACAAGGCAGCACGCTACCTCGAGACCACGGTGGTTGACTATTGCCAAATAGGATTGCAATATTGTAAGAATGCACCCTAGTGGAGAAAGAATGAGACACATCAAACTGTATATTATAGGTTATTAATTAATTTCTGATGTCCTATGATGGAACTTAAATACCTGGGAAATAATATGTTTAAGAAAGTGCAAACAGTGGTTTATTTTTATTATGGTATAATCAATTGCTGCAATTTTTTTTCTAATATATCCTGCAAGCAGTACCTGGATACATTCTTACACTATATATATATATATCACATGCATTATAGCATTCTTACATTGGTGCTACATGAATATAACATATACATTGCTACATTCAACGTATTTCTTAGATAGTTAGTCACTGCAAAATAATGTTCTGACCTGTTCAGAATTTTAAAAAGGAGGAGCTTTCTTTAATATGATAAACAGAAGTTATAAATATCAAGGTGAAACACGACTGTGATTTGTTGTAAAACTAAATTTATTGAAACATGATTGGCATTGACTCCCATTTGGGGCACGAGTTAAATAGTCAAATTAATTGCAAAGACTGTGAAAAAATATACATAGGAAGAACAAAAAGGAACTTAAATACAAGATTGAAAGGATGCCTTAGAACTGTAAAAAATGGAGAAATAGAAAAATTTGCAATAGTTGCACATTACATGATCAGAAAAACACAGAATCAAAACAAATGCCAAATTATTGAAGCAGATAAATTTAAGGAACTGACAATTTGGGAGAAAATTTACGTATACAAAAATATAAAGAAATTAATGAACTTTGAAAGAAAAAAAAAATCTGATTTGGAAGTTCATTGGCCAGCCGCCAGAGGGAGCAGAATTCAATCTACAGGATCACAAATTGCTGTTCCTACAGTTAGAATGGAATTGATAATGATGCCTGAGGCATTGAAACCCTGGGTCTTAAAGAAAACTACAACTATGATGTGAATCGTGTATATCTAACTCACATTATTTAAGTGTAAGTTATTTTAAAAAGAGGCAAAACAAGAAATGGTTTGATGATGAATGTGCCCAACATTGTAAAGAAAAGAAAGCTAATAAGAATGAATTGGTTACACGAGGGAAATGAATTAGATGTAGAACAATTTGGTAGCATCAGACTGGAAACTATTAGGCTTTTAAAGAGTAAAGAGAGGGAATATTTGAGAGAGAAAGTTAATGGCCTTGAAATGAATGCCAATTCAATTTCAGAGAATTAGGTTAAAGAGAAGAGGGTTTCAGGCTAGACCAAATATAATTAGGAATGAAAATGGGGATATGATTGCAGATTCCAGGAGTATATTAAGCAGATGAAACAGTTACTTTAATCAGCTATTAAATGTATATGCAGGACAGGATATTCAAGAGGATGATTTACAGACAGCAAAAATGCTCTTACTAATAACAGAGTCAAGTGCATTGGGGTTGAAATGGTGATAAGAAAATTAAGCATCAAGTTCAGATGGGATCCCAGCAAATAAAATCAGGGGGAGAAAAATTGATGGACAAGATATATCAGTTGCTTATCATTTGGAGAAAAAAAAAAAGAAAAAAGAAGAAGAGGCTGTTCCAAAATTATGGCTTCCATTTATACAATTTTTTAAACATTCTATCATAATTTATTCTATGTATATGTCCAAACCAAATTAGTGTTTGTGGTTTGATATAAATAATTATATTTTTATTTTTGAGAAGTGTATTTGTTCTGATTCTCCATGTGCCATCTTTGTTTTTTATTACTACAAAAATTATTCATGGCACTTTCCTTTCAAGTACCACAAGTTTTTGTTTTTATGCCTCTTTGAGTGTTCAAGTTTCACAAGAATAACTTAAAACTATTCTTACTACTGTAATATATAATTTAAGTTTGCAGTTTCTGAAAATTAGTTATTTCTTAAGCATAATCATCTTTATTATCAAATATTGTTCTGTTTTTAATTTTTCGTCTGTTACAGACAGCTTGTCTATGTATGTTAATTTCCATATGTTCAATATTTTTATTATACATTTTGCAGGTACGTGATTTTGATGTGGGACCAAAGATATGTGTTTGATAAATATTTTACATTTGTATGTTTGTAATCCTGCTCCTCTGCTTATGTTGTATCAAAATTATATCTCGAGACATTTTGCTTAAGTTTATGCTCGGTCATTCAATAAGTAAACCACTTTTTTTTTCCTCCTTTTATTTCAACTCCAACTATATTATTCCCCAATTAATTGGCTACAGGTACCTTTATTCCACGTAGTCTCCATTCAAATCTATTGCATTACTACGGGGGTCGTTTGATAAGTTCTCAGAACTAGGTAAAAAAAAACCTCATTGAAACTATTTTTATTACATGCTTTATATTAGCTTGGCCTGTATCTATCTATCTATGTAACGGAATCTTTCAACGCGATTTTCACCCACTTAAAATCATTGGATAGACTTGAAACTTTGTATACATGTAAAGGACCAATGACAATACAATAATTTCATTTTTTCTAAAATCATGGCCAGAATCATCAGAAAATAAAAAAAGTGTCTGTGTAATTATGTAACGGAATCTTTCAACACGGTTTTCACTCACATAAAATCATTGGATAGACTTGAAACTTTGTATACTTGTAAAGGACCAATGACAATACAATAATTTCATAAATGTTTTCCAAAATCCTGGCCAGAATCATCAGAAAATCAAAAAAACGTTTTTGTGTAATTATTTTTCAATATAGTCTCCCTATACCAGAATGTTCCAATGCTTGATCCTATCACGAAAATTAGATTCTTCCAGCCCTGCAATATACTCAACTCCGGCAGTTCTTCGTTTGAAGAGAATCTTCGTCCGCCAAGGAAGATTTTCAGTTTAGGGAAGAGATGGAAGTCTGATAGAGCCATATCGGGTGAAAAAGGCAGGTGTGGCAACAATTCGTACTTCAGTTCGTGTATTTTTGCCATGGAAACGACTCGTGTGAGGTCGCGCATTATCCTGATGGAAGAAGACTTTCTTCCTTGCTGTACCTGATCTTTTTGTGCTTTTTTTTTCTGTAGTTGGTCCAGGAGGTTAGCGTAGTATTGTGCCGTAATTGTTCGACAAGTTAGAAGATAATCTATTCAAAAGAATCCATTTCGTATCTCAGAAAATTGATGGCCTTTCCAGCCGACCGTATTGCATTTGATTTCTTTGGTGGCGGAAAATCAGCATGTTTCCACTGATTTGACTGTTGTTTTGTCTCTGGGGTATAGTAGTGGACCCATGTTTCATCTGTGATCACAAATCGGTGAAAATATGTTGTTCGTTTCTGTGAAAACGGGCGTTAACAGCCGCTGCACCCATCTAGTAGATAATTTTTTCATACCCAATTCCTCACATTAAAATGTAATGTGTCCATTCAGATGACATTCCTACTACTTCAGCTATCTCTCGCAATTTTTTATCGGCGATCTTCCAATACCATTTATTTTGTGCACTTTTGAAATTATTTCTAGAGTAGTGGCACATCTTGGCCGACCACTGCGGGGATCATTGTCTAAGCTGTCCCGACCACATTTAAACTCGGTTATCCACTTGGCAACTGTTGAATACGAAGGTGCAGAATCTCCCAATGTGTTCTGAAAATCTGCGTGTATTTTTTTTTTTGCGTTCATGCCCCCCTTTTTTTTACAGAGTAGTTTATTATTGCTCGAATCTCGAGGTTTTTTTCTTTCCATCTTCACAAATTACTACACGGGAATAACAATGAACACGCGCTCTCCACCCAGAGCACTGATGCGCCACGTGTTTACTGCTAAAGGATGGTCCATCATTACTGGTGCGCTAGCGCTGACCTTTGGTGGTGATTCCTAAACCTTGTCAAACGACCCTCGTAGATGTCAGAGCATGTATGTCAGTTCGGTACTATTCAGTTGGTCTCGCTCGCAGCCATGTCTTGATGTCTCATATTGACTTGCTCATCATTGTCATATCACTCCCTTCGGATAGCATCCTTCAACAGTCCAAACAAATGAAAGTCAGAAGTAGCAATTACCGGAAAGGAGGAAGGGTAGTCCAACCCAACTCTCTACGAGTGTGCAGGCTAGTATATGACCTCTCGTTGTCGTGTTGAAGGAAAATTTGGTTAGCTTTTTTGTGGACGAACACGCGTAAATCGTCTCTTCAACTTCTTCAGAGTCTTTACCTAAACTTCTGAGTTTATTGTTTTACCAGCTGGCAATGTGTCAATCAGAATAATTCCTTCAGAATGCCCTTAATCTTGCCGGCTGAGGATCCTGATTCAAACTATTTTAAGTATACAAATAAGTATTGTAGTATTGCATCGCTTCACACAAACGGTTTCTAGCAGGAACAGTAGTGGCCTAGTGTAGGGAACGTCTGTTTCCTACGCATGAGGTCGCTCCTGCTGTCATGCTTTTTTTTTTTCTCGTCGTTCACTTAAATTCATTTTTCTTCTTTTTACTCGTAAATTGTAGGATTTTCATCCTGTTTATTTCCAAAATCACTCCTCGGAGGAAGACGTATTGGATGTGCATTCACTGTCTAGCCATCTCTTGGCTGGTCTTCGTCTTGTTCTTCTCCCGTCCATTGGTCTGTCGGAGACAACTCCGAAATAAAACGGGGCAGGCTGAGCTCTGGAGCTGAGTGAAGGTAATCGGCCTAGGGAGGAAATCCCGAATAATAAACCCGCCATGAAAACGGGTTAGCAACCCACTTCAAGGTGTAGGCCTATCTTATATATTGCTCGCAGTCCCAAGGATCACGCCTCGGATAAAAAAAAAATTGTATGCTTTATTTTATTTACAGAATTTTTCGCACTACTTATTTACGCGAAATTATTTTCCTTTGCACGACACAAACGAAACAGAACGGATTTTAGTTTCTAAAATCGTTGTGGCCGGAACTATGATCATCCGAAAAGCGAAAACTCTGATCATTGCGAATCGGCTTCGTTCTATGACTTAAAATTATCTGTGCGCCATCAATTCTTTCAAGGGAAAATAGGAAAAGGAAAATTATGAGTTTATAGTTATAATGATTTTTTTACGTAGGCCTCCCTATTAAGTGGATTTTTACTAGATGTGTTGGAAACGCTGGTTACACTCATCAGTCACTGCATACTGGATCTTTCATCCTTCACCAGCAGGCACTATTGGCAGTACTGTGAAATACAGCGTTGTTAGTTTGCAATCATGCGAGCTTGTTCGTAATATGTTTTCAAAATACAGGAAAAACGAAAATCGTAGTTTCAAGACAATGGGAATTCTACTATTTGTTTATTAATAATTATAGAAAACCTCAATGCTTAGTTTGACAAGTGTTGTCAGTTCTCAAGAAATATAACCTCAAATGACACTACCTCAAGAATTATCAGAAGAAATACAACGACCAATCGTGTGAATCACGCAAAATTGTGTTTGAAAATCTGGAGAAGAATCTTAATCATCAGAAGAATCTCAATCATCAGAAGAATATTATTGGTAGGCCTAATGTATGCAAAATACAGTAATAAACACTTTTGAATTAATACATGGTAAAACGCCTTTGTGAGATGGAGAATTGCGCAATGAAAATGGCCGAAGCATTTAATGAGAATAACTGTAAAAGATAATTTCAGTCAGTATCTTTGTCAAAGTAGTCTGTGACCAGGAGAACTGAAGATGGGTCATCCCATGTCAAGTGTCCTAGGTGTCCTCACTTGACCACCTCAGATTTTGTTCAAAATTTGTGCATATGTGCAACATGCATTTGTTAGGTTACTGTGCAAAATTTTGGATCCAGAGCTAGGGCCACTTTAGTGGACCTATGCCATGTCATAAAGCATGCGGCGCATAGAATTTGGTCAACTTTGATATGACCTTGTAGACACTGTAGTGTCTATTACCTTGAATTATTTTATACTGGTACAACTTTTGGTGCTGAATGCAACTATAACATTCAAATTATTACCATTTATGGTATATGGTCTGAAAGTGCCTTGCAAAGTTAGACACAGAGATTTATGCCATACTTTATCCATCGCGATCACTTACTACAAGGTAAAAACAGCTGGGACCTTGATTTTTAGGCTGTCAACTAACACTCGGGTTCACATTTTACTGCACCATTATTACTTTCCATGAGTTAATAGTTCAGATTTTACTGACACCCCTTCTGAACATAACATTAAAAATTGCACATTTTAGCATTATTCAGGGCCAGTTTTCAATATGGCTATCATCTCTGGTCTTATTTTTACTCACACCACTGAAAAGAGCACATTTGTTTCTACAAGGGACATGAAAAAGAAAATGCTAATTTTCCACATAAGGTCTTTAAAATAGCCGTAAATTACCCTAGTTGTTCTGCGAACCGTCCCGCGCCGTAGCCGAGCGGTTAAGGCAGGAAGCCTTGGCGCAGAGCTACGGGACTTGCGCTGGTTCGAGTCACCATGGGGGAAGAAATTTTCTCATGGTATTTCGGCCAGTATGGGACCGGTGCCCACCCAACATCGTGATGCATTTGGGTAGCTACAATAAGTAGCGGCTCCAGGTTGAGAAAACCAGCTATAACGGCTGGGGGACTCGACATGCTGACCACATGTCACACCTACACTGGCTGATTATCATCTACCTCTGTGTTTGACACATGTGGATGTGAGGCCAGCAGCCGGCTGGTAGGCTAAGGGCCTTGTAGGCCTGTCGCGCCAGGAGAGAGTTCTGCGAACCGGTGTGTTAAAGTACTGCTTTTGCTTCATATTTGTAGAGAAAAATTATACGCTCAGCCTGTGTGGGGGTCTCACTGGTGAGATAAATATTTCGGTAGAGCAATATGGGTTCTCAGTGGACAACACGACCAACTTTGAAGGCAACTACGATAGTAATAACTTCGACGATACAAATATAGTTACTTGTAGAATTTCATATATATACAGGGCAAGTCAAAATGTTGTGCAGGTTTTCAGAAATTTATTATGTGAAATGTAATGAACATATAATATCGTGAGACATATTGTATGAAAGGTAAACTCTCAAAGTTTAGTTGTCCACTTTTAAAGTTCCGCGTTCACCCGCAAGATGTCAACAGCAGAGCAGTAAAGGAAAATGGCGTTGACTGGGGATCAGAAGTCTTTCTGTGTGCTTGATTACCATGTAAACAACTCTGTGACTAGTGTTCAACGACATTTCCGTACCAGATACGATAAAGACCCGCCGGATGGGAGATCCATTCGTAAGTGGTACACACAATTTAGGAATTCAGGCTGTATCTGTAAACGAAAATCGACTGGCCGTCCGTCGACGAGTGAAGAGACAGTCGAACGCGTTCGCACATGCTTCGTGCGGAGTCCACAGAAATCCACCTACCGGGGAGCGACAGAACTTCAACTACCACAAAAAACTGTATGGCGGATTCTCCGGAAACGTTTACAGATGAAACCCTACCACTTGCAACTGGTTCAAGCCTTAAAACCCGCCGATTATGCTTTGCGAGCGTCCTTCTGTGTTGATTTTCTCGCATTAATGGAAGAGAATGAGTTCCATGAGAGGGTAGTTTACAGTGATGAAGCGACTTTCCACCTTTCAGGAAAAGTGAATAGACACAATGTAAGGATTTGGGGAACTGGTAACCCCCATGCAACTCTGGAACATCAACGCGATTCTCCGAAAGTGAATGTCTTTTGTGCCATTTCCCATGCAAAGATTTATGGGCCCTTTTTCTTTCATGAACGTACTGTGAACGGACATGTTTTCCTTGATATGCTACAACAATGGCTCCTTCCGCAGCTTGAAGCGGATAGTCCAGATTTCATTCTGCAGTTGGATGGTGCCCCTCCACATTACCATGGCAGTGTTCGAGACCATTTGAATACGGCTTTACCACAACGCTGGATAGGCCGTGCATCTCAAGTTGATCAACAACTTATTCATTGACCACCTCGTTCACCAGATCTAACCCCGTGTGATTTCTTCATGTGGGGTCTTGTAAAGGATCATGTTTACGTACCACCACTTCCAACAACACTGCATGAACTGCGTGCCCGCATCACAGCAGCCATTGCTGATATCGACCGCGGACTGCTACAGAAAGTTTGGCAGGAGATTGAATATCGGCTTGACATCTGTCGTGTAACAAAAGGCGCTCACATAGAATATCTGTGAATATTTAAAAAAAACTTTGAGAGTTTACCTTTCATACAATATGTCTCACAATATTATATGTTCATTACATTTCACATAATAAATTTCTGAAAACCTGCACAACATTTTGACTTGCCCTGTATATATATAAATTGTACTCCTATGAAAATTATCAATTTACTTTCAATTATCGCCCTTGAGACTCTCGAAACACTAGGTATTCTGGAGCGATCTTTCAATTATCACTTAGACCGTTTAAATAGCACAAACTTTTATTTGAACGAGAAGTGACTATATTCTCCCGGAATTTGTTAATAATGACTAAGCGACCTCTACTATTCTCGCTATCATATGCTGTTTAGATTAATTACGAGTAGTAACATAACTCGCCCACTCTTAGACGAAAAGCAGAAAATTTATAAGGACTCGGAAGAAATATATATCTTGCCGAAAGCAAGATCGCGAGAGTCTTATGTCTCGCCAACAGGGCAAGACAGAGAGTGTTCTCATAATTTTTACTTTGGCTTCTACCAGCACCTTCCCCGAGAATCTGTGGAGCAGTATTCTATTTTTTACACTCATTCGATTGGTTTACATATTATTAATATTAGTATACGTATACTCATTGTCTACATTATTCACGCCTACAGTTTAGATACCATGAACATTCACACGTTTGGGGTTGAAATGTTTTCCCCGGACAGCTAGCTTGACCTCGTTCCCAGGACCTTGTGTACATCTTTTTGTATTAGGGCTGCAAGAGACATTTGAGTCTTCGGCACGCTTTATAGATGTTTTCGAAAATGCCATAAACTTTATTATTGCGGGCTGCCCTCAAATTTATTCCACTTTTTTTTTCTTTTTTTTTTTTTTGCTATCTAATTTTGTCGCCTCTACATGTTCATTTGAATAGAAACTGCAATTAATCTGTCCTGTAATTTTCAGGCGCGGTTTTGAACTTCACTTTTCCCATGTGAACCAAATTTAAGTACTGGGCTACAGAAATTTATATAAATGTATATTCTATCTAAAATTACTATGCTTATTCCTATAATTAAATTCTAATAATTAAATGTATAATGAGGGATAAGTTTTCGTCTCAAATTGTCTCATATTGCCTCGTAAGAACAATTTAAGAGGTAGACTTTACCAATAATTTTTTTTATGAGCAATATTATCGCTTCTTGATTGCTAACCTCTCAACTTTTCAAAAAAAATAGTTTTAATTATTTAGTTTCGCTTAGGTCGTGCAATTAGCGACTCATTTATTCTACAATAAACATCTGTACCACACATTACATCTAACATTAATTAGCCATAAAAATATTCACTCTCCTTTTTTTAAAAAGAGACATAATTTACATATAAAAATATTACCAATTAATATTTTTAATCACTTTGTTTCACAGATGTTTTAATATAACATATTCTGCAGTTTAGATTTCATGTTGATTTATTTAGTTTTATTTGTTAGGCACACGCGATTTAATTTTAGTTCACTAATTCACCTTATAACGATATTATTTGTCGTTATTCTTGGTCACTCCCTAGCACTGTTTTGTTCTATAGACGTATAATTTTAATTTACGCATTTCATGTATTCTATCTTACATGTGATTTGGAATTTACCGCCATTTTTTTGTAACTTAATTATATTACAAAAATATATATTCCCTCCATGGTATCTTTACCTTGTCGTGGTGGAGTGGCTTGCGGGCTTAAATGATCTCGAGAGCTATACCGGCGGTAGCATTGCTGTCGATAGTGTTACCCATGCCGGACTGGTCGAAGGTGATAAGCCAGACGAAAAAAGTACCTTGGTCGAAAGAGTGACGATCATTCACCGTAGAAATACAACTGTCAAGAAATGCGGACATGGGTTCAACTGGGGTAAAATTTTCCGGAGGCCAAATAGTCCCCCATTCGGTTCTCTGGGCAGGGACTACTTCAGGAAACCCATGCCAAAGGCTCAACATAGGGACATGTTCTTAGGAACATGGAATGTTAGGACTTTATACAATAGTGGGGCGCTAGAGGTATTTACCCGCGAATTAGATAAATCACCCTTGGATATAGTCGCTTTACAGGAAGTTAGATGGCCAGGAGAAGGTAGTCAGGAATCAGGAAGCTTTGCATTATACTACAGGGGTGCAGAAAGACTTGAATTTGGAACGGGTTTTTTAGTCCGAAAGAGGATCCTGTCGGCTAGATATTAAGTTTGTAAGTGATAGGATATCATACATAATTCTAAAGGGTAAACGGCATGGTTTTGTAATCGTAAATGTACATGCTCCCATAGAAGATAAAAATGACAAGATCAAGGATGAGTTCTATGAAGAATTATAATGCGTATTTGATAGCTTTTCACGATATCATATGAAAATTATCTTAGGAGATTTTAATGCAGAAGTGGGGCGGGAAGATATATTCAAATCAACAATAGGCAAATTCAGTCTTCATGAAGATAGTAACGACAATGGAGTTAGATTAGTCACCTTTGCCACATCAAAAAATCTAATTGTTAAGAGCATAACATTTCAGGATAAGGATATTCATAAATACACCTGGATGACTCCAGATGGCGAAACTCGATAGATCACGTACCAGTGGACAAACGCTGGCACAGTAGCATCATCGATGTTAGATCAGTTAGAGGGACAGACTGCAATTTGGATTATCATCTGATCAGGGTGAAAATCAGACAACGGCTATCGCTTATGAGAGGAACAAACGCTAAAGATGATTCTGAAAAATGTAATTTAAAAAGCTTGAAGAATGATGAAATGCGGCAAGAATACCAAATTAATATTGCTAATAGATTTGAAGTACTGAAATAATTAGATGGCAATGTGTCAAACGAAGTAGAAACTGATATAAATAAAGAATGGGTGGCTATAAGAGATACTATTAAATTGTCAGTATCAGAAAGCATTGGTTATTTAAAAAAGGCAAAACAAGATATTTTGATGAATGTGCTGACATTGTAAAGAAAGGAAAGATAGTAAAAATGAAATGGTTACACGAGCCAAATGAGGTAAATTTGGAGCAATTGGGTAGTATTAGACGGGAAACCACAAGGTTACTCTAAAAGAGGGGGAAAAAAAGAGTTATATCATGGAATTAGGATAGAGAGGAAAGGATTTCAGGCTAGAACAAACATAATTTGGAATGAAAATGGGGATATGATTGCAGATTCCAGGAGTATATTAAATAGATGAAAAAGTTACTTTAATCAGCTATTAAATGCACATACAGAACAGGATATTGAAGAGGATAATTTACAGACAGCAGAAATGCTATTCGCAGAACCAAGTACATTAGAGGTTGAAATGACGATAGAAAAATTGAAGCTGTATAAATCATCAGGTTCAGATGAGATCCCAGCAGAACTGATAAAATCAGGGGGAGAAAAATTGATGGAAGAGATACGCCAGTTGCTTAATATGATTTGGAATAAAGAAGCTCTTGCAGATGAATGGAAATAATCGATTATCGTACCAATTTATAAGAAAGGAGATAAAACTGATTGCAACAACTATAGGGGCATCTGATTATTTTTAACTTCGTACAAAATTCTAACATATATTAGTCAGCAGACTTACTCCTTGTGTTGATAACATTCTAGGAAATCATCAATGTGGATTTAGAAGAAACAGATCTGCAACAGATCAGATTTTAGAAAATAAATGGGATTATAATGATACTGTACACTTAGCGACAAAAAGAATGGGCCGACTCTCGATCTCGAATAATTCAAGTTCTAACGCGCGATTCACACAAGTAAACTAATAGCACAGTGGAGCTACAATACGTTTCCCTTCTTCCTAAACACAACAAGGAAGCTTAGCTTAGTGGCTTGATTCGTTTGCAAGAGGTCACAGGTTCGATTCCCGGTGAGGTTTAATTTTTTTAATTGTTAAAATGCTTTCTATTTTATTCTGTATGTCCATTCTTAAAGAAAAAACATACTATTTGGAAGTATTGCTATTATTATTATTATTATTATTATTATTATTATTATTATTATTATTATTATTATTATTTATTTATTTATTTATAAACAGGTTTGCAGTGTAATAAAACATCTTCCTATGCCCAAAGCTTTTTAAAAATGTTTATCTTCTTTTTCTTGGGTACATTTTCAGTTAATTCTGAACCCCAGGTAATTACATCATTAGATACATCCCATTATTATTATTATTATTATTATTATTTATATTATTATTACTATTATTATAGATGATGGATAATAATAATTATTATTTTTATTATTGTCAATCATATATTATAATTTTTAGCCAATACACTAAAGAAAGCCGATAAAAACGTAAAAAAGCATACAGAACTAATAACAAATTAAACAACATAATAAACAATAACATTGAAGAAAATTACATTTTCAACAGCAAAGGAGAATATAAATTGACGTTTAAGAACTGCAACAAATTTTATATAGGAAGAACAAACAGAAGTTTTAACATGAGGTTTAAAGAACATTTTCGAGACTTTAATCACGCAGAAGGAAAATCAAGCTTTGCAAAACACGTTATCCATGAAGGACATCGCATGTTAAATATTGAAAACACCATAACAGTAATGCACAGACAAAATAATCCGGCGAAGTTAAACGTACTCGAAGAGATGGAAATCATGAAAGCAGCTCACAACAACGACAATCTGATAAACGAAAACGAATCCAATACATGTAACCCCCTCTACCAGATCTTCAGTGAAACACCAGTTTTGAATCCTACCGATGATGGGACAAGTCCCGAAACCGCTACAGTTAAATAATTAATTAAGTTGAGGAGACGGACCTTTCAGGTGAATATTCCATAATTTTATATTTTAATTTTGAATAATACCTCAACGGAACACATCATGAATCTTATAAAAGTTCACATAGTACAATACCAGAATACAGACATTATCTAACTGCACACACTATTTTACCCGTCTACAACGAGAAGCCATCGAAACATTAAAACATAAAAACAATTTCAAAAGAAGAATCATTAAAAAAGTTTCAAAGAAGCCATCGAAATATTCAAACATAAAAACATAAAAATAATCATTAAAAGTCAACAAAATATGGATACCGGTTCTAAAAAAACGCTGAATACAAACATCTACTAGAACAGTCTGCTAAACCATCAAACAGCAACCTCATTGGATCAATGGAAGTCCCTGCCTCTGACCAATCAGAAGGAAGATATAACCTACGCACACATCGCGGCGAACGGTATAAATAGGACAGACGGTGGGCAAATTGCATGATTCATTCATTCATCATTTCGAGCTGGCAACTAGAGCACCTCGTCGAAAGAAGAACTACGCAGAAATGCAAGACCGGGATGGATTCGTCCACCCGCCAGCACGTCGCACTGCTAGAAATAACCAACACTACTATAAACAACGAACACCAATAGAAACAAGAAATCTGTTTGAACATCTGTATGAAGAAAAGGCAGAAACTCCACCTCCCATAGTGGTATATTCCAAAGACATCACGCCACTAAAATTGGAAAGCATCACTGCAGGTAACAAGAATGAAGTACACATGAAGTACAACCAGGGCGTACTCACCATTAGGACCTCAACAAAGGCGGCCTATCGGCGAGCTTACAAAGAGCTCAAAAAATCTGAGACTCAGTTTTACACCCACGGCTATGGCAGGCCTCCTATCATCAAACTAGTTGTGAAGGGACTTCCTAAGTCCATCACAACACAGGAAGTATGTGATGAAATTGCGAGTAGGGACCTGCCCGTCAAAGAATTAAGAAGCATTGAAAAACAAGTCTTCATAGATGGAGTAAAGAAGAAGATAGAGCTTCCCATTTACATCCTAACTCTCAACAAAACACCAGACATCAAGGAAAAAATTGAAGATCTAAAAGAGCTATTCAACATCCGAATCAGATTGGAACCTTACCGGAAACCCACAGGAGGCACCCAGTGCTTCAAATGTCAAGGCTTTGGACATATTGCAGAATTCTGCTTTCGAGACACAAAATGCGTCAGGTGTTCCGGCAACCACAGAGTCTCCGACTGCACCCAGACGGAAGTCAAGTGTACCAACTGCAACGCAGATCATGCAGCAAGTCATCGAAAATGTCCATCATTCCAGAAGTATCTGAAAATGAGACAAACGCAAGGAACAAGCAAACCATCTACCACGAGAAAGCCTGAAACCACTTCAAAAACCACTCCAAGAACACCTCAAAAGACCGAAGAAAATTTCCCTCCCTTACCTTCTCAGAACCCACCGGAGAATATACTCCAATCCCTCCTTATTCTCCTCACCACCATCCTTCAAAACCCTCAAGTCCTTCAATCCACACTATCCTTCGTGAATACTCAAGTCTCATCTAGAACTTAGACTGCAAGATCCAGACACTACAAGAAAAAGCCGTTTTCAAGACCGACAAGCTCACCTGAAGAATGACAACTGTTTAGAGGAGTACTCTACACAGCATAACACACAACTACGCCACCACCTTCCTACAAGCACATGAAGATATCGGGTCAAGATCTTCGTAAGGTCGGTACCAAATCCACACCTTAAATAATTGCTCTAGGCCAGTCTCAAGACAACCCTTGAGGATGCCAGACGCAGTCTCTTGTGAAACGTCGGGGGACTCTAAGCCTCGAGACCACGGCCTACAGCCCGGAAATCTTCAAGATCATCAAAGTTACCATTTTACTTTTTCATGTCCCTTGTGGAAACAAATGTGTTCTTTCCGGTGGTGTGAGTAAAAATAAGATCAGGGATGATAGCCATATTGGAAACTGTCCCTGAAAAATGCTAAAAATGTGCAATTTTTAATTTTATGCTCGGAAGGGGTGTCTGTAAATCTGAACTATTAGAAAGTAATACTGGTGCAGTATAATGTGGACCTGACTGTTAGTTGGCATCCTGAAAATCAAGGCCCCAGTTGCTTTTGCCTTGTAGTAAACGATCGCGATGGTTAAAGTATGGCATAAATCTTCTGTGTCTAATTTTGCAAGGCACTTTCAGGCCAAATACCATAAATGGTATTAATTTGAATGTTATAGTTGCATTCAGCACCAAAAGTTGTACTAGTATAAAATAATTCAAGGTAATAGACACTACAGTGTCTACAAGATCATATCAAAGTTGACCAAATTCTATGAGCCGTATGCTTCATGATATGGCATAGGTCCACTAAGATGACCCTAGCTCTAGAGCCACTGCATTAATCGAGCCAAAATTTTGAACAATATCCTATCAAATACATGTGCACATATGCACACATTTTAAACAAAATCTGAGAGGTCGTGTGGGGTCCATTTTTGATTTAAGACACATGACGTGGAATGACCCAGATATAAGTTTGCAAATATGTGACAGTCTAAAAAAAAATCTCTACTTATTTTTTCACTGGCTATTGATGAAAGTATATATATATATTAGATACCTTCTTATTTATGTTAAGGTAGTGAGGGAAGATTTTACTGCTTTGGAGAGTTATTAAAAGTCTGCTCTTTACATGGAACCACAAGTGGGGAGGACATATTCAACGCTGTTAAAGCGCTCTGGCAGAATGTAGTGGATTTAAGAAGTTGTTTGGTGTATGGACGATGGCGCGAAAGCAATGATTGGGAATAAAAATTACTTTGTTAGACTCTTGAAACATAATTAATGTTCCTAGCTTAACATTGTATCGTTCATAAGGAAGCTCTAAGTGCAAAGTCCATAAATCAGACTGAGGTCATGGCTACTGTAATAAAATTAACAAATTTGATTAAAGGGAGACACCATTCTCTCACACATCGAAAGTTTGTTGCGTTCTTGGAAAAAAATAGATTCGACGTATGGTGATCTACTTTTACTTGCTGAAATTAGATGGCTCAGTCGAGGGAATTGTTTCTTATAGTTTTGTTGAACTGAGGAATGGAATTCAATTCTTTGAATTCCTACGTGACATTCTTCCAAATTCATTCGACTTTAAAACTAACTAAAAAATACTGTATTTCTTCCATATGTAGCATTTCTGACAGATATACGCAACATTTAAATACAGTCCGCCGCCGTGGCGTAGTCGGTAGAGTCCCTACCTTCCACTCCGGCGACCCGGGTTCGATTCCCGGCGGGTCTGGGTGTGTGTGTGTTGTCTTGTGTTTGTATGTGTGAATAAGAAAAAAAAGGTTAATAAAGGTAAAACGAAAAGGAAGAACAGTATAAACGAAAGAAAAACGAGAAAGAAAGAAATTAAAAAAAATATACGTAAGTTACAATCGCAAAGGGAATAAGCAGACAATTTTTTTTTGTAATGATGGATTTTTGGATGGTTTCAAGAATAAGTTAAAAGTATTCCAGCAAATGTTGAAGGTAGACAATTTATACCATCTCTGCTGTTGTAAACAGCGGTATGAAGGAGTATGTTCAATTTATTGAAGACCTCATTAAAAAAAAATAATGTTAGATTTCAAGTATTTGGACCACGGATGGAACATTTCAACAGTGTCAGCCCGAGGGACTGTGCGAGCTCCAGTGTGACATTTATCTTCAAACAGCAGAGGTAACTGGTGTTAATTTTTGGAAACTCATTTTAATAGTGTTATCCACATCTTATAATCTAGGATTTTAAACTTACTTCCATATTTGGTAGCACTTATATCTGTGAAACTGTCTTCTCTATAATGAAACCAGTGAAATCAAAGTTCAGAAACAGATTAACTGATTCAATGTTATCACATTTTTTTTTTAATTGCAGCATCAGATCTAGAAGTGTATTTCAAACATCTTATAAAAATGTTTGACAAACGTCATTATTCCCATTAAAAATCAATTCTTGTTCCTTCATTGTGCGTGAAACATTTATGTTTTAATATTTTTTGGTAATAAGCTATCAATATTAATAATAATTTGCTCTTAAATTGCCATTGCTGTACTTTTATTTTGACCATAATTATTTTTAATTATCCTGGCCCTATAGTGTGATCCTTAATTTATTCCGGTCCTCAGTGCATTACTAATTAGCCATCACTGATGTAGATGATAATGAGAAAATATTAAAAGTCAACGCACATATTCTGTTAATAATGCTGAAAAACTGGGGCTGGAAGTAATAACAAAATTTATGGTCACACATAGATAGATCATCGGTTGAATAATGTCTTTGACATCGTCCGATTCCCAATAGCCAATTTTGTCGGTCCATCCAATCTCCTGGTTGTAGAGGTTTCTCCTTCATGTATAAATATATTCCCTGACTCCAGGAGGTTTTAGGTCTTCCTTTGCTTCGTCTTCCCTCAGGTTTCCAAAACAGATTTTGGTAGCCGATCCTCTTCCATTCGCTGGACATGTCCGTACCATCTTAATTGCTGAGTTCTAATATAATCTAAAATAGTGTCTTCAATCTTCATTTTCTCCCGTATAACTGAGTTCCTCATTTTTTCTCTTCTTGAAATGTTTGCTGCCCTTGGTATAAAATCCATTTCCGTTGCCAAAATATACTTATTTGTTTTTGTTGTTAGTGACCGAAGTTCTGCTCCATAAGTAATGATGTTTTTAACAATTATATGATATATATTAATTTAGTCACACATAGAAATATATTATAAAATGGAAATTGAAAGTGGTCCAATTCAATTACCGTACTTACTCACTGGCACTATCGAACCCGTAGGTTCATGGCCGCGCGGACATAAGCTCTCCATACATCCCTAACCTGAGCTGATGCTTTCCAATCATTCCCTGTATAATCTACTTCCCTCAAATCATAGTTAATATTATACTCCCACCTCATTGTTGGTCTACCAACTGGGCGTTTTCCCTCTGGCTTTCGTACAAGAAGCTTCCATGCAAGTATTTCATTCCCCTTACGTGCAACATGTCCTGCCCATCGCAGTCTACGAGACTTAACTGTTCTTATTATATATGGCTTCCTATAAAGACAATGTAGTTCATTGTTATGTAGTCTTCTCCATTCACCTGTCTGTTCATCTCTCTTTGGTCCAAAAATTTTCCTAAGTACTTTATTCTCAAATACTTGTAATCTCCTTTCCTCCCTTAAAGTAAGAGTCCATGTTTCGCACCCATACAATATAACTGGTAGAATAATAGTTTTATGTAATTTTAGTTTAACGATACCTAGGGACATAAATTACATACAGTAATGAAGTGCAGAATAAATTAAATACGGACCCAAATCTGGAAACACATGTTACTAAGAGTGATTTCCGTGGCAACTGACGTAACTTCAAAAAACACACACATAGTTTTTATATTGTATATTTTCGTGGATATAAGTTTGGGAATGATAATGACATGTGGGATCAAGCCGAAACGTCGGAATCAGTGGCCAGAGGCCGACCTAGAATCCATGATGAGGAAAACCCAAGAAAACTTTCTTAATCATATATATAGAGTAAGGTGCCCTATTATGGAATACTTTTTCAATTTTTCTAAATTACGTAACAAATATCAATTATTTCCGAGTGTAAATTTTCCATGTTATTAATGAGTCTTTAATAACTGTTTGGAATTCATACATTTGTGTTATAACTTTACAAATTCATTAAATTAATTATTTGAAAATCTCTCGTAGAATTCCATATTAGGCTCACTCTGTTCCTTATATGGAATCCTATTCCATAATAGACTCACTTTTTCTATTATCGAATAGTAGAATATATTTAACTTTATTTCATAAGAAATCCAAAATATTTCTTGGACAGAAACATATAACAATAAACACGTATTAATAATGGATTTTATTGGCACAAATATTTTAATTTTCAAAATAACAAACTGCAATATATGGGGTTTCCCTCATAGTTAAAGTTTTCAATTTGAGCACATAGTAAATCAAACTTTTTTTTTTTTACATTTAACAAAAATGAAATATTTCTCCGGGTTTCCAGCACAGGTTACACGTGACCAGTTTCTACATTTCTGGCACTGAATTCAATCAGTTTTACTCGTTGACCACAATTCACTGCAGTAGATACATCGAGCATCATCGCCAGCGTCGTAATCAGTATAACTGAGCTCATCGTCACTTGTTTCGGACAATTCGTCATCATATGAAGAAGTTATTTGATGTGATGCTCTTTTTGACGTTCTCCTTTTCTCCTAGGGACCTCGTCTGGCACTTCTTTTAAGTGAATTTGAATTTGAATTTGACATCTCGTACCCACAAATACCCGTTTATTTTCACCATGGCCATTTTGGCATAGGTACTTCCAAAGAACTGAGCCACTTTATAATGAGTCACAGACCTTACTGGATTCTTGTGATTCACCAGATATATTCTAATCTCTTGACCATATTAAGGTACGTACACATATGCGCGCCGCGAACATGAAAGGCGCGCGGCGCATGTTATGTTCGTCGAAATGATTAATTTCAACGAACCTCCTGCGATCCATAGGAAACCCACAAACCTTCAGTAGACATTTTCCAGAGCAGGTGTAACCAACCATGTCTATTCCCTTTCCGTTCTTCCGCTTGTCCTGCATTCTTTCCCAAAAATAGGGACTTTTTTTTAAAATGCCGCGGGACGCGGGACAAATTGTTAAAAATCGGGACTGTCCCGCCAAAATCGGGACGTCTGGTCACGCTTATTACATTCTTATAACTTTATTTATACTTTTTCAAATATTGTAGCATTAAAGGAATTTTAAAAAATATATATGATTTGTATATATATGTTTAAAATTATTAAGAATCTATCTCACCATAACATGGTCTTAATTTTTAATAAAGATGTACATGATTATTATACTAGAGGTTGTACTTTATTGCACAAAGATACTAGTTTCTAAAAAAAAAGGTATAAAAGGGATTCGTTATGCATTAATCAACCATTACAATAACTTACCTATTGAATATCAACATTTCACGAATGTTAAACATTTTTCTAATTGTATTAAAAAATATTTTTTCTCATTACTTTCTTAGTTAATTTTGTTAATTTTTATTATTATTAATATTATCCTGTTTAAATATTGTATTTATATGTGTATATATATATTGTGCATCTATAGTGGTTTGTATTACTTAAACTTATGCCTGAATTTGTTTTCTTGTTTTTATTGTTAATTGTTTTATGGCCATTATTTTTTGTATATTGCCCCTTAACATGAGCAATCTTGCTCTTTGGAGTATTTGAAGAAATAAATAAATAATTAGTAATAAATGTGTTTATATATTGTTTTGTGATACTTCATACATAATATTATGAAATGGTCTTAAATAAATAATGTTTTCTAAATAATTCTAATTTATTCATACAATTACAGTACACACGAAAAAAAAACACATAACATTGAAAAAAAAAACAGGCATGCTAACAATATTGTGAAATCATTTTTTTTATTAAATATCGATAGACATCAACATGCACACTGACCTGACGATCTTCACTATTTACTGTAGCGCCAAACCAATAATACTAAGTTATGTATCAACAATATAACAGCGGGAATATTTGGCGCTAAACTGCATTATACAAAATTTGGATTAGTATTTATGAAGAACTTATTTCATAGCTGTTTGTTGCAAACCACAAAATCTCTAATAGGACTGATGGTATTTACATTTTTATTTAATAATAAAGCTATATTTAAAGATTATACTTCATGAGCCACTGCAATAGATTATATAAAAAACTTTATAGGCGCTTAGTCGGTTGATGCATAACGTCGTCCAATTGTATTTACGGATTATAATAATGAAGCATTTAAAAAATATTATATATTACAACTTACCTTTTCCTGTACCTTGGCTGCATTTTATTTTACTTTTCTCCCGCCGGTAGGAAGAAAGAGTAATTATCTTCTTCTTGCATGTATCCGGAGACATATCCATTTTATCTCCAATTTCCCTCCAGGCATCTCCTTTCAATGATTTTTTAAAATGATCCTTATGTTAGGGGGGGGGGGTGGGTGGGGGGGGGGGGGGGGGGGGGGGGGGGGGGGATTCCACAATAATTGCTTGCTTCGATAAATATCAATAAGTTTTTAACATATTGTCTCTGACCACTCCATACTCAAATAATAGGCTGCGCACCGAAAAACAACGAACCTCTCAGGTACCCGTTCCAAATCTAAACAGCGAACCATCAAAGTGTTCGTGGAAAAAACCGACAATGAGTGGATCGTGGTGCGAGACGCGCGCGCGCACCTTAAGGCCGGGCGCCCACTAAGATGATCGTGATATGATAGTGATACAACAAATACACTGATCCAACACGGACTATGACAGCAAAGTGACCTGACGCTAACTGGACTGATTCATAGTAAAACCATGTTCGTCGGAGGATGAGGATGTTATCGATCTAGTTTATTTAGCTAAGATCAATTATTACAACAGAAGACGCAAACGGGAGATTTCTGGGGACATCCATTTTGGCTTGTTAATGTAGAAGAAAGTGATGCTTTTAATGTGTTCAAAGAATTAAATATGTATTAAATAACAATTGCACGAAATATAAGATGTCAGAAAAAAGGAAAGTAATTGATTAATGAAGTTATTTAAATTTTTAAAAAATAATAAATAAAGAAAATAACCAGCTTAATGGGATAGTGGTCAGCGTTTCTGACTACAGTTCATGAAGGTCCCGGGTTCGATTCCAGGGTCAAGCCTTAGGAATTTTTCTTAACGGGAATTCAGGTTAAAGCACTATCCTGGTGCTTCATTATCATTTATTCACCCATCATATCATTGTTTGTTTTTTTTTTTTTTTTTCGGGGTAACGTTAACTCCGCCTTCCAGGTTGCCCCAACATAAGAAATGGGAATTATAATTCTGCCAAAGCCAGGGAAGAAAGCCACAAATGTCATAAAGAGACAAACCTGGTGGCATTAGACAAAAAAAGAAAAAAAACAAATAAATAAAGAAAATAGATAAATGAACGGAGAGTTCGATAATTACTGTTTGCATATTTGTAAATATCTGAACTCACCATTGATTCGTATGCAACGTCACAGTTCCTTTCCTACGACATTTGTTTTGTTCGGAAATTCATTTGTTACTTTTACATTTATTTATGTTATTGCGGGCAAGTGTGTAAAGATGTTTGACGTAATGTTAAAAATACTTTTAATTTTTTTTTGACCGCTAAGTTCAAAAATACTTTAATATTTTCATAATTGAGCTGTTTATTGTAATCTTTTTGGGAATTGTGGGCTTGACAGAAAATCAATTATCATGGCATTAAAACCAGTTCGGAAATTCAATTGTTCAATTTTAATGAGTTTTTATTTTTAATACGAGTAATACAATATTCATTATTTACCAGGTTCCGACAATTCCTTGGCAATCCTAATGCCATGCCTGATCTTGAACATTTCTGTTACTGTATTGGTTCAATATAGTATCATAAAGACAAGGATATTCGTTATATTGAAATCAGGATCGTCTCTCATCTTTACACTTGTATACCAGCAACTCACAACAGACACGTCAAAAAGTGGAGCATGCAGCACTTTGAGCGACACAACACAAACAGTTGGTGTCAAGTTGCTGTCATATCAGACGAATGGGCTTCTTGCAATTTGATATTATGGGTTATAAAGAAACATACACGCTAGCAACAAATCCGTGTCTTGTTGCTGTCGCTTGTCGTTCCAGTGGGCGCCCTGCCTAAAACCCCGTCCAAATCTGACGAACATGGTGCGCGCGCGGCGCGCAAGTGTGTACGTACCTTTACATTTTCAGTGGATGCATGAATTCTACATCATGGGGCTGTGAGGTGGTAGACTCACGATCACATTGTTTTTTCTAGCTTGCAAAATGACTTGTAAATTGCATGCATGATAGTAATGCCCATCTAGCAACGAAAGCGCAAGATCATCTAGTGTTGGTTTAGCTATTGCAACAAAGTTCTTCAACCACTTAGTGAACATGACCATTTGAATCCATCCAGATTTGTAGCAATCAAAAATAGATCCACGTAGAGCGCCATCCATGAATTCGTCATTCATATTCGTTCGTAGAAAAATAATGTGGGATGTCCATTATAATCAGAAGGTTAAAATGGAATATTTCATATTGGGAACACACTGGTATTTCGTATTAGGCACATCGCGGCTCTTTTATTTCAGGATGTCTGAGTAAAAACCACTGACTGTATGTTTTCTGTATTGACTACACTATTAGTACACACTATAAAGATATGATATAATAATAAATCAGCTCTTTATTACTTACACTATGACTGTAGAAAATATTTCAATACATACTTCTGAATATTCTTCTAGATGTTCAGAAATTAAACACGTGCTACCAATTCACAATTAAGTTTTTACTTAACTATCGGAAACTGTGCTGTTTCTAGGTCGTTTCTCCAAAGTTTATTCAGTTTATAACCATATGTAGCTTGTAGGCACGATTTTGCATCGGGATTTCATATTAGGAACGTATTCCATAATGGGACCATTATCTTCTTAATATATAAAAAAATTCGTGCACGTTGTTTGTCCGCGATGGAATCCTAAACTACTGAACCGATTTTAATACAATTCTGCACACTGTGTGCAGTTTGATCCAACTTGAGACTTACGGTAGTTTATAACTAAATTTATAGTCGCATTATTTTTTTATTGCAAATTATTTGTTTATTATTTAACAAAGAGTTAAAATTATCTGTGAGTTCCATACGATTCTAACAGATGGCGGTGTAAGGTAATTTGGTAAGGTAATTGTTATTTAACAAGAGAGATCCAGATGGCTGTGCTTTTTGTTGCAACCGCGAATTTCAATTGAATTACAAATATTGATTATTTCATAATTTAAGTGTGTTCAGTGTTTATTTTATTTTCAATATTATTAATTTCGTGTGTAAGTATTAGTTTTAAGTAATCTGGCTGAAAGACAGCAACTTAATTTAAATTTTTAACGTATAGCTTAGCCACAGCAACGCGTGGCCGGGACTTCTAGTGTGTGTGTGTGTGTGTGTGTGTGTGTGTGTGTGTGTGTGTGTGTGTGTGTGTGTGTGTATATATATATATATATATATATATATAACAATGCTGGAACTCGTAAGGAAGAGGAAAATAAATTGGATTGGCCACTGGCTAAGAAGAAACTGCCTGCTGACAGATGCCCTAGAAGGAATGGTCAACGGAAAGTAAGGCAGAAAAAAACATTAGATGATAGGCAATATTAAAATAAATGGTTTGTGTGCGGTTACAAAAAGGTAAGCTGAAGTTAAGGAAAGAATGGAGAATATTATACCGCATAAATTGAACTACGTATAGAGGGGTATTATATAAGCATTTTGAGATAATGAATCAATAGTCTACGAATAAAAATGCCCAAGTTATGATTCAATTTGTAAAATGGTTGGCACGCCACTGATTATTTCAAATTAAAATGGAAATAATATGATACAGAGACTATAACTTGCAACAAGCATGCGTTTTAGCTCAGTGGTTATAGCAGTCTAATACCGACGCATACGAAAGATTTATGCAACACGTTCGAAACTTCCTACAGTACGTGTACAATTTTTTTGTTCTTCCTTTATTAAGTACGTACTGTTAATTAGTTACTTGCGTAGATTTACTTCTGGTTTAATTGTTTATTAATTATTTTACAGAATATGGTAATGGAATGTCGGCGTAGTACACGAGTTACAAAAGTAACTATGTACGTATTGTACAGACAATTGTTTGAAAGGTTGTAATAATAATACGATTACTGTAGAGTGCAATAGGTTTCGCAAATAAAATGTGTAATTGTACTGTACAGTTCTTATGTACTTAGATAAATGATAGTTCAGTGATTAGTAACATGAAGAGGTATAGTGTATGTACACATTGTCATACATAATTTTATTGGGAAATAAAAGCAATGCATTTGAGTAAATCAGAAGAAAAAAGTAAAGAACCTGCAGACTCATTAAAGAAATTGTTCAAATTGGCGACTTCCATTCTCACAACACAGGCGACATCGGCGACGAAAGAATTATTGTATCCCGTTCAAGATACCAGGTGTCTCACGGATCACACCACATGCTGCGATTATGCGTACAACTAACAGTTCATCTGTATCAACAAGGGTCGGATACACCAGTGTTTTCAGATGTCCCCACAAAAAAATAAGCTCCATCGTGCTGAAACCACATGTTAATCCTGATGTGGAGAGGAACTTCTTCTAGTAATGTAGGTAGGACGTGCTCTATAAATATCTTATAAATGACACCATTTAATCTCTGGGGAAGAAGGCAGGGGCCAGTGATGTGGTCAGAAATTATCCCTACCCATACGTGCACCGAAAATCTCTGCTGGTGACTCCTCTGGAAGATGGCATGAGGATTTTCATAATCCCATACATGCCTGTTCTTCGAGTTCAGAAGCAGCCCATCCCTATTTAATACTGCCTCATCAGTGAATAATACCGAGGAAAAGAAGTGCGGTGGCTGCAGCAAAGCCCAATTATAAAATTGGGCCCGTTGAGCGAAGTCCAGTGGCTGTATGACTTGTACTTTTGCAGATGAAAGGGATAGAGCTGGTCTTCATGCAGGACTTCCCATACACTTTGATGGTCATACCATTACACGTCCGATAGCACGAGTACTAGTAGAAGGTTCCTATCTCACACTATGAAGAACATTTTCTACAAAATCTGCAGTGCGGCGCGTACGTCTTGCACCGACGTCTACTCTGTTTACCTTCAACGTCCCATTCTCCCTCAAATGCCTATCAACAGACTCGGAAGTTTGTTCGATGAGGATGACGTCTATCCGGATACCGCTCCGCGTACATGGCAGCAGCTCTTACACCTTTACCTTGTGCTACACCATAAATCAGATGCATATCGGCAAGTTCAGCATAACTGTAAAGATGTTCCATGATGCTTTCATGAAATGCAACTGAACTGATACTGAAGTAACTTCTAATCAGATGTTAATGTAATCAATAGAAGAATAGGAATTTTGCGCATGCCCATACTAAACAAATTTCAGTGTCAACATATCACAGTGAAGAAAGAACGAAATAAAGAGAGAGAGAAAAAAAAATAGTCGCCTGCCGTGATTTGAACCATCAGTGTTCGAATCTTAAATCCATCACTCTGACCATTAAGCCACAAGTTAACTACACAGATTCTGCGTGTTTCACTCTGTACTAAGGCTCACGTTGTACTGATTCTACTAACCAGAGTGCAGTGGCGTGCAATCATCTGCTCAGATCAAAATTTTAAGGAATTTGAAAACCCAATATTTCATAAACGTTGTTGATGAATTATTAGCAATCAGGATCTCGGAATTAATACTAAGATATGAAGTTATTCTAGTATAATTTTCTCTCCTAGTATGCTCTCCTGTTGATTTATTTATATCAAATGTCGCTTAATTTGATTCTCTATAACTTGCCCATTTTTCCTCGTAGACAATTAGTTCATTATCTCAAAATGCTTATATAATACCCCTCTACACGTAGTTAAATTTATGCGGTATAATTCATTTACACCCTATATATATATATATATATATATATATATATACATAGTAATTCTGTCCGAAGACAGGTCCTTCACTTCAATCATAGCATTTTCATGCTATGCTTGCAGCTTTACTAAGGAATTGTAGGTGTGGTAGCTTCCCGTTGCTTTCCACAATGGTGAAGGATGATGATGATAATGATAAGAATGGTCATATGATTTCGGGGACCGTTTGTGCCTTAAAGTTTTCCTGACATTTGTCTTAGAGGTGAGGAAAAACCCCGATATAAACCTCGCCCAGAAAAACTGCCCCGACCGGGAATAGAACCCGGGCCCGCTGCGTAACAAGGCATCACGCTACCTCGAGACCACAGCGGTGGATATATATATATATATAACGGCACTGTACAACAACTATATGTAAACTTAAAAAAAAGCATACGATTCGTTTAAGAAGGAAACATTTATGTAGTATCCTTTTGGAGTTCGGAATTCTTAAAAAGTTAGTATAAGAATGTGTCTAAATGGCACAAAGAGTAGGGTGCGTGTAGACAAACAGTTTTCGAATACTTTTGAAATTCACTATGGGTTAAAGCAAGGAGATGCACCATCTCCTCTACTCTTCAGTTTTGTACTAGAGCATGCCATCAAATATTTAGAGGATGAAGGAGGCGTACAACTCAATGATATTAATAAGATGTTTATGCTGATGATGTATTATTGGGCGATAGCGATTAGATACTAAAAGCCAACATGCACACTCTATAGAATAACACTAAGAAATTAGGTCTGGACGTATACGCCAATAACTAAATATATGTTCATACGTAGAAATACATTTTTTAAAGGAACTGACAGCTAATGTCAAATGTAGGAAATTTTGAAGAAATTACTGAATTCAGATACCTAGGAACAATATTTACAAATAGGAATGAGATTCACAAAGAAATTAAACATAGGCTCAATTCTAGAAATATTATGCATTACAGTGACTCTTGTCGTCCGAACTTCTTTAAAAAACGTTAGACTGAAAATTTATAACTGTTATTCTCCTAGTTATATTATATGGATGCGAAACATGGACTCTTACTTTAAGGAAGGAAAGAAGGTTACGAGTATTTGAGAATAAAGCGCTTAGGAAAATTTTTGTTCCAAAGAGATATGAACAGACAGGTGAATGGAGAAGATTACATATCCACGATCTTTATAGGAAGCCAGATATAATAAAAACAGTTAACTCTTGTAGACTGCAATGGGCAGGACATGTGACAATGGAGAATGAAAGAGTTGCATGGAAGCTTCTTATAGGAAAACCAGAGTAAAAACCCCCAGTTGGTAGACCAAGAATGAAGTGGGAGATTTACATTAACCATGATTTGTGGGAAGTAGATTATACAGAGGATTATTGAAAAACAAAGCTCAGAATAGGGATGTATGGAGAACTTGTCCACGCAGCCATGAGTCTACAGGTTCGATTGAGCAGGTGAATTAGTTATGTGTTTCAATCTCTAACAAAAAATATGGAGTTACTATCTTTAATAATAATTATTAAAGATAATCATGTACTTAAAGAATATGCTCGTTTACACCGGCTACTGACGTATAAAGCAGAATTTTAATATTATAATAAATATAAAACTTAAAGTTAATAATTTTGTATTTTAAAATTCTTTTAATATTTAAATATAACTTAAATAAAAACATGTAAATAATTCATTGTTGGTTATTGTTGAATAAAAATGTCTCAGTAACAATTAAAGAAATTGTACTACATAGCAGTTTTGTAAATAATGCTTTTAAAAATTGTTTTAAGTCATTGTTGTCAAAATTATAAATCCTTCTGTTATACATGTAATAAGAACACCTGTTTAACTTCATATTCTTAAATGAAAGTAAACTAAACTCTGATTGGATGTTAAAACAATTAACTTTCGTATTTAACAAATCAATTTAAACCTTATGTTTAAAGGATATTAACCAATAGAATTTAAAAATAACATCATATGATGTAATCATGTTCTTTAAAATTATAAAAGAATTACACTAGTCATTCTGCATACTACTTTCAACAAAGATCGAAGCAAGAAGAGATCCCCTGATAAAATGTAATATTTAATACAAGAAGAATAATTGATTCAAGAAAAGAAAATACTTTAGTTTTAATTGACAGTGAAGAATAATACCACCTACATTTACTTAATCTGCTGGGAACTTTAAGAAGTGAATAAATGTACAATTATTTCTACAAGAAACATTTTTTAGTAATTTTGAAGTGTTTTCCTATCCAGTGTACCAACTTCCGACTCTAAGAAGAGAATCCGGCTCTACCGAAAACTAAGCCCAACCTGAACCAGTAATTCTTTTTTGGGACACCAATCCTTCTTCAAAATGTTACTACAACATCGGGCATGAAGATAATTACTTCTTCAAAATGTCACCACAACGTGGGACAAAGCTATCTACTTCTTCACGTAACTGTAGAATGACATCATGTTTTACAAAGTGAGAGTAAAGCAGTAATCTCTGAAGTTTTAAATTTTATTTCAACAAGTAATACTGAATGCAATTATATATACATGAGTTACAAAATACATATTTGAGTTTTATATTCTAATAAACTTTAGTTACTAATTCAACAAAAATGCAGGTAACTGACGCAACAACTGACGTTTCTGCGTGGTGGTGGTAAGAGTTTTAATTAAAATAAATAACAATTCTTTGTTACATATGGGTTTGTTCATATTCTGCAATATTTAGGGTTGTAGGCACTTTAATTTTTTTAAATAGTCCTTATACCACTTTGGAAAGCAGGGAAGAAACTTTAATTTTCGTGTGTTATCAAATTTCGCGTGGAATTCACCTGTGCATTAGAGGAACTATTTGTCATCCCAACTTCTCCAAACAAAATGTTAAACTAAAACTATATAAAACAGTCGTTCTTCCAGAATGTTATATGGGTGGGAAACATGGTATTTTACTTAAAGAGAAGAGAAGGAGTTCGACAAAGGTGTACATTATCACCTACATTGTTTAATATATATTTTGACGAGGTTATACGGAAATGGAAAAAATCAAGTCCAATAGGAATACAAATTAATAAGGAACTTTATATGAATATTTTAATGTATGCAGACGATATGTTAATTATACAGAAGTCAGAGGATGCTTTACATAGAGCCATTTACACGTTGAATCAATTAGGACTATATTATAATCTTAAAGTTTCAACCTCAAAAACTAAAATTATGGCTTTTCAGGGCAAAGTGCCAATCAGACAAAAAATAGTAATCAATAATGGAATAATAGAACAGATTGCACACTTTAACTGTCTTGGTTCAGATATAACATATAGCTAGAATATACGTAATAAATATCAAATGATGTGTGGCACCATAAGAAGACCTAAAGACTCGAAGAGAAACACAGCTCAGGTTTTATAAAATTATGGCTGTTCCTGTTATTTTGTATGGATCTGAATCTCGGGTACTTACAAAAAAAATATATATCTCACACATTCAAGCTACTGAAATGAAATTTTTAAGATCCATAAAAGGATGTACACGCATGGATAGATTACATAATGAATTAACAAGAAATGAACTGGAGATATTTTCAATACTCGACAAACTAGAAGAGCACAAACACAGAACATTTAGACAGAATAGACAATACAAGATTACCCAAAACGATCAACACCTACAAACTGCATGGAAAAATATCTTATGGACGGTCAGGGAAACGATGGACTTGAGACCGGAACAGGTCGCATTGACCTAATCCTGGGAAGGAAGAAGAAGAGGAGAAAAATATTACGAGAATTTGAGAATAAAGTTCTTAGGGACTTTTTGGACCATAGATAGACGAACAGACAGATGCATATAGAATATTACATAAGAGAGAGCTACATGATATTTCTGGGAAACCGGATGTAATAAAAACAATTAAGTCTCATAGACAGTGACGGGCATGACATGTGGGCACGAGTAGGGTAATAAAGAGGTACTTGCGAACTTTTTGCAGAAAAACCAGAACCTTCAATATATCAGCGAAGAATGAGGCTGAAGAATAGCATTATCCACGATTTGAAGAGAGGTATATTATAGAAGGAATAATTGGAAACCAGTAGCCATGGATAGGGATGTATGGATAACATGTCCGCGCGTGGTTCGATAGTGTCAGTTGAGTTACGAGTTTTCGTAAATTCCGAAGGAATGGAGCTGTTGAAATTGTCATGTAATTACTTTTTTTATGTTAACTTCATCGATCCTACCTAGTGAACACCGATGTGTCTACGACCTCAATTTTTTCGGAAGCAAACTTGGTATAAGTTATAGCAAAAAATTAAGAAAAGTAAAGTTTGTAATGCTGGAAAATCGGACCATTGATAGAATTATCTTGAAGCGAAAATTTAAAAATGGGTGTAGCTGTCGCAATTTTCAATATACCGCAACAAAACTCAGAATACGAGAGAAATAAAACGAGAGAAAGGCATTCTCCAAAAATCACGAAAATCCGACCATTAGATGTATTTATGAAACACTACATTTAAAAAAATCTCTAGCAATCAAGTTTTTCCCGGAGTACATATGATATAATTGAAATTATATATATTACGTACATATAAATATATATATATATATATATATATATATATATATATATATATTACGTAAACCAGCAAAATCGGAGTGAATAACGGAGATTTTTTGGTGATGTATCAGTGCTCTATTTTTAGTGATGTATTTGTCCATAGAGGTCAGTCTCGAGACAGAAACACCTGCAGTAATTCAATCCAGTAACAAAACGAACACGGTTTCTTGGACTCCAGACGCTCCATATGTCACGTATACCATATGCCATTATGGGAATCATAAAATCTGTGTCGTAGAAGGTTTTTATGTAACAGCTTTTTCTGTCAACTTAAGCGTCTGTTGTGAAGGGCGGGAAATTAACTGGTGATCAAAAAAAATATATATATTACCTCACATTAAAAAAAAACTTTAGGAACTACGTAAACTAAGCGAATTCATCAGTAAGTTGAATTTATTGTCTATTTTGTTGATTTACGGAATATATATTTCTGTTGTTAAATTAAATAAATTCAATTTCTGATACCAGTTTATTTAAAAGTGTCCGATGCAGTGAAAACGAATCATGCATAACCGTTAAGTTATTACTAGGACCCGGATGTTTATGACCTTAACATGTTTAAAAAATGACCTATAACATGCCCTTAAATTTCTCTTAAAATGACTTAACGAAAATTATAAATTTCGTAGTAATTAACTAATTAATGATTAATTTGTTAATTAGAAATTGTCTAAGACACACAATGATTATTTATTGGGGCAACTGCTCTAAAACAGTTCATGTTCTTAGTAGTAACATATAATAATTAAAAAAATAATAATTATCACTAGGTCAATCTTATTTATATTAAACTAATATGAAAAGTTATTAATTAAACATACCTTAGTTGGCATTGCAATACATTATGTTAATAATCCTTAAGTTATCAAAAGTGAAGGATTCGCGGTTGTCAGCTAACACTGTTTTATACTTGAAGAAACTTCTTTCTACTTCCAACATGTATTGGGTGCGTATTTGAAAAACACTATGTCACTGGCTATTAATATTCGTCAAAAATATCCATTCTAAATTCTTTATCTGGCAAAATACAGGCTGTTTGACACATTGTCTGAAATCCTGTATTTTCATCTAACACAAATTTAAATTTCCAACTGCTTCCCAAATCACTTCATTTAGGCTACATTATTTGAGTGCCTCAGTGCCATAGGTTCCTTACTTACTTACTCACTGGCACTATCGAACCCGAAGGTACATGACCGCGCGGACATAAGCTCTCCATACATCCCTATCCTGAGCTAATGCTTTCCAATCATTCCCTGTATAATCTACTTCCCTCAAATCATAGTTAATGTTGTTCTCCCACCTCATTCTTGGCCTACCAACTGGGCGTTTTCCCTCTGGCTTTCCTACAAGAAGCTTCCATGCACATCTTTCATTCCCCATACGTGCAACATGTCCTGCCCATCGCAGTCTACAAGACTTAACTGTTCTTATTATATCTGGCTTCCTATAAAGACCATGTAGTTCATTGTTATGTAGTCTTCTCCATTCACCTGTCCGTTCATCTCTCTTTGGTCCAAAAATTTTCCTAAGAACTTTATTCTCAAATACTCGTAATCTCCTTTCCTCCCTTAAAGTAAGAGTCCATGTTTCGCACCCATATAATATAACTGGTAGAATAATAGTTTTATATATTTTCAGCTTAACGTTTTTTGAAAGGAGTTGGGACATCAAAAGTCTCTGCAATGCATAATAGCATGCATTTCCAGAATTGAGCCTATGTTTAATTTCTTTGTGCATCTCATTCCTATTTGTGATTATTGTTCCTAGGTATTTGAATTCAGCCACTTCCTCAAAATTTCCCTCATTTGTCATTAGCTGTCCATTTCCATTATATACTGAATTTCTACGTGTGACCATATATTTAGTTTTAGTGATATTTACTTCCAGTCCTAATTTCTTAGTGTTACTCAATAGTGTGTGCGTGTTGGCCATTAGTATCTCCTCGCTATCGGCCAGTAGTACTACATCATCAGCATAAACTAACAGCTTATTAATACCATTGAGTTGTAAGCCTTCCTCATTCTCTAAAGATTTAATGGCATGCTCTAGTACAAAATTAAATAGTAGAGGAGATAGTGCATCTCCTTGCTTCAACCCATTCTGGATTTCAAAAGTGTCTGAAAACTGTTTGCCTACACGCACTCTACTCTTTGAGCCATTTAGACACATTCGTATAAGTCTAACCAACTTTTTAGGAATCCGAACTCCAGCAGGATACTATATAACTTCTCCCTCATAATTGAATCATATGCTTTTTTGAAGTCTACATATAGTTGATGTACAGTACCATTATATTCCCATTTCTTCTCTAAAATCTGTCTTATACTGAAAATCTGATCTGTTGTAGACCTGTTTCTTCTAAATGCACATTGATGATCTCCTAGAATGTCATCAATATAGGGAGTAAGTCTGCTTACTAATATATTTGTTAGAATTTTGTACGAAGTTGAAAGTAATGAGATGCCCCTGTAGTTGTTGCAATCAGTTTTATCTCCTTTCTTATAAATTGGTACGATAATGATTCCTTCCATTCATCTGGAAGAGCTTCTTTTTCCCAAATCATACTAAGCAACCAGCGTATCTTGTCCATCAATTTTTCTCCCCCTGATTTTATCAGTTCTGCTGGGATCTCATCTGAACCTGATGCTTTATACATCTTCAATTTTTCAATCGCCATTTCAACCTCTAATGCATTTGGCTCTGCGACTAGCATTTCTGCTGTCTGTAACTTATCCTCCTCAATGTCCTGTTCTGTATGTACATTTAATAGCTGATTAAAGTAACCTTTCCATCTATTTAATATACTCCTAGAATCTGCAATCATATCCCCATTTTCATTCCGAATTATGTTTGTTCTAGCCTGAAACCCCTTCTTCTCTATACTAATTCCCTGATATAATTCTCTAATGTTCCTATTTTTTGCATTCATTTCAAGATCATTAATCTTCTCTCTCAAATATTCCCTCTTTTTACTCTTTAGTAACTTGGTGGTTTCACGTCTAACACTACCCAATTGCTCTAAATTTACCTCATTTGGCTCGTGTAACCATTTCGTTTTTGCTAGCTTTCTTTTCTTTACAATGTCGGCACATTCCTCATCAAACCATTTCTTGTTTTGCCTCTTTTTTAAACAACCAATGCTTTCTGATGCTGACAATTTAATAGTATCTCTTATAGCCTCCCATTCTTTATTTATATCAGTTTCTTCTTCGTTTGCCACATTGTCATCTGAAGATTCCAGTACTTCAAATCTATTAACTATTTTGATTTGGTATTCTTGCCGCATTTCATCATTTTTCAAGTTTTTTAATTCATATTTTACAGAATCATCTTTAGCGTTCGTTCCTCTCATAAGCGATAGCCGTTGTCTGATTTTCACTCTGACCAGATGATGATCCGAATTGCAGTCTGTCCCTCTAACTGATCTAACATCAATGATGCTACTGTGCCAGCGTTTATCCACTAATACATGATCTATCTGGTTCCGAGTTTCTCCATCTGGGGACGTCCAGGTGTATTTATGAATATCCTTATGCTGAAATGTTGTGCTCTTAAGAATGAGATTCTTTGATGTGGCAAATTCCTAACCCACAATTTTAAGTTTTATGCTTTTCCCTGTAATGGCAATAGAAATAATCATCTCTGTCAGAGCCACATGTGCCTAACACATTTTTGTGTTAATTTTAATTCATCCATAATCTTATAGGCAGATGTGGCTCTGACAGAGATGATTATTTTTAGTGCAATTACAGGGAAAAGCATATGTTTTTTAAATTGTGGATTAGACACCTATGGCACTGAGACACTCATTTATACAATTTTCAGCACTATTGATTAACTCTATTGAGTTTTTCAATGAGCATTTAACCAAAGATTATTTAAAAACTGACATATAAAAGTACGAAAAGTAAATAAAATGACCTAAAATTACAAATAAAATTTCTAAAATGACTTTATCAGCAAAATATGGAGAAAAAAAAATGCATTTTAATGACCTATAAAAACCTCATATATCTAACATATTTATTGCACAATGCACTTAATTATTAATCTGCATCGTCTCTGACAACTCGTAAAAAATTCATCAAAATCCGGGCCCTAGTTATTACTTATGTGCATATTGTTCTATAATTTGAGACCAATTTAAATATTTTCTACCGATTCATTTTTTCGCTACTTTATTCTCCAAGCGCGACAGGCCTAGAAGGCCCTTGGCCTACCATCCGGCTGCTTGCCTCACATCTACATGTGCTATTCACAGATGTAGACGATCATCTAGCCAGTGTATGGGTGACATGTGGTCAGCATGTCGGGTCCCCCAGCCGTTGTAGCTGGTCTTCTCAACTTGGAGTCGCTACTAATTGTAGCTACCCAAATGCCTCACGATGCCGGGTAGGCACTGGTCCCATACTGGCCGACGTTCTCTATTACAAATGTTAAATAAACTCAATGCTAATAAAATAAAATTCATATCAAATTACGTTGAGGTGAATAGTCGTAGGATAAAAATAATAGATAAATGTCTATTGGCAGGTGCCGTCGTCCTCTACTGTCTTAAAATAATGTATTTAAAATACTATTATTTGTTTATATAATATATTAAAATAATTAGGGCAAGGCATTTAATTATTTTGCATTTTTTCTTATGAAGGTTGAAACATTGCTTGCATATATGAAAATGTATGACGCTAAAAAACGGATTAAATAAAAGCAATTCGTTAGGGCATTTTTTTTTTTTTGCATTTTCTTAACTTTTTTTAGCGATAGGTCATTTTTGGCAATTTTAAGGTCATTTTGAGCATTTGTTACACTTTTGCGGAATGTTATGGCGTTCATTGTATTTGATTTGAGATTTTTATTATAATTCAGCATTTTTCCCTGTCACTACAATTTCTTGGAATAAATAGATGCTTTGCTAACTACTACCCCTACTTTTTAAGGTATGTGCATACTGAACTTGCCCACTTGTAGGAATTTTATTCAATTACCTACAGCTTATGCTAGTTTTTACCCCTATTTTTCAAGGAATGTGCTTAATGGACTTGCCCACACTCCCATTGTTATGCTGTTAAGTGAGGTGGTCGGTTGTTTCTAGCCATCTGTATGAACAGGTTAAGAGTAAAATGCCTAAAGTAAAGGAAAGTGATAGTGTTAAATTGAGGGCATTTGTTTCAAAATTTGGAGAAAATATTTTTTCAACGGATGATCGTATTTTATTCTGCAAGATTTTCCATGTGAGAGTGGCTGCTGAAAAAAAGTTACGGTAGAACAACACATGTCACGGCAGAAACATAAACATGGTCTGCAGCGACTTGAAAATAAATCCAGTGTAAACTTACAGCAAATGCTTCTGGGGGAAACTTGTTCAACGTTTTCGCCATTTTGTGAGAAACTATGTGAAGCTTTTCTATCTGCTGATATTCCACTTCACAAATTGATTCACCCTAAGCTGCGAACTTTCTTAGAAGAGGAGACCGGAAAATTAATTCCAGATCCCAGAACATTGAGAAGAAACTACGTAGCTCGGTGCTATGACTAACTTTGCACAAAATAAGAGAAAGGATTGGAGAAAGAAATGTATTCGTATCCATTGACGAGACAACAGACTATGGGCCGTTATGTAGCGAATGTTATTGTTGGAGTTTTAGAAGCACACAGCCCTGGAGAACAATTTCTACTACACTGTGAGCAGCTGGACAAAGTCAACTACTCAACAATCAGCTTAGTATTTGACCACGCATTGAGATACTTTGGCCTGATGGAATTCGAAATTCCAATGTATTGCTTTTTATAACAGATGCAGCACCCTACATGATGAAAGCAGCTGCTTCTTTAAGTGCACTGTACCCAAAAATGGTGCATGTGACGTGTTTTACGAATGCATTACACCGGGTCCCGAAAGAGGTACGTGCACATTTTCCTGAAGTAGATAAATTAATTGGATGCGTGAAGAAAGTATTCCTGAAAGCCCCCTCTCGAATTTTAGCATTCAAAACAGAGGCTCCAGAAATCCAATTGCCCTTTTCACCTGTTTTGACTAGATGGGGAACATGGCTCCAAGCTTGCAGTTATTATTGCAAGAATTTCGACGTTGTGAAGAAAGTGGTCGATTCTTTTGATAATGGTGAGTCTGTGTCAATAAAAAAGGCGCAAGAACTGTTAGCTGATAAAGAAATTGCTGGTAAACTTTCTTACATAAATACTAATTTTGGATTCCTTCCTGATGCCATAACTTCACTGGAAAAATCCCAAGTGACATTAGTGGAACAGTTACAAATGGTGGATAAAGTGGTGAATGATTTGAGCCGTGCATGTGGTAAGGTGGGTGATACAGTGTCAATGAAAATAAAGAAGTGTATAACCAAGAACAGGGGGTACACAACATTGTGTTCAATTGGCAGAGCTTTGTCTGGTGATTTTTTTTTTCTTGCTGACTGTGAGTTAAATCCAGGAGATATTGCTTGCTTTCAGTATGCTCCATTGTTTCCGTTGAAGTAGAGAGGAGCTTTTCCATTTATAAGTCAGTACTAGCAGACAATAGACAATCATTTATGTTTGAGAATCTCCGCCAAGTTTTGATTGTTAACTGCAATTCAAAATTGTTGTGAAAGTGCACTGTGTAATTGAAATGGATTTTCTTCAATAAAAGGTAGCCTACTGTAATATGTATTTTTTTAATGTTTTCCTTTTAATATTTTGATGTTAAGTTAAATTTTATGTAATTCAGTAATCAAGGGAGTACTTAATCTAAAAAATGGTATTTTTATTGGTAATTCTTAACTTTTTATTGGTCATTTTTTTATTTTATTGGTCATTTTTTGTATTTTTTAGGTCATAAATGCATTTTTTATTTTGCATTTTTACCAATTTATATGTCATTAAATGCATTGCCCTAATTATAACATTAACACGTCATTCAACTGCAGAAAGCGGGTGTCTTTAGGTTTAATAAAATCACAAGGATATTAAATAAAATTAAGTAATTTTTTACAGCTAGAATCCTCATTAATAAAATATACGTATTCGTGTAAAGTAGAACCACGTCCTCGTGGAGTGTCCACATTAACCGAATTCCGTTGTTATGTTTAATTATTTTATATAGCCACCATATCACATGATATCAAACCAAACCCGTCAGTTAAACAGCATCTACATAATATAATATGTCTAGGAGTTTTTTCAACATTTTTAATATTCAATAACAGAAATTAAGAATTGATTCTTAGCTTGAAAAACTCTTAAAGTGGTCATTTTCATTGTTACAAATAAACCCTTCTTCCCACAAAGAATAAAAGATACTGGCCTTGAACCCGTCAAAGTTGATGAGGAAAAGTAGTAAAGTATTTTCTATTCGAGGGCAGCGCCAATTAAAGAAGATATTACCAGGGTCCACATTACCCCAAACTTCCCTGTATAATATAGTAAAGTAAAGTAGTCCCACTAAAGGCCTCGTGAGGCCCTTGGGGTGGTAGGAGGTTAAGGCTCCCACTTTTTCTAGACAATCTGCACTTGATGTCAGCCGGGTTGTCAGCCCTGCGTGACGGCCGCCTTTACCCCCAGAACAAGCGTCTGGTACTCATTTCCGTTAGAGGCTGAGTCGACCCCATGGCCATAGTGCCGCCAGAAAGTTTGGGTCAGTTTAAAAATCCTGACCCCACCGGGACTTTAACCCTCGACCTTCCGGCTTGTAGCACAGTACCTTAACCACTACGCTACGGCAGAACAATAAACGTTATTTGTATTCTACATACAATTAAGTGCAAACTTTGTAAGCAATTTTGAAATAAGCCTACATAATAAACTCTCCTCATTTTAATAATTGTGTGTAGAAAGGTATTTTATTTACACAACAACCGCTATTTTAATTTAGGGCCTACTACTTTTTTATGCTGATTTTTTACTGTTTACTATTATCTTCCTTCAAATCACCGTAAGTAATATATTATTCTGTAGATTCAATAACAACTGCATGTTCAATTTTACATAGTGTTTTACAGATTAATCCAATGGCAAACTTTTCATATTGAAAATAAATTACAGATTTTGGTGTTCCAGGAAATAAGCAAAATCGTTATTAAATAAATGTTGCAGTTATGAAACTAATATAGCCTACTCGTATAAAATGTAGATTATTTACTAAATCGTGATATCGTAGCCAAGTATAAATAGAAATTATATATATATATATATATATATATATATATATATATATATACGAGGGCGGATCGGAAAGTAACGCTCAATAATTTTTTTTAAAAGTTTAATAGTAAAAAAAAAGGAAAAAAATCACAAATGAACTTACATCTTTTACCTACTTTTCGACATAGTCACCAACTTTCTCAACACATTTTTCCCATCGTGTTACCAGTTTCAATATGCCCTGTTCGTAGAAGTCCGTTTGGTTGGAGTGTAGCCATCTGCGCACTGCTGATTTCAGTTCCACATCTGTCTCAAAGCGTTTGCCGGCCAGGAATTTCTTCATGGGACCAAACAGATGAAAGTCCGATGGTGCAAGATCCGGACTGTATGGTGGATGCTGGAGCACCTCCCAACCAAATTCCGCGATTTTCTGACGAACGACAGCAGCAACATGGGGGCGAGCATTGTCATGAAGAAGTTTAACGTTAATGTTGTGACGTTTGTCACGAATGGCACGACGCAACTTCACCAAAGTTTTTAGGCACCCATCGAGCACTAACTTTACGGAATTTCAAATTTTCATGAACAATATCGTACACCGCACCGCCTCAATGCCTCTGACATTCTGCGGGATTGCTGCTGTTGTCGGCCGGCCGGAGCGTGGCGAATCACTAAGGTCCACGCGTCCCTCTTGGAAGAATGTGCACCACCTGGAGACATTGCTACGGTCCATACAGTCATCCCCATACACGCCACGCATGTCCCTGTGAATTTCACTGGGTTTATGCCCTTTGGCCCACAAAAATCGAACAACACTTCTCTGTTCCTCACAGGTGGACGACTGTAGCATGCGCGCCATCTTTGTTGCATAGTTCAAGCGTCTCTCGCAAGAGGTGCACCTGAGAAAAAAATACCATCTGTAGTGGAAACTTCAAACTATATCTCTGTGAAATTTCAACATTCTAGCTGCAATACCAAGGCAGAAAAAAATTATTGTGCGTTACTTTCTGATCCGCCCTCGTACATAGTAATTCTGCCCGAAGGCAGGGCCTTCACTGCAATCATAGCATTTTCATGTTATGCCTGCAGCTTTACTAGGGAATTGTGTAGGTGTGGTAGCTTCCCGTTGCTTTCCACACCGGTGAAGGATGATGATAATGATAAGGATGATGATGATAAAGATGATGGCCATATGATTTCGGGGACCGTTTGGGCCTTAAAGTTTTCCTGACATTTGTCTTACAGGTGAGGAAAACTCCGATAAAAACCTCACCCAGAAAAACTGCCCCGACCGGGATCGAACCCGGGCCCACTGCGTGACAAGGCAGTACGCTACCTCGAGAATATATATATATATATATATATATATATATATATATATATATATATAGCCTATATATAACTTATATATATATATATATATATATATATATATATATATAATCTCACATATTAAGATTACATCCTCTTTCTCTAATGAACACGAAATATTTATAGGCAGCTTCTGCTTGTTATGTCACCAAACGAGGATTTCGGTCCGTAAAGCTTGAGCTAGAAGGCTTGAAGTAATTTACAAGCCGCTCGGCCCGTATTTCTCTGTTTCATGCAAAAGTTACGGGCTGCCGTATTTCGGCTCACTAGCGATCTCATATAAATGTAATCAGTATTCACCCTAAAAAAATTCGCCTTCACCATTTGTAGCAGTCCGACATCCTTAACTGTTAGTCCTAGTTCATTCATACTTCTTCTCACACCATCCATCCAATCTTCTTCAGGGCTTCTTCTTCTTATTATTATTATTATTATTCTTTCTCTGTCTATTTTCACTCCAAGATCTTCTAAGGATTCTATCAGATTGCATCCTCTTGTGATGTCCCTACAATCGTCTTTCATCAATTGTAACTTATATCTTTCAACTGTGATAATTTTCCTAATTTCAACGTTTTTAACTACGATATTTTATAGTCAGGACTTCCGCGATGATTTTCTCTAGTAATCCATCTCTGTTGCTAATAACTAGTTAGATTGGCATTTTTTAATTGTCCATGTCGCTGATCCGTATAGTCTAACATAATACCTTACAATGGCCTTGTAGATACATTTTTTCTATATTATTTTACACTATACGTTATAACTTTGGGACATGGATGCCCCCTTAGCGGGAGTACAGAAGGAATTTGTCTATAAATGAAGAGAGTATTATGTTATATGGATCAGAGACATGGACTATTAAAATGTGCCAAGCTAACAAGTTATTAACAGAGATGGATTACTGGAGAAGATCATCACGGATGCCCATATTAGGGGGGGGGAAATTACAAACTTTGACATTAGGAAAATTATGACAGTTAAAGATATGTTACAGACTATATAGGCCTATATATATATATATATATATATATATATATATATATAGTATTATAGTCTACCCCATACGTCCGCATGTGGGGACTTGAGTGCTCCCTAGTGGGAGTTCCTTGTCCAAGCTAATGTAGTTACGTTTATTTCCGTACAGATGTTAGTGATATATGATCAGTATATCGCCTCAAGGAGAGATCTGCTAGGTAACTAAGCTATTACTCGGATGGGAAAGGTCGATTAAGTAATCAATTGATTTAGTGTTTACTTGATGAAAATCCATTATGATTAGCGGTTAAATAAAATAAAACTGTTAAAGTTTTATTTTATTTAATCACTAAGGTCGATTAAATTTTGATCAGAAGCACTAATTTGGGCTTGAGGCTCTTTTACGACCATGAAAATCTACAGATTCTGTGCCCACGGTTAAATTCCCTCCCGGAGGTCCCTTGGATTTTGTCATCCTTACGATGCACCGCCTCTGCCCTGGTCAGTAAGATAACACCTTCATATGATGGCGACTGGTACTATTTTTGTAATACCTCATTTGAAATTGATCGTGCATTTGATCAGTATTGTATACGATGATGACACTGTTATATAAGCTATAATCTATTCCATGGAACAGAGATGAACTTTTCAAGCAGCATGCTTGGAAAAACCAGGAGATAGAATATAGAATAGTAAAGTAACATAAATTTTGAAGTTGGATAAAGTACAAGATGAAATGGAAAATAGTAGAATAAGATGGTACGACCACGTTAAAAGAATTATTAGGCCTACTGGAAGAATACCAAGTAAAGCACTGGGATTTAGATTAGTAGGGAACAGAACAAGAGGTTGGCCGAAATATAGATAAGTAGAATAAGTTAAGAAGAATGTTGAGAAAAAGAAGAGCGAATGGATGAAAATGATGGAAGAGAAGACAAGGAATGACTGAGATGTATGGAGGCTTTATTCCAAAATTGAATCCTCGGGAATGAACGGGGACACATGACTGCATAATGAATAACAAGGCATTTGTTAACATTCTAGCAGCAGTTTTTTTCGGAACCAAATTCGGCATAATGTATAGGGCCTAACAATCAATTAAGAAAAGTAAAGTCGAGGACGTTAACCAACGAAATCGGATCATTAGGAGTAAGTGTTAATATTTTCTAACAATTTTATTCTTCCAGATATACAGTAGCGGTACATGACCTCTTACTTTAAGAGAGAAGAAAATATGATGATTATATGACAATAAAGGAAGATTTTTGGACCGAAGACAGAGGAACAAACATGTGAATGCAGAAACCTACGTAACTGTAAGATACATGATCTTTATGGAAAACCAGATACAATAAGATTAGTTAAGTCTTGTAGATTTAGGTGGGACCCTCAGGGGTCCTCATCTAGGGGATATGTGGATGGCGACCACAAGGTGCCCAAGCTGAGCAAAACATTTCTTCCACTTACTTGTGTTTTGCACTCTTTTAACTTTACTATCTAACCTCTCTTGGTTAACTCTTGTTTTTTTCGACCCCGACGCTATTAGGGCATCCGAGGGCTAGGGAGTCTTTCCTTTCTTCCATTTCTTCTTTTATTTATTTTCTTTTCTTCTCCAGAAAAGCCTGACCAGAGGCTATAAGATGGCAGCCCCATCACTGGTCTTGCCTTCCTTTGGCCAGAAACCAATCGAAGGGACTATTATTATGCTTTCAAGTCTTATACGAGAATTTCCCGGGGAGGGAAAATTTTCTATAGGATCGTAACAGGCCTTGCCCTAATTCTTGGAAGGAAGAAGAAGAAGAAGAAGAAGATTTAGATGGGAAGGAGATATGGCACGAATTGGGAACGAGAGAAGGTCATGGAAACTTCTTGTAGGAAATGAAGAGGGAAAGAACCTATTAGGTAGACAAAGGATGATGTGGAAGAATAACATTAACCACGATTTGAGAGAGAGGTATTTTATACAGGGAATGATTAACTAACTCACTGGCACTATTGAACCCGTAGATTCATGGCCGCGCGGACATAAGCTCTCCATACATCCCTATCCTGAACCAATGTTTTTTTCAATCATCCCCTGTATAATCTACTGCCCTCAAATCTTAGTTAATGTTATTCTCCCACCTCATTGTTGGTCTACCAACTGAGCGTTTTCCCTCTGGTTTTCCTACAAGAAGCTTCCATGCACGTCTTTGATTCCCCATTCGTGCCACATGTCCTGCCCATCGCAATCTACGAGACTTAACTCTTCTCATTATATCTGGCTTCCTATAAAGACCATGTAATTCGCTGTTATGCAGTCTTCTCTATTCACCTGTCTGTTCATCTCTCTTTGATCCAAAATTTTCCTAAGAACTTTATTCTCAAATATTCGTAATCTCCTTTCCTCCCTTAAAGTAAGAGTCCATGTTTCGCATCCATATAATATAACTGGCAGAATAATAGTTTTATATATTTTCAGTTTAACGTTTTTTGAAATGAGTTGGGACGTCAAGAGTCTCTGTAATGCATAATAGCACGCATTTCTAGAATTGAGCCTATGTTTAATTTCCATGTTCATCTCATTCCTGTTTGTGATTATTGTTCCCAGGTATTTGAATTCAGCCACTTCCTAAAAATTTCCCTCATTTGTCATTAGCTCTCCATTTCCATTATATAATGTATTTCTATGTGTGACCATATATTTAGTTTTATTGAAATTTACCTCCAGTCCCCGTTACTTAGTGTTACTCAGTAGTGTGTGCGTATTGGCCTTTAGCACCTGCTCGCTATCGCCCAATAGTACTATATCATCGGCATAAACTAACAGCTTATTAATACCGTTGAGTTGTAGGCCTTCTTCATCGTCTAAAGATTTGATGGCATGCTCTAGTACAAAATTAAATAATAAATAAATAAATAGCTTTATTTTACCTGGCAGAGTTACGGCCTTAGGCCTTGTCTACCACTCAACCAGTAGAGGAGATAGTGCATCTCCTTGCTTCAACCCATTGTGGATTTCAAAAGTATCCGAAAACTGTTAGCACCTTACTCTTTGTGCCATTTAGACACATTCGTATAAGTCTAACTTTTTAGGAATTCCGAACTCTAGCAGGATATTATATAACTAGTTCCTCTTAATTGAATCGTATGCCTTTTTTAAGTCTACGTATAGTTGATGTACAGTACCATTATATTCCCATTTATTTTCTAAAATCTGTCTTAAGCTAAAAATCTGATCTGTTGTAGATCTGTTTCTTCTAAATGCACATTGATGATCTCCTAGAATGTCATCAATATAAGGAGTAAGTCTGCTTACTAATATATGTTAGAATTTTGTACGAAGTTAAAGTAATTAGATGCCCCTATAGTTGTTGCAATCAGTTTTATCTCCTCTCTTATAAATTGGTACGATACTCGATTCTTTCCATTCATCTGGAAGAGCTTCTTTATCCCAAATCATATTAAGCAACTGGCGTATGTTGTCCATCAATTTTTCACCCCCTGATTTTATCAGTTCTGCTGGGATCTCATCTGAACCTGATGCTTTATACAGCTTTAATTTTTCTATCGCCATTTCAACCTCCAATGCACTTGATTCTGCGATTAGTATTTCTGCTGTCTGTAAATTATCCTCTTCAATATCCTGTTCTGCATGTACATTTAATAGTTTATTAAAGTAACTTTTCCTTCTATTTAATATACTCCTGGAATCTGCAATAATATCCCCATTTTCATTCCTAATTATGTTTGTTCTAGCCTGAAACCCATTTTTCTCTATCCTAATTCCCTGATATAATTCATGATTAGAAATAATATGTCCTTGTGATCATGATCCTCCGGTTTCGATATTTCTATTGAATGAGTGAGTGAGGGTCGGATTATTCCACTTCCCCCTTTACCTGATAGACCAATAGTGTGTTTCTGGGCGTGTTGTTGATGTAAAAAGAGGAGGAGCTATAATAAGGAGGGGAATTGAATACAATTCACTTGTCCATGGAGATCAAGTACTGTATAATCATTACGTTGGCGTACCGATACATCTTATATATAAAAATCAATGTTTTTGTTGGCTTGTTTGTTTGTTCGTATTCTATTTGCGGCCATACCGTTGATCCGATTTTGATTTTTTTTTGCAAAATGTTCAGAACATTCGCGGGATGAACAAAGGCTATAAGAGAGTTGTGCTATTCAACCCCTTCACCCCCTAAAAATCACCCTTTGTTGTGAAAAACGTGAAATAAAGCCTGTATTTTGACGCTTAAATGGCTTACGCCAACTAAACCATAACAAATACACCAAATCAATATACACAGAATTGAATATCTCAAAAAACTCTACAAAAAAGTCCCCGACAGAATACGTTTATCTTTTACGGATAACTCACAATAACCATTTCTGTTTTTCATTGATGCAAAGAAGATCGGGATAAATCGATTCCCGGACAAGCGTGCTCTGCCATATTGTTCATCCGATTGAGATGGGGCTTTTTGAAAAATATTCAGGAGATTCCGGAAATGAACATAGGCTATAAGAGAGTTGTAATACTCATTCCCTTCACCCCCTAAAAATCACCCTTTGTAGTGAAAAACGTGAAATGTAGTCCCTATTTTGACGCTTAAATGGCTTACGTTGCCTAAACCATAACAGATATACCAATTAATGTACACAGAATTGAACATCTCAAAAAACTCTACAAAAAAGTCCGCGACAACATATGTTTATCTTCTACGGATAACTCACAATAACCATTTTTGTCTTTCATTGATGCCAAGAATATCGGGATAAACAGATTCCCGAACAGTGCACGGCTGGTGGTAAAAACACATTAACATTTGAAGACCACAGGGGAAAAAAGATGAGGGTCAATTTGTCATCAAAATTTAAGTGGACACATCTTTTGAATTGTTAATATAAGTAGAATTTAATGTTAGGCTTAAACAAGACAAAAACGATTATGGTACAATTCTAGAGCTGGTGTTTTAAAACATGTACAGAAGAAGAAAGATGAGGGTGCCAATGCGAGTATACAAAAAGGATGAGGGTCCAGAGTTCATTCATTGGTTACACTGATTTATGTTGCCAGTTCTGTAATATGTTTGCAGTGTTCACATTGCATAATTTAAATGATTTTACTTGACGTGTTTCAAACGGTATTATTTACCGATTAAAATTGATTCCCACAAAATATAATAATATTTAAACACTTTTAATAGTGACCCTTCTATCATATTACCCCCACTCACGTTTTCATTTACTTTAAAATTATTTCATGTTTTGATTAGAATGTTTTTTATAATTTTTGCACCACTTTGTTTACTAATTGCACTGAGCAGAATATATTGTGAAAATGATAAATTGTTGTTTAATTATTCAAGGAAAATGTACAATGCCTGCATTATTATCAGGAGAGTTCCAGCTTCCTCCTATGGCGTATGACAGTCTTACGCCTATAAGTAAAGCTAAATATGAAGATCTACAGCATTTGAAAAAAAAAATAGTATTTCTTAATGGACGCTCATCTTTTTTCCTTTGTACATTGCGACATTTGAAATATTTTTTTTGAAATTCACAAGTAGCATAACAAACACATACTTGTTCAACAGTACCAGTGAATACAGTTTAAAATGATGCAATTTATTACGTATACAGTTTTAAGTTTGACTGCAGTGTATTAGGGCCTAGTAGTTATGAGAGTTCAAACATAAATCTTTGTTTTTCTCAGAATAAACTTTTATGGACCCTCATCTTTTTTCCCCTGTGGTCTTCATTTATTTATGAGTAGCAGCGCACGCCGGGTATTAGCTAGTTTTGAATATTTCGTTGTCGCTCATCATCATAACAGAAATATTATGTTAGTTATTTAAGTGGTTGTTATATTTGAGGTCTCCACCACAGAATTTTACCGACTTTATTTAACATTTTCCAATACTTAACACAGTTCCAATAATGGATCATATTATAATATTATAATGATATTGTGAAAAGAAAAAAAATAATGTCTGAACCAGGAATCTTTTCACAATATCATTATAATATTATAATATGATCCATTATTGGAACTGTGTTAAAATAACAGTATTGGAAAATGTTAAATAATATCCTACCTGACAGCGGACGAAACGAGAATAGATTTGTATATGTGGAAATAATTGTTAATGGTTGTGCCAGGTCTGGAATGGTGTAGTGGGCTGCACACTAGTCTGGAGAGCTAGAGGTCCACGGTTCGATTCCTGGTTCAGACATTAATTTTTCTTTTCACAATATCATTATAATATTATTTATCGACTTTGTTAAACCGCGCCGTCGCCGAGCGGTTTAAGTCATGATGGCTTAGTGCAGAGCTACGGGACTTGCGCTGGTACGAGAAAGAAATTTTCCCATGGAATTTCAGCCAGTATAGGATCGATGCCCATGCAGCATATTTAGAAATTTGGTTAGGTCAATAAGTAGAAATTCCTGGTTGAGAAAGAGAAATTTCATGGAACCATAATAAGAATAAAGAAAGTTGGACAAAAAAAGGCATAAAATACAAATCAGTACCTTGGTGGTCTGATCAGCTTACAACAATGAGAAGTAAAACAATTGCAATGAGGAGAAGATATCAACAAATCAGTACCTTGGTGGTCTGATCAGCTTACAACAATGAGAAGTAAAACAATTGCAATGAGGAGAAGATATCAACGCACACAGAACAATGAAAGATTGAGGGAACAAACAAAATAACAATATCAAAAAGGAAAAAGACAATGTGAGCTAACTCTTGGAAGGGCCAAATTCGAATACCAAGGATCTGCGAGAAACAATGTCATAATGGATTCGTTCATCCCTGTGGACGATGAAACAGAGGACAGTGAATTCCATAAGAACATTAGAGCAATAACTGAAAAATCGCCTAACACACAAGATTACAGCCCATTCAAACAGGAAGGGAAGAGGTTGAGGCTGTAATTAAATAGAATTAAGAAAAATAAAGCCCCAGGAGAAGATGGAATCACAAACGAGATACGTACTAAGTCAGGTTTTCATCTCTCTACCTATGTCCACATCAGCAATATATAATGTGTGCCTTAGGAGTGGCTGTTTGCCAAAAAAATGTGGAATATAAGGGAAACTATACCAATTATTAAACCAGGAAAAGAGGACAATGACGAGGCATCAAAATTCTGCCCAATTACCTTGTTGAACGCGATTGCTAATCATGTATCATTTACACTCAAATAATATAATAAATAGCAACCAGTATGGTTCAAAAGGAACTCTCGATGCATTGATGGCCAAGAAGGACTTCGTTCAGCCTAGTTTATATTATTTACTGACTTTGTTAAACCGCTCCGTCGCCGAGCGGTTTAAAGTCATGATGGCTTAGTGCAGAGCTACGGGACTTGCGCTGGTTCGAGTTCTCATGGAGAAAGAAATTTTCTCATGGAATTTCATCATCAAATACACTCATGGATTAGGCCATTGGCCTGTTCCGCTTTAGGATATAAATTGGTCCCTCCATCTCTTCTTAGATCTTCCTGGGTCTCTTTGTCCTGTGGGTCTGTAGTTCAATAGCTGCAGAGGTAGTCTATTGTTTGGCATTCTAAGGAGGTGTTCATGCCAATTATTTTGGTATATTTTAATGGTTTCAGTTATTGCTGGTGTGTTGAGAGCTTTGCGGATATCTTCATTACGCATGTGGTCATAAAGCGTATAACCCGCTAAAGGTCTTAGTAACTTCATTTCTGCAGTTACTATCCTATTTAATTTACCTGTAGTAAGAGTCCAGGTTTTAGAGTCATAAAGTAGAGTTGGAAGAGCCATTGTTTTATAAAATTTTAGAATTGTATATGGGCGTATTTTTTGGAGAAGAGTATATTTTATTGTTCCTATAAGTTTTTGGAATTTGATAAATTTTATGTCTATGTCTTTACATGTATTGTAGGAAAGGTTGCAGCCAAAATAAGTAAAGTTATTAATTGTTCTATTATATTGTTGTTAATAACAATTTTAGTTCGTATCGGCATTTTCCCTTCAAATGCCATAGTTTTGTCTTACCGAAATTTGTAAATTATAATTTTGGGTTATCAAACCTACAATATATAGCCCTTCATTCATAGTGTTCTGCTCAAGAGCAGGTCTTTCACTGCAAACTCAGCATTTTCCACTTTTTCCTTAACTCAGCTTTCCTCTTTCTATTTTGGAATTTTCTCATTTCCTCAGTTTTAAGTTTCTCCAAGCCAAACTTCTTTGTTGCCTGTCTTCCTTTTATCTTCTTCAGGCAAATATCTACTTCGCCTATTAGTAAGACATGGTCTGGATTGATATTGCTCCTGGTAGGGGTGTTCGCATTTTTCAAGCAATTTCGGAATTTTCCCTGTATCAGTGTGTAGTCGATCTGGTATCGTTTGTTGTCCATAGGGCTTATGGCTTATCCATGTGTATCTTCTTCTTTTATGCTGTTGAAACATTGTATTTCCAATTATTGAATTCCTTTTGCAGAAACTCACCAGTGATTCGCCTCTCTCATTCCTTTTTCCTAATCCATATCTTCCAACTGTACTTCCACCCTGTCCTCCTCCAACTAGGGCATGTAAATTTGCACTATAACCAAGTCCACTTTTTCCCCTTCTAACCTAACCATTATCATCCGATTATCCACATAACGCACTGATATCACTCTTTCTTTCACACGTGGTCCTAATACTACACCGACACCATGATTTCCTTTAGAATCACCACTGGAATAAAACATTCTAAATTCAGCACTCACTAATTCACCACTTTGTTCCCACCTCACTTCTGATATTCCCATCACATCCACTTTGTTTCTTCTCATTTCTTCCTTCAAATTTTCCAGTTCCCCGGTTTGCAGAAGAGTTCTCACATTCCAGGCTCCAATCCTTAGTCTTCTTTTCTTCTGTTGTCTTGACTGCATGATGTTTTCTTCCGCAGTATTCCCCTCCCGGACATCCGAATGGGGGGATAATTTACGTCCGGAGTCTTTTATCGTGGAAAGACTCATCATGCCATGGTTGCAGCTTTACTAGGGATGTATATGTGTGGTAGCTTCCCATTTCTTTCCACACCCCACTCTCTCTTTTGCATCTTAAAATCTTAAAGGATCTTAAGAAGGTCCTGAGGAGCCCCAACTTGGAGGTGAGGAGAGTGGATTTGGCTAAGTTAGACCCTCCGGACTTCATCGAAATTCACCCCAGAGGTTAAATATCAGTTCCATCAGGGTTTTTGACCAGATCAAAGATCCTGAAATCCCTATTAGCCTCTGCCCCCCCTATATAGCCCTAATAAGCCTAGATGCCAAAGGAGCCTTTAACGCAGCATGGTGGCCTAATAAATGCCCTAAACTTTGACAACTGTCCAAGGAACATATGCAACCTCTCAAAAAGCTACATTAGTGTAAGATGTGCTTAGCTAGCAACAAATAGTTTTGTAATTCATAGGAACATAACTAAAGGATGTCCTCAAGGCTCCTGTAGTGGACCAAGATTCTGGAATATCATGTATGACTCACTTTTGAAATTAGAGCTTGCAGAACACACGAAGGTACTGGCTTCCGCTAACAACCTATTGATAATAGTCAATCTACTAGAAATTGAAAATTACCCAAACATAGAATTACAGAAAATAACAAAATGGGCCAGCCAAAATAAAATTATATTCAATGAGCAGAAGTCACAGGTTATCATAATTACAAAAAAAAAAAAAAAGACAAAACCTGAAAGGAATATAAAAATCTACCTCAATAACAAAGTGCTGAAACAGAGAGACACTGTGAAATACCTGGGGTAATCATTGACAAGCGTTTCAAGCCCAAGGATCACATGGGACAGGTAACAGAAAAATATAAAAAAATAGTAATTGATCTACCGAAGTCTGCAAAACTAAATGGGGATTTAAATTTGACGTATGTAGCACCAGTCTAGATGGATGCTGCTTGTAAAGGAAGCAATGCAGTCAAACTGCAGAGAGTGCAAGGACTAGTACTTATTAAAATGGCCAAAGCGTTTCGAACAACTTCCTATGAGGCGTTATGTGTAGTAACAGGGATTACTCCTACATATATCGAACTCAAAAATACAAGATGTTTCCTAATAACCAGAGGTGGTGACAAAAATATGGATTTTGATATTACAAAAAAATATATATATATAAATGGAGGCATCCAGCCGATATAGTAAACATAGAATACAAACAAGAAAATATAGTATACTCCATATAGATATACACAAACGGCAGCAGAAGCGATCATGAAGTAGGAACTGGGGTGGCCGTAATGTAAAACAATGAAGTCATAAGAAAACTTAAAATGCAAATGAAACAAAAACTATTCAAACAATCAGCCGAACAATTGTCAATCCTGAAGTCGATGGAGGAGATAAATGAATTCACATGGATACAAGATAGCAGCACTCCATACAGGCAGTAAAATAACTCTGGACTCATTGAGAAATCCCAACAATCACAACAACATAATTGAATACATCCGACAACAAATTAGAAACAGACAAAGCGAAGGATGGATCATCCACTTCGCCTGGGTAAATGCCAACTGTGGAATATATATTGGAACGAGGTATCGAATCAACTGGCCAAAGAAGCAGCATACGACGAAGATCTACTAGAGATATACAAGAAAGTGCCCAAAAATGTGGTGAAAAAAGTAGTACATTAAGGTAGTATCAACGACTGGCAAAGAGAGTGGACAACGAGCACGAAAGGTAGAATCACAAACTCCTTTTTCTAAGCGTAAAGGATAGACTATCAGTAGACATTAAACTTTTAGGTAATTTAACAACCTTCTTCACTGGTCACGGAAAATTAAAAGAATACTTCCATAAGTTTAAAATATCAGATAATCCAAACTGCACTTGTAACAAAGGCCTCCAAACAGTTAAAGACATCCAAACAGTTAATCACTTTATATGGGATTGTGAAATACTAGAAGGAAGAAAATTAATATTAAAAACTGAAATAATAATAAATTGTGGTAAATGGCCGATCACAAACAATGAACTAGTGAACAAACATCTCAAGAGTTTAATTAGGTTTATCAGTTCAATAGATTTAGACAATCTATAGAGATCTATAGAATGGTATAGCTTTATAACGAATATAGGCAAGATTGATGCAAGACAATAATTAAGAATTATTTTGTAATACACAATTATATATATTTAGATTAATTGGCATGTAGTATTACATAATGTAATGGTGCATGCGTACAATAAATATATATATATATATATATATATATATATATACACACATCCATCCATAGTAATTCTGCCCGAAGGCAGGTCCTTCACTGCAATCATAGCATTTTCATGCTATGCTTGCAGCTTTACTAGGGAATTGTGTAGGTGTGGTAGCTTCCCGTTGCTTTCCACACCGGTGAAGGATGATGATGGTAATGATAATGGTAAGGATGATAATGATAAGGATGATGGCCATATGATTTCGGGGACCGTTTGGGCCTTAAAGTTTTCCTGACATTTGTCTTACAGGTGAGGAAAAACCCCGATAAAAACCTCACCCAGAAAAACTGCCCCGACCGGGGATCGAACCCGGGCCCGCTGAGTGACAAGGCAGCACGCTACCTCGAGACCACAGCGATGGATACATATATATATAAATGGTATAAATTTGATATCAAAATATAACTTATAATAAATATAAAACTTCAATGCTGTCAAAAAATATATATAATAAAGTTGTAACATCTGTCCTGGTGTTATGATGTAGCCTATCTCTGACAATGAATTCAGGAGATTCCTTAATATCAATATAGAAGCCCCGAGTGAAGCTAGCTATAGCTGTATTTAATAGCTTTTGTCTTGGAATACCGGTTGCACACCAGAAATGTGACACATTTTGGTATAGTTCCTCTGGCCTCTGTCATTAATCCTGTGACAACAATGTTCTACAGCTTATAGGTAGGCTGTATTTGTTTTTTATAGTAAGCTAGTTAGACTTATTCCAAAGTGTTTAAATGGCACAAAGAGTATGGTGCGTGTAGACAAACAGATTTCAGATGCTTTTGAAATTCACAATGGATCAGAGCAAGGAAATGCATTATATTCTCTACTTCAATTTTGGACTAGAACATATCGTCAAATCTTTAGTTAGAAGCTGAAGAAAGTCTGCAATTCAATGGTGTTAATAAGTTATTTGTCCAGCGCCGTGGTCTCGAGGTAGCGTGCTGCCTTGTCACGCAGCGGGCCCGGGTTCTATTCCCGGTCGGGACAGGCTCCTGGGTGAGGTTTTTTTGGGGTTTTTCCTCACCTGTAAGACAAATATCAGGAAGCTTAGGACCCAATGGTCCCCGAAAATCATCCGGCCATCATCATCCTTACCATTATCACCATCATCATCCTTCACAGGTGTGGAAAGCAACGGGAAGCTACCACACCTATACTTCCCTAGTAAAGCTGCAAAGCATAGCATGAAAATGCTATGATTGCAGTGAAGGACCTGCCCCGGGCAGAATTACGAGGGTCATACTGAAAGTCGTGAGCAACCCATTGTTAAAATGCAAATTTCAACAATGTAACAAAAACAACTGCAAGATCGTAATCTACAGACTTTATACCACAACATTGCCGTTTTGTGGCGTCATAGCTTCTATCATGTGACCACACGCAGTGTTTCCAAAATGGCAGACATCAATGTTTCGTTTCGACAGCGCGCTGTCATTGAATTCCTTGTTAAAGAGGAACAACTGCTGTTGATATTCACCAAAGACTTCAATGTGCTTATGGAGATGCCTGCATGGGTGTCAGCAGTGTTAGGAGATGGGTGAAACATTTTAAAGATGGGAACACGAGTATCAAAAATGAGCCTCGTAGCGGTCGTCCACGCTCTGCCTCCACGGATTGCAACAAGGAAAGAGTTGATGCACTCATTAGAGACGACAGGCGTATCACAGTGAATTAAATCGCTACAAAACTTGCAGTAGGACACGGTACAGTGCAAGAAATGATTCACAGCTTAGATTACCGAAAATTTAGTGCCCGTTGGGTTCCACGTTTATTGAGTGAAGACCACAAACTTCAGAGAAGAACCATCACCCATAACCTTCTTCAGAGATTTCGAAATGAAGGTGATGATTTTTTGACGAGTATTGTGACAGGTGACGAAAGCTGGTTACATCGCTACGAGCCTGAAACAAAACGCCAGAGTATGGAATGGCACCACTTGAATTCGCCATCAAAGAAAAAAGCGAAGACAGTGCAATCGGTTGGGAAAGTTATGGGCAGCGTCTTCTGGGATGCGCAAGGTTGCATTCTGGTTGAATTTCTTGAACCTGGACAAACCATAAATGCTGCCTGCTATAGCCAGACACTTGTGAAGCTCCGTCGTGCATTGCACGACAAACGCCCTGGAAGGAAGATCATTCTGCAACACGATAACGCGCGTCCTCACACTGCTCGTGCCACTGTGGAGAAGATCAGGACATTTGGGTGGGAAACTCTTCCAAATCCTCCCTATAGTCCCGATTTGGCACCCTCCGACTACCATCTTTTCGGTTCTGTGAAGGAGCAGATGAGAGGCCAACGCTACGAGACGCTGGAGGATATTCGGAAAGCAGTGCGTCAGTGTCTTCGAGCAGCTGGAACGGACTTCTATCATAAGGGAATTTTCAAGCTTGTAGAACGCTGGACAAAATGTTTGCAAAGAAATGGAGACTATGTTGAAAAGTAGCACAGAGGTCTGTAGATTAACATGGTGTACTTGGTTTGTCTAAAGTAAATATTATGATTGTTTAAAAAAATGTTGCTCATGACTTTCAGTATGACCCTCGTACTATGGATGGATGAAATAAGTTATTTATGCTGATGATTTAGAATTATTAAGCGATACCATCGAGATACTGAGGACCAACATGCAAACTCTATTGTGTAAAAGTAAACATTAGAAACTGGAAGTAAAACCAATAAATATAAATAGGCTCTCAGGTCACACGTAGAAATATATTATATAATGGAAATGGACAGTTAATGTCAAATGAGGGAAATTTTGAAGAAGTAGCTGAATTCAAATATCTATGAACAATAATTAGAAACAAGAATGAGGTGCAGAGTGAAATTAAACATAGCCTTAATTCTGGAAATGGATGTTATGCATTACAGGTACTCTTGTCGTCTCAACTTCTCTAAAAAAGATAAATAAAACTGTTACTCTCCCAGTTATATGGATTCGAAACTTGGTTCTTACTTTAAGGGAGTAGAAAAGATTACGAGTATTTGAGAATAAAGTTCTTAGGAACTTTTTGGATCAAAGAAAGATGAACAGACAAGCGAATGGAGAAGACTACTTAATTGTGAGCTACATGGCCTTTATGGGAAGCAAGGTATACGAGTAATAAGAAGAGTTAAGTTTCGTAGACTACGTTGGGCAGGACATATTGCACGAATGGGGAATGAAAGAGGTGCATGGAAACTCATTGTAGGAAAACCAGAAGAAAAGCGACCAGTAGGCAGGCTAAGAATGAAATGGGAGAATAATATTAACCATGATTTGATGGAAGTAGTTTATACGGAGGATGTTTGGAAAATATTAGGTATAGATACGGATGTATAGAGAGCTTATGTCCGCACGGTCATGAACCTACGGGTTGGATAGTGCCAGTCAGTAGAGCATGGTTGGTTTATATATTGTCTTCTTCTCGGAGTCGACCTGTTACGGTTGTTTGATACCTGTCTCAAAACTTACGGATGGATGGATTTATAGGTTTTTCATGTCTAGAAAATAAGGAACGCTGTTGTTACTTGATGCCGCAGACTGAGTGACAGAGATGGAAATATATCTCCCTCTTCTCCTAGCATACATAAAGCGTTTAGATACGTTTATGGCACAATTATCTTCACTGCTGCCAATAAAATCTAAATCGTGATCATACCAATGTGGTTATTAAAAAAATATAAAATTAACAAGTAAACTATTCAATTATGTAAAAAGTGATCCCACTACAGGCCATAGGAGACCCTTGGGGTAGTAAGAAGTTAAGGCTCCCACTTTTTCTAGACAATCTGAACTTTATGTCAGCCGGGTTGTCAGCCCTGCATGACGGCCACCTTTATCCCCAGAATAAGCGTCTGGTACTCATTTCCGTTAGAGGCTGAGTCGACCCCAGGACCATGGTGCCACCAGAAGGTTTGGGTCAGACCCACCGGGACTTGAACCCTCGATCTTCCAGTTTGTAGCGCACTGCTTTAACCACTACGCTACGGCGTGCCCCATTCAATTATGTATTTTAATATATTCAAAAATTGAAATCATTCACGAAAAAAAAGTTTTTTTACTCAAGTTATTCCAGATTATAATTAATCCTCGTAAAATTAAAAACAACGCTGTGTATATCATGAAACAGTATAATAAAATTTGAGATAGGTATATCTACGTATAACACCAAGATAAAAAATCTTCCCGCTCCGATCTCATGCAATATCGAGTTTTCTCCATTCTTCTCATAAACAAAATTCATGTCCTTTAGATCCTATAGAGGTTGTAATGGAAGAATTAGGAGATCAGAGTCATTGTTAACTGCTTTTAGGATGACTTCATAGTTGATGGCCGATTTAAAAAAGAAACTATACAAATTATGCCGAATTCCTTTTATCACAAAATCGTAATATTTCATTTGTGTACTGTGTTATCTTGAGTCTACGACTCTTCTTTTCTTAGGAGATATCACGTAGACATTAGAAGCCTCATTACGAATTTTATGCATTGTGACCACAGAAACGTCAGTAGCTTAAGAACATTCTCACTGAGCAAACCACAAGTGTTATATTAGTTGCTTACTATTCTTTGGCCACAGCTGTAAGTGACAATACAAGTTTCACTGGAAGGGGGTGGTTCAGTGGCATTTCCACTAGCCGCTGTTCCGGTAAGTGAGTTCACCCCTAATGTTATTATATAATTCGGCGATAAATTATACGTTGTATAATTGTATTTTTTCTTAAATTGGGCAACCACTTTCTTAGCAAAGTTGTAGGTGAAACTATTTAACTTAATTGTCTGTTTCAAATGAATTAACTAATAATTCAATCTCATAAAATGACACGTTTACTAGAAAGAATTGCTCCATAAGAGCAATGCTATATTCTACACGCGAAATACCCTATATATAGTACAGGATTCGAAGAGAGTCGTCGTAGATAGTGTACACTAGTGGAGAGCCTCCACTACGCCGAAATTATCGGATCGACAACGAAGAAGCCGTCCAGCATGGGTACGGATGACGAGGGATTCTCCCTCCCACCCGCCCGCCACACCGCTAAGAAGACCCGCACCAAGAGAACCTACACACCGATAGAAACTAGAAACCTATTCGAACATCTAGACACCGAAGAAGAAGAAACGCCACCACCCATAGTGGTCGACACCGTAGAAATTGCTCCATACAAGCTGGAGTGCATCACCACAGGCAATAGGAAAAACGTATCCATGCGGTACAACAAAGGCCGCCTGACTATACGAACAACGACGAAGAAAGCTTACGAACAGGCATACAAACACCTGAAGGAATCGAAGACACCTTTCTACACCCACGGGTACGGCGAAGCACCAATCTTCAAGACCACCATGAAAGGTCTACCAATCTCCATCACAGGACAACACATAATCGACGAAATAGTTCATCGGAAACTACCAATTATATAAATACGCAGTATAGATAAACATGTCGAACAGGATGGCGTAAGGAAAAAGTTAGAACTACCAGTCTGGATCCTTACGTTCCACAAAACGAAGGACCTAAAGTCAAGATTAAAAGAAGACCTCGACGAACTATTTGGCATCAAAGTTCATCTTGAACCCAACGGGAAACCGGCAAGAGGTAACAATGGTTCAACTGCCAAGGATTTGGACACATAGCGAAGCACTGTTTCAGGGCGACGAGGTGTGTCCGGTATTCGGGAGAACACAAAGTAGCAGAGTGCTACCAGACTACACCGAAATGCAGCAACTGCAACGGGGAACATGCGACGAGCCACCGGCAATGCCCAGTGTTCCAAAAGTATCTACAATCCAGGCCACAGAAGTTTCTCTATGAATCCAGGCAACCAAGGCAACAACCGACCAAACAGAAGACCACAGTCAAACCTACTCCACCCACACCAACTACAAGAAACTCAGAACCCATCCCTACTCCAAACATAACCCGTCCAAACCTCCCAGCATTCCCCAATCCCTCTCTCCAACAAATCCTAACCCTTCTCTCAACTATCCTACAAAATCCTGAAATACTTCAAGTTATAGTCACCTTCCTTTCAAACTTGGTCCCGCAATGAGAGGATTACTCTCATCGCATCACATTTTCGTAAACACCTCAGATCAGCACCTTCATCCCCGGGTCATGGCGATTAATCAAACTCACCGGTACCGAATCCCTACAAACACGAAGCGGCGTGATCGACCTTCACCCATCAGCTTGCCTGATGTAACGAATATAGACGAATACATCCAGAAACACTTACCTATTAAAATATGTTAATGGCTATCTCCAATTAAAATTATTTTAATTAACTTTTCTTCCGATGCTTCGCCCACTTGGTTACCGAACAAATATTATTTGAACCGAGAGTTTGAAACATAAATAATATGCGTGGGTAGTATTGCTTACTCGTTACTTATCATGACTAATTGGGAAGCAGGTACAGTATAAACAGGTAAGTCAATATAGGTGACTGCACTGATCTGTTTACCAATCGAAATACATATGGAAATAAAGATAATTTAATTACAAACATGTTGGCTTAGTATTGCCTGCAATAAACCGGTCATTAAATAGTATTGCCAGGCTTTAAAGTTTAAAAATCGAAGTGAGCAATGATGTGTGAGAGAGAAACTTGAGCTTCCGATTTAGTGCAATAGGAAGACATAGCATAGTAGCTACGCATGACTTGTCTGTTGAATGAAAGACAGTGCGCATAATTTTTGTACATGCGATTGAAAAGGATAGCTCTTCTCTATTTTTGTGCATTGTTTTTCTAAAAAAAAAAATAGTGTTATTAGCGATTATTGAAACGTCGATATCTGCCTTATACACTATTTTTTGATGACTCGGTCCGGAAAATGCTTCGATCCATATACCGTCACCAAAATTATCCAACATTTCGGCTCGGTAATATTCTATGTTAATAAGTTCCATTGTATCCTTTCCAAATTCTAATAATGAAGCAAAGTACATAACTCGGTTCTTTTCCATTATTTCTTTTTGAATGAAGTTTATTATGTACTCGAAGGCTTCTATACGTATGCCAACTACATTCCTTTTATTCTTCAAAGAGCCGCCTTTCTTTGATTTGGTAAGCAGTATAAAAGGATTTGTGGTAAGCAACAGTTTGATGTTCAAGTTTCGAAAGAATCTCAGAATCATCTAGAATAGTTGCCATTTTTTTTATTTGTTCTAATGATTCATCACCTTGTAGAAATATAAGGTTAAGTACCCGCTTGCCAGATCTCTTCTGTTTGCAGTTGCATAATAGACAAGTGACTTGGTTACCAGATGTAGATGCTGTCGATGTTGATGGCACCTGAAATAAATAATTTTTCTTAGAGTCAGCTACTGAAAAATATACGAAAATCAATAAAAATGCTCGTAAGCCATATGGTATATAAAGTAAAAACAAAAGAAGTGATATTGATAAAGTTATTTCAGGGTATACAGTATACTTTCTCTGATATAAATGAACAAATAATTTAATAACGAAAAATATTGTATTTCCTCGTCAAAGTCGACAGACATTGAAATCGCATCGGTATTATTTCTGTCTTCTTCAGGAGCTTTGGCACTTGAATGTGCTGTAGAATCCAGCCATTGATGTTTATCAGCTGTTGAAGTACGTGGAAGAATTTTATGTAATTCATTAAAAGAAGTTAGATTTAGTATTTTCATCAAATAATAATTAATTTATGATATTAAAAAATCTAACAAGTAAAAAAATATTAATTATCGTAACTTTAACAATACTCAAATTTATAGATTCAAGGCATTTTTTTTAAATTTGTTATGTTAGCCAATTCAACTTAATTAATTTAAATAAATTATAAGGTACTTACTTCATGATTTGTGACAAAATTTTCAAACTCGTTTTTATATTTACTTTTTTTAAACTGTAATTATACTATAACACGTGGAGTGATAACCGAGAAAATCAAGCGATTCTTTGGTTAGCTGATCATCGCCGTGCTTTTTATTATTTTTTTACAAAAAGCCAACTTTGATGCACAATTATTACCGTAAATGACTCATCGTCAAAATCAATAACAGATTTTGTTTAATTACACAAAAAATCACTTTTTACTCATTTTTCATATTAATTTTTCAGAAATACAGCAATAATACGTAGCACGTGTTCGACGCAGTTACTTCGAAATACCGGTAGTCATCGTTAATTTGGAAGAATTCTCCTAGATTATAATCCGGGAATTGAGTATTTTCTTGTTCTTCAGAGTGAGAGTTCAGATTTCCTCTAATGGACGATATACCTGACATAGGTTTAGGAAAAGTTGGTTGATCTGAGGGGAGAAAACGTTTTCCTATATTATTAGGACTGGGGTATGGACGACTTTTTGAAGTTATTGGTCTATGATCTGGACCGGTGATATTTTGGTTTGGGGAAAAATTTTGTGTTGTCATGTTGGGTTGACTTGTTTGAATTCGGGTATTGTTTTGGAGAGAAATTTTATTATTTGGTATCATAGGTGGTTGGAAAAATACAGGCCTGGGTGTTGGTTTATACATAGGAGTTTGATTTGGAATATGATTATAATATGGTAATGGTTGAGGATGTTAGAATACGTTAATGCGTTAGACATAGGAGCCCTGATTCTGTTAGTGGGGAACCTAGAGTTAATTGGTTTGTTTAGCTGTAAGTGAGTTTATTTTTGCGGTCCTCTTAGTTGATCCATATAGCTTTCATAAGCGCGATCGTTGTCATAGGACCTACATATTCTAAGTGCCTGACTTAGATCACTTACCTGTGCATAGCGCAAATATGTACGGTAGGGATCGAAAATCCCTACTTTAAATGTGGTTAGGCTAAGTTCTTCTATCTCGGATAGTTTTAATTCCAAGATCTGATGTCTGTAATTAATTTTTCAAAGGCTATTGTAACGAAGGACTAAGGAGGTCAGACGTTCGTAATATTCGGTGTAGGATTCATTATGCTTCTGGTAACAGTTAGTAATGTATTTCAACAGAATCCGTTCGTCTTTCACATCTCCGCATTTTCTAACTAACTTTTCTTTGAATTTGTCGTAACTAGCGTTAGCTTCTATATCTAGGATACTATAAGCTTGCCCCTTTAGTTTTGACTTTACTACATTAAACAAAAATTCATTAATCAAGTTTACATTGGGAGAAGTCGCGATCCTCTGAAGATTACTTAAAAAGGAGTCGCATATCGCAATAAAATAATCTATACTACAAGAAGTGGTGCCATCAAATTCAGGCAACACTTGAATTTGAGCGTATTCAAATTTAGTTAATACATCTTCTGTCATTTTAATATCTAACTTATAACTAAATTGTGAGTTAACTTGACAAGGTAAAACAGGCTGTATTGTTTGAACTTTGGTTTACAAGCAAGTAAGATCTAAGAGAACAAAATAGTTATTAATTTTACTTTGCTAATTGTGAACACTTTTGAAAAAAAAAATACCTACAGTATCGAAAAGATTAACAGCAATTTCAGCATCCTGCGATTATAGCGTTCGATTGAGCGTCGTGTTTCTTCCAGAGCGTAGATGATAGGCCACTGCAAATTAGTAGAGAGTAGAAGGCCTCTAAATTTTGTTGAGGTTGGCCACTCGTCTCCAATCTGCTTCTAAGTCCCTTTTTGCCAAAACAGAAAAAAAACTTTTAGTTTCTTAATTGGTGAAGAAAAAAGTTGATTAGCCGTTGTGGGACATTTAGCCTATCCCGGCGGAGTCCTCAGTTAAATATGTCGTTCTACAACTACTAGAATGAAATTCTCAGTTCGGAAATTAAAGATTTTATTTCAACTATCTTTTTAGTACTTATACATAATTGTTAAGACTGACTCTCGGCCGCCGGCCGTTACAATTTATATAATTCAAACAGCATACAATTGACGTCACACACAACATTGTCGGTTAGATAAGTCACACAATTTCAAAGTACAGTAGGGATTCATGTAGAGTAAATAGAAGTTGTAGGGTACAAGGAGCATTGTATATTCATTACAGAACAAATAGAAAGATCTGGAAACAGTAGAATACGTGGTATGATGTTTATTATCGAATAATGGAAGACACATAATATGTCTGTTTATTATAATAAAGGCCAAATTGATAAGATATGAAATCATCTTTCTTATTTTGAAACTTGAAACAAATATATAAATTATATATTTAAATCAGTTTTAAAATTAGGGTTTTCTCTATAGATTACTTAATTAAATTAAGTGGGAAATATGTGATGAAGTACTTATAAATAATGTGCACAATATTCTCTTATGGAAAGAAAAATTAAAAATCAAAAGGTTATAATTTTAGAATCTGTAAGAGTTGAACCCCAGACTCCTGGATGAGGGGTCAGAATGCGGCTGAGGAACAGGAATGATGGATCCCGCCTCGGAATAAGTCGAGGAACATAACTCTAGTATCGCTTAAACTGGTGCTGATATCGCCAGCAAACATTGCTGCATAGTAACCAGTTAAAATATACGCATGTAATTAAATATTAGAACTAAATCACGTACTCATGGGATTTCCATCACAAGTTGACTGGAATGGGATCATTACGTCATACAATTCTACCGCATGCGCAGCATGACTGCATTTTGTTCACTTCCAGGCTATAGGAAAGTTATGGAGAGTAGGCCTAAATGTGAAGGTAAAATGAGTATGTGTTGACCAAGACTGCAATGGATGGATGGAGTTGAGGAAGTTGGGAATTAAGGGATGGTGGATTATTGTTGCCAGGGATAGAGAAGCCTGGAAGAGGGAAAGCGAAGTTCAAAATAGACTGTTGTGCTACTGTTGATGATTTGTAGGGAAACCAAAGGGAAAGCTTAGCTCCCAAGGTAAGTAGGTGAGAGAATAACATTAAGCATACATTAAGAGACGTGAATTATTACATGGAATTATTATGAAACATTAGATTAGGATATGGATGTATGGAGAGCTTATGATTCTCCGGGTTCGTTAATTTTGGTTGCTGCGTAAATGATTATTGTGAATTAAGTAAAGTTATATATTTAACCTGTTAGGAATCTCAAAAGAAACAATAAAACAATACTCTTTGTTCTTGGTGAGTAGAGGACAAATACGTTATAAAATGAATAATGGGCAATTAAATCGAACCGCCTTATCAAACTCTCTTGCGCATTGTGAGGTGTTTGTAAGAATATTTGTGCGCAGCCTGCAGACGTGGCGTTGGACAGTACAAGTTTGAGAGGCGGGCGGTTTGGAAGTGCGTGAGTATGTTGCTACTGAAATTAAGCGAATGATGTTAGCTTCTACAGTGATTTTTTATTTTTTTCCAAAGTTAGTTAGTTTGTGATTATTTCTGAACATAAATGTATGTAATAAGGGTTGCCAACCTATTGATAATAAACTTAATGGGACTCGATTGTGAAGAAACTCCAGAAATATTATATCTCTGATTCTAACCCACCGCTATGATCTCGGGATAAATTCGTTGCCACGTTGTGGGTGGCCTGGATATGATCCCCGGTCGGAACAAGTTTCTTGCGTGAGAATTTTTAGGGGGGTTTCATCACCTGTAAGAAAAATGTCGGAAAATTTTAAGACCATCATAATTATCATCCATCTTGTTTCCCTTATTTAGTATGAATGACTAAATGAATGGTATATCCTGTCTTAAATGTTCGTGTTGTCTCGGACACTCATCCAGAGAGGCCCTCCGTTTCCTTGTGTGTGTTTGTAATCCTCTCCCAACAGGTCGTGTCCTTCTAAGGCCTGGGTGACGTGGAACATAAGAGGGATGTTAAACTAAGATAAATAATTTGATAACATTATTAAAAACTGTCCACCGCTGTGGTCTCGGGGTAGCGTGCTGCCTTGTCACGCAGCGGGCCCGGGTTCGATCCTCGGTCGGGACAGTTTTTCTGGGTGAGGTTTTTATAGGGGTTATTCCTCACCTGTAAGACAAATGTCAGGAAAACTTTAAGGCCCAAACGGTCCCCGAAATATGGCCATCGCAATCATCATCATTAATATTCATCTTAGGTTAAGCTTAGGATTAGGGACTCTCCTGGCGCATCATTATCATCATCACCCATCGTATCATCGGGGCAACGTAACCCCGCCTTCCAGGCGCCCCAACCTCAGAAGTGGGTTACAAGTTCGCCATGCCAGGAGAGAAACCAGGAATGCCGAAAGACAAACCTGGGGCATTTGGGAAAAAAAATATTAAACACTTTTGTGTTAATCAATAATACATTTAACTTTAAAAATACAGTATATACGAAAGATACAGGAAAAAACCGGATAAGCAACTTTTTCCTTCAAACCTGGAAAACGTACTCTTAGTTCCACGACATAGGTACGTATTTCCTTACCTGTAAGCCAAACTTTGTAGGTAAATGAACCCTTGACTAAATTGTATGTTGTACTGTATCACTCTTATAAATGATGGTGCTTTCCACGGAGAATGTAATGACAACTTAATTTGGACAAAAAAATGACTTACCTGGTTCGTTTTCTATATCCTTAATACGTATTTTTGTTGATATCTTCAACCGTTTAGTTGGAATTAATTTATAAATAATTCACTTTAATCGTCGCATAAGTAAATTAAATAACCATTTTCTGTTCTGTAATTAAGACAAATTTTTACTAAAAATAGTCATTGTCTATAAAATTGCGTTTTATTATATTTTTTATTACTTTCAATCCAGGATGTCATTGGATTTAACTTCGGACAATGAAGTCATTTTGAATGTTAAAACGCCTCACTATGATGGTTGCCCAGCGTCTCGCTTTGTTTCCCCGCAACTGTTATAATAATTAAATACAAAGTTGCCGACTACCGCCACTATAATAATTCCGCATTGTCGCGCGACACCCGCTTTTATATAAATGGACAACCTCATAGTGAGGTGATAATATATACATTGTTAATGGAAAGTAATGTATGATTAGGTTTTACTCACAGAGGTCTGTAGTATTTTATTCCATAGTAATTCTGCCCGAGGGCAGGTCTTTCACTGCAATCATAGTATTTTCATGCCATGCTTTGCAGCTTGTAGGGAATTATAGGTGTGGTAGCTTCCCGTTGCTTTCCGCATCGGTGAAAGATGATGATAATGATAAGGGTGATGGCCGGATGTTTTGTTCTGTCCTAAGCTTCCTGACATTTGTTTTACAGGTGAGTAAAAACCCCGAAAAAAAACTTTACCCAGGAGCCTGTTCCGACCGGGAATCGAACCCGGGCCCGCTGCGTGACAAGGCAGCACGCTACCTAGTTTGCTTAAATTTTAAGGTTGTCATTACAAAGTTTAACGGTTTACAAGGAAAGAATATACAAAAGATATAAAAATACGAATGTAACAATTAGAAAATATAACACAACAGTGGAGTGAGAAAATATATAAAAATCCACACAATAAACAGCTTTCCATAAACTGATTATCTTAAACTTTATATCGTTATCATCATAGTTTTCAAAAAGTTAAGCCGTTATGTTGACCTCTTTCGGCCTCGATAGAAATTTCGTCCTTCAGTCTTTTGATTATAGTCCTGATTTTCTTCCTGTAAGGTGATAAGAGCATTTGCTTTGGTAGCCTGCTATTTTACATTCAAATAAATCTAGTATTATGTTCTAAATAAGCTTCACGTTGTTTTATTTAAATTTTCTGATGGAATATTTTTATTGAATTATACAAATATATTTGCATTACACATGGAGTAACTCTTGGCAACTTTCATAAATTCTCATAGAACGCACAAGAATAATATTAGATGTAGGGATTTTTTTTTTCTCTGTGCTCAGTGCAAATGTCTGTTAACCTTCCACTATAAATGACAGTTTACATTTAAAGAAATAATGGGTAAAGTACTGTGGATGAAACCACAGTTTTCTCACGTCATTCGTGTGATTACAAGACACCTCCTAGCTCTTTCGACAGCTCATAACGAATATCAGGATTAGAGAAACCGCCAACCGGGATATCTCGTATTTATTCCCAGGTGGAATCTGTTTATTTTATTTCTTATATATGTTTGTTATTTTCATGGCCGTGTATTTAAAATAAATATATTAAAATAACAATAATGCAATAATTTATATGTTTTAAGCATATATATTAAAGAATGATCCAAGATATAAAAAAAATACACATTTTAAAGATAAATGCATCCTTGTTATCATCTGAATCAGAGATATAATGTTTTTGTTACGAGTTCTGTTTTACCTCTCTTCACATTTTAAACCTCGTAATTGTGTAGTTTACATCCATTTTGCTGGTAGTGATATTGCACATTTTAATAGTTCGTCACGTAGAAACTGCGTAAACTAAACGCAATTCCAAATTCCTCAGCAAGTTGAGTTTAAGGTCCGATTTTATTTGTCTATGGAATATATATTTCATTTATTAAGCCTTAAATTGGCGAAACGCTAATTGGACGTCGTTATACATAAACCAGCTATGCGCCATTAAGTAATTTTCGAGAAAAACACGTTTAAATTTAAGTCAATCTTCAATATTTATTGTAGCGCCAAACTAACAATACTGGATATTGCAAGTATTTTCCTTGTTTGCCAGTTATGCATCAACAATCTAAGAGCGAGAATGTTTGGCGCTTAGCTGCATGCTGCAAAATTTACATTAACATTTATGAAGACCTGGTTTCATAGCCGTTTGTTGCAAAACATAGAATCTCTGATAGGACTGATGCTGTTCACGTATTTCTTTATTAATAAGGCTACATTTAAAGATTTGGCGCTAAAAAATGTGTATACCTTCCTTCATGAGCCAGTGCAACAGATGGCATGGAAATAACATTTTAAAAAATGGCGCTTAACCGGTTGATGCATAACGTCAACTCTATCGTGTCAGTTATATAAATGTGTGTGACTACAATGAAAACAAAGTGTGATTTTTTAATGTTGGGTTTCAGATAAACCTCCATCAAACTTCTAATAGTTGGATTTCACTGTTTTTAGAGTACTTTCTAGTAAGCTATGTTCCAACTGCTAGAGCTATTTTTAATGATCCTTTTTGCCGATAACGAACTCGATTTACTTTTTTTTTCAGATTGATTTATTTATGCCAAGTTAGGTTCCGAAAAATGCGGTCATTAGAACGTTAACGTGATATATAATACGGTCATTTTTGATGTCTACTAAGTAGGATCGATGGAGATAGGCGTATATATTTTCATGAGGACAACCTCAACTAATTGATTCCTTCGGAATTCGGGAAAAAAAAACCTAAAATAACACTGGTACTGTAGGACTTTACTTTTTTTTTAAATCTTGCCTAAATATTCGTTTTTAGTGTCTAGAAATCCGAGGTCTTAACATTATGTAAATGCTCGATTGGCATTCGGTTTTTGTATCAACCACTCGGCGCAGGTCATTCACGTAGGCCTATTTTAAATATTGTTTCAATCATAAAATACAGATCTGCGCTACTCCTCTAGTGTAAGTTCCAAGAACAGTAAAAATTATCGGCAAATTTCTACAATTAATGTTTTTTCTTGACTTTGAGTTAATTGTGAAATTATTTTGTTTTCTCAATATTTCAATTCTGTAATTGGTTGTATTATTTTATCAGTGTAATTGTACTTTTGTAATTTCATGATATTGGTACGGCGTAGCATGTTCAATTTAGATTTATTTTATCAAAAGTTTGGTTACATTTAATACATTAAACAAACTCTTTTATGTTTAAATTTCCTTTGAATGAAAATTATTGCAAGTAAACATTGTTATGATTTATCTAATATATAAAAATGGGTATATGGACTAAAGATTCTCAAAATATGAAGTAAAATATTTTATAGAAATACTTCGAACGTTTTCTGGCAGGCATTAGAAAAATTATTTTACCATTTGTTGATAGCGCTTCATTTGGAAAACAACTTACGTACAATCGTAATATTACCGATAATGGTTTAAGATCTAGTGATATTTTAATTATTTAATATACCCAATGGACAGATCCACACTGAAGATGCACTCTAAGCTCATACACGACTGTTGAGTTTGTGAACTACTGAATAGACGGTGTTAAGCTAACCTATGGCCGACTTTACACTGGCTCTGTGTCAGGACCAGATCTGTTGTGGTCACGTATACAGAGGATGCATTCACGAGGCTTAGCAATATAGGAAATAATGGTACAACTCGTTTTCAACGTTCCATGGAAATTCAAGAATCCAGCTTTGAAATACAGCTAGTGATAAAATAAATTATGACAAGAATAATTTTGAAACCATAAAATATGGAACATATCTTACATATAAAAATTAATGTTTGTTTGTTTGTTCGTACTTTATGCGCGGCCATACCGTTGATCCGATTGTGATGGGTTTTTTTTGCAAAATGTTCAGGAGATTCCCGGGATGAACATAGGCTATAAGAGAGTTGTGATACTCAACTCCTACACCCTTAAAAATCGCCCTTTGTAGTGGAAACCGTGAAAAAAGTAGCTCTTTGGACGCTTAAATGGCTTACGCTGCCTAAACCATAAGAAATACACAAAATTAATGTACACAGAATTGAATATCTCAAAAAGCTCTACAAAAAAGTCCGCGACAGCATATGTTTATCTCTTACGGATAACTCACAAAAACCATTTGTGTCTTTCATTGATTCCAATAGTCCCTTATCTCTCACGGATAACTCACAATAACCATTTTTGTCTTTCATTGATACCAAGAGTCTCGCGCCGTAGTCGGCCAGTATGGGACCGATGCACAGTGGGTCAGAAATGAAATCTAGCTGGGGGAAAAAAAAAAAAAAAAAACTTTTGACTCACTCTCATCAATTTATCTTTTTTTTTCGCTCTAATATAATTGTTATATGACGGTTCTTAACTTATCTGCAAAGGAGGGAACAATTCTAATGTTCATGACTGTATGACGTCATCATCCACACTTCTTGAGCCACAACAGAAGGCTGTAAGAGGTTTTCTTGCGAACTTATTTAATAATATCTAATTATGTCCTAATTGCTGAATTGTATGGTAAAAAAGTAACATATTTTTATCGTCCGCCCATGACATGAAAATTGAACGTTCGGGCAGGACAACGTCTGCCGGGTGTCACGCTAGTAAAAAATAAAACATTCAGTTACGTAAATATAGGCCTATGTGATATTTTCTGATGCATGTAAAAATATTTACAATAGCATGAATTATGGACAAGTATGTAAGAAAAGTGTTTTAAGCCACTATAAATAGGTCCACACTAATTCGTAAACATATAAAGAAATGTTAACTTTAAATATTATAAAAGCAAATTTATGTAAGTTATATAAAAAATCCTAGCCCTGAAAATAAATAAATAAGATTATTGCTTCCGTGTCGAGTATTACAAATTAAGTTTTCACGAAGAATACATATAGGCCTACTGACATTTGTGTTCAGGTGGAATGGCGAACCTTTGTATTTTTAACATGCTGACTTTGATAGCTATAAGGCATAGGATTTACTCAATAAACAAGAAGATTCTAATGTAAAATACTATCCCATATAGATTATGGGTTGAAAATTACTCGGGTCGTATAGCCGACCAGTATAAGGCAGAGCTGGTTCGAGTCCCCATGGGGAAGATATTATCTCATGGAATTTCGGCCAGTATAGGAACGGTGCCCCGTAGAAATTCAGTATATAATGGAAATGGACAACTAATGACAAATGAGGGAAATTTTGAGGAAGTGGCTGAATTCAGATACCTAGGAACAATAATCACAAATAGGATTGAGATGCACAAAGAAATTAAACATAGGCTCAATTCTGGAAATGCATGCTATTATGCATTGCAGAGACTTTTGATGCCCCAACTCCTTTCAAAAAACGTCAAGCTGAAAATATATAAAACTATTATTCTACCAGTTATATTATATGGGTGCGAAACATGGACTCTTACTTTAAGGGAGGAAAGGAGGCCCATACATTCATGGTACAGCAGGTCTAGAAGGTCCTTGGCCAACCAGCTGGATGCTGGCCTCAAGTACGCGTGTCTTAATCAGGTGAACGATCTTCCACCTAGTATAGGGATGGCATGCGATCAGCATGTAGGTTCCCCTATCCTTTATAGTTGCTTTGTCAACCTAAGCCGCTTTTTATCGCAGCTACCCGAATTCCTAATGACGCTGAGCGGGCACCTGTATCACTCTGACCAAAATTCCACGAGAAAATTTATTTCCCCATGAAGACTCGAATCAGAGCATGTCCCATAACTCTGAACCAAGGTCTGATGCTGTAGACCACTTGTTTACTGTGCGGTGCGAGACAAAGTTACTTACTCTTGGCCTCTTTTATGACATGACATTCCATTCCTCCCTTTTAAAACTCCTAACATTAATTGAATGAGTAATTTCGAAAATGGATCATCTACAGCTGATCAAATTTTACAGGAGAGGGAAAAAAAACTGATTCAACTTGTTCAGGATAAAGCATTGAATCTGAAATTGCTACTGAATAAAGTCAGAAAGTGGTAAAGGAATAGTGTAGTTGATCCATTCTCACACGGAAACGATGGAAGTAGGTATCTAAACATGGAATAATGAAAGAAGTGAATTTCAGAAAATTTGAGATGATCCCTTTTCGAAATGACTGATTCAATTATTCTCAAGTCCTCCACATCATCCAACCATCTAAGTCTTTGTCTTCCTAACTTCCCAGTACCAACTGGTCTGCCATTCAAAAAAATGATTATTCCCCATTCTAACTACATGTCCCAATTAGGAATTACTTTCCTTTTAATGTTTGCTACAGAATATTAATTTGTTTACTCTACATTAATTTAATTTTTTTGTTTAGTCTCATTCTCCAATAAGAGGGGCGTGGAAATTCCTTGCAGGAAAACCAGAGGGAAAGCGCCTAGTAGACAGGCTAAGAATGAGGTGGTAGAATAACATTAACCATGATTTGGGGAGGTGAATTATCCAGGGGATGATTGCAAGACAGCTTATATCCGCACGGCCATGAACCTCCGGGTTCGATGGTGCCATTGAGTTAATTAATAGTTAGTAAATGTAAAATTACTTAATGTAAAATAAGAACATTATTGGAACTCTGGAGTGGGCTCTGATCGCAACACAATACAATCTACGTTCAAATCTCGGCTTGTATCCTGTAACGAGTTAAGAGTAAGGGAATTGTTGCAGTCTCTCTAAGGACAAAGGAATCACGCCTCCTGAGCTAAAAATAGTTTAGACGGCTTTGACAAAAGTCGCTGAGAAATGAAGTGGAATTTATTACGTCGTAATATTGTGCAGTAATAAAAACGTGGATTTGGTTCGAGTGTAGTTTGAAGCCATGAAATGGTAAATGTGTTGAGAATAATATTTTCTACAATAACACTGTGTGTATAGCCTGCTTAAATATAACATTATTAAGAACGGCGATTTGTACACGTAAACTTATCATTATTCCTATAATATGTAATTATTAATTACAAATAGGGATAACATGCTGAAATGAATTAAACATAGGCTCAATTCGGGAAATGCATGCGATTACATATTACAGGGATTCTTACCGTCCCAACTTCTCTGGGGGGAAAAAAAGTTAAACTGAAAATATATAAAGCGGTTATTCTTCCAGTTACATTGATTTCAAACATGGTATTTTACTGTAAGGGAGGAGAAAAGATTACGAGAGTTTGAGAATAACGTTCTTAGGAAAAATTTTGAACCAAGGGGGTGAACAGACAGGCGAATGGAGGAGACTACCTACGTAACAGTGAGCTACATGATAAACCGAATGCAATAAGAATATAAGTCTTCCAGACTGCGATGTGGCACGAATGGGAAATCAAAGAGGGGCATGGAAATTCTTGAAGGAAAACTAGAAGCAAAGCGCGCAATAGGTAGGCCAAGAATGGGTTGAGAGAATAACGTTAACCATGATTATAGGTAGTTAAATTATTGTTTATTATTGGAAAACAATTCAGGTTAGGAATGTATGGAGAGCCTATTTTAGCGCGGTCACGAACCTCCGGTTAGTGAGCTAGTTAAGTTATAATATTTTGAAGAACTAACTGGCACTATCGAACGCTTAGGTTAATGAACCCGCCGACATAATCTCTCCATTCATCCCTATCCTGAGCTGAACATTTCCCTGTGTGTTCTGCCTATTGGAAGTAGGCCGTTGATCTGTGTCCACATGAAGTGTCCTTCCATCTCGTTATATGTATGACGACTAACACTTCTTTCCCCTTTGCGTTTATAGTTGAATGAGATGTGTGGAATTATATTTTGCAACTCCTTTTTATGCGCTTCGTCTAATCAATCTGATATTTCAACTTTGCCCATAACATTGAATATTCATAATTAATTTCTTATATATTCGTTGTATTTTTTACTTCAAATCATGGTTAATGTTATTCTCCCATCTCATTCTTGGACTGTGTACTGGTGCTTTCCCTTTGGTTTTCCTACAAGCAGTTTCCACGCCTCTCTTTAATTTCCCATTCGTGCCACTGCTCTGCCTCTCGCAGTCTACAGAAATTTTATAGATAGTATTTCAGGTCAAGGTGCAATTTATGTTCAAGTGGTGATGGATTACAGTCACTAATATTATTTTTTTATTAGATAGCGGAATGTAGGCAAAAACCTATTTTTCCATATCACGTACACTTTTGAGATTTTGGTTAATCAAGGTCTGAATAAATGTATTCTATAGTAGACCCCACCTTCGAGGCGTGTTTTTAAAGTAAGTTCCGTTTTCAATTATATCCGTTGCATCGTTGAAATCGTAATTTTTCACATGCGTGTTTTCTTCTTCAATCCTCAGGCAAGCTGGACACGCAGTTTCAGAGCTTCAGTCCGTGTGTGTGGTTTGTTGTGATCAGTTGAAATGTTTAAAGTGATCGAGCATCCCGCCGACTGTGAGATACGGTTTGTTGTGATCAGTTGAAATGTTTAAAGTGATCGAGCATCCCGCCGACTGTGAGATACGGTTTGTTGTGATCAGTTGAAATGTTTAAAGTGATCGAGCATCCCGCCGACTGTGAGATACGGTTTGTTGTGATCAGTTGAAATGTTTAAAGTGATCGAGCATCCCGCCGACGTGTGAGATACGGTTTGTTGTGATCAGTTGAAATGTTTAAAGTGATCGAGCATCCCGCCGACTGTGAGATACGGTTTGTTGTGATCAGTTGAAATGTTTAAAGTGATCGAGCATCCCGCCGACTGTGAGATACGGTTTGTTGTGATCAGTTGAAATGTTTAAAGTGATCGAGCATCCCGCCGACTGTGAGATACGGTTTGTTGTGATCAGTTGAAATGTTTAAAGTGATCGAGCATCCCGCCGACTGTGAGATACGGTTTGTTGTGATCAGTTGAAATGTTTAAAGTGATCGAGCATCCCGCCGACTGTGAGATACGGTTTGTTGTGATCAGTTGAAATGTTTAAAAGTGATCGAGCATCCCGCCGACTGTGAGATACGGTTTGTTGTGATCAGTTGAAATGTTTAAAGTGATCGAGCATCCCGCCGACTGTGAGATACGGTTTGTTGTGATCAGTTGAAATGTTTAAAGTGATCGAGCATCCCGCCGACTGTGAGATACGGTTTGTTGTGATCAGTTGAAATGTTTAAAGTGATCGAGCATCCCGCCGACTGTGAGATACGGTTTGTTGTGTGATCAGTTGAAATGTTTAAAGTGATCGAGCATCCCGCCGACTGTGAGATACGGTTTGTTGTGATCAGTTGAAATGTTTAAAGTGATCGAGCATCCCGCCGACTGTGAGATACGGTTTGTTGGTGATCAGTTGAAATGTTTAAAGTGATCGAGCATCCGCCGACTGTGAGATACGGTTTGTTGTGATCAGTTTGAAATGTTTAAAGTGATCGAGCATCCCGCCGACTGTGAGATACGGTTTGTTTGTGATCAGTTGAAATGTTTAAAGTGATCGAGCATCCCGCCGACTGTGAGATACGGTTTGTTGTGATCAGTTGAAATGTTTAAAGTGATCGAGCATCCCGCCGACTGTGAGATACGGTTTGTTGTGATCAGTTGAAATGTTTAAAGTGATCGAGCATCCCGCCGACTGTGAGATACGGTTTGTTGTGATCAGTTGAAATGTTTAAAGTGATCGAGCATCCCGCCGACTGTGAGATACGGTTTGTTGTGATCAGTTGAAATGTTTAAAGTGATCGAGCATCCCGCCGAACTGTGAGATACGGTTTGTTGTGATCAGTTGAAATGTTTAAAGTGATCGAGCATCCCGCCGACTGTGAGATACGGTTTGTTGTGATCAGTTGAAAAATGTTTAAAGTGATCGAGCATCCCGCCGACTGTGAGATACGGTTTGTTGTGATCAGTTGAAATGTTTAAAGTGATCGAGCATCCCGCCGACTGTGAGATACGGTTTGTTGTGATCAGTTGAAATGTTTTAAAGTGATCGAGCATCCCGCCGACTGTGAGATACGGTTTGTTGTGATCAGTTGAAATGTTTAAAGTGATCGAGCATCCCGCCGACTGTGAGATACGGTTTGTTGTGATCAGTTGAAATGTTTAAAGTGATCGAGCATCCCGCCGACTGTGAGATACGGTTTGTTGTGATCAGTTGAAATGTTTAAAGTGATCGAGCATCCCGCCGATGTGAGATACGGTTTGTTGTGATCAGTTGAAATGTTTAAAGTGATCGAGCATCCCGCCGACTGTGTGAGATACGGTTTGTTGTTGTGAATGTTTTAAAGTTTAAAGTGATCGAGCATCCCGCCGACTGTGAGATACGGTTTGTTGTGATCAGTTGAAATGTTTAAAGTGAATCGAGCATCCCGCCGACTGTGAGATACGGTTTGTTGTGATCAGTTGAAATGTTTAAAGTGATCGAGCATCCGCCGACTGTGAGATACGGTTTGTTGTGATCAGTTGAAATGTTTAAGTGATCGAGCATCCCGCCGACTGTGAGATACGGTTTGTTGTGATCAGTTGAAATGTTTAAAGTGATCGAGCATCCCGCCGACTGTGAGATACGGTTTGTTGTGATCAGTTGAAATGTTTAAAGTGATCGAGCATCCCGCCGACTGTGAGATACGGTTTGTTGTGATCAGTTGAAATGTTTAAAGTGATCGAGCATCCCGCCGACTGTGAGATACGGTTTGTTGTGATCAGTTGAAATGTTTAAAGTGATCGAGCATCCCGCCGACTGTGAGATACGGTTTGTTGTGATCAGTTGAAATGTTTAAAGTGATCGAGCATCCCGCCGACTGTGAGATACGGTTTGTTGTGATCAGTTGAAATGTTTAAAGTGATCGAGCATCCCGCCGACTGTGAGATACGGTTTGTTGTGATCAGTTGAAATGTTTAAAGTGATCGAGCATCCCGCCGACTGTGAGATACGGTTTGTTGTGATCAGTTGAAATGTTTAAAGTGATCGAGCATCCCGCCGACTGTGAGATACGGTTTGTTGTGATCAGTTGAAATGTTTAAAGTGATCGAGCATCCCGCCGACTGTGAGATACGGTTTGTTGTGATCAGTTGAAATGTTTAAAGTGATCGAGCATCCCGCCGACTGTGAGATACGGTTTGTTGTGATCAGTTGAAATGTTTAAAGTGATCGAGCATCCCGCCGACTGTGAGATACGGTTTGTTATCCCTTTCTTGAATGTGAAAAACATTACACCAGCTGGCATTCATCGTCAACTTAGTGAGATGCCATTAGTGATGGAATGGTCAGGAGATGGGTTAGGAAGTTCAACGAGGGCCGCGTCTCTGTGCACGACGAACAGCATATCGGTCGGCCATCATTTATCAATGACGATTTGATGCGTGCTGTCGATGAAAAGATTCTTCCTGCACCTCAAGACGTTCCTCGGTGGCTACATTTTGATGGCGACGATGAAGTGAAAACAGCAGTGCGGAAGTGGTTCGTATCGCAGGTGGGCGGATTCTACAATGAGGGACAGAAAAACTTATGCCCCGACTCGATAAATGCCTCAGTAATGGTGGAGATCATGTTGAAAAGTAATTGAAGTGTGGGGAATAAAATGCAACGAAAATGGTTTGTATAAATATATTCCCGTTTAATTACTACCGGTACAGCCTTTCGGAACTTACTTTTAAAACACGCCTCGTATTTTGACGTTAGAACTCTAATAAAGTTTTTTTGCACATGGGCCTCATCGAGTAGCTGAGCAAATCCGAATGGAATTTTCAATAGTGAATAAAGCTCTCTCTCCTCTGCGAATAAAGTGTCCATGAAAGCTCCATTAAAAGAGAGGCCTTTCTGCAGAACTTATCTTCACACTTTGTGGAACGTGGCCACCAGCGGTTGACAAATATTGTGAACAATTTGAAGAAGTTAAAAGAATTGATGGAAAGTTACAGGAAGCATTTTGTGTATCCGAAGCCAAGGATATTGTAGAAGACTATTGTACAGAATAACATAAAATCTCACTTTACATTCATTGCAAACCTGACAACTGATTTTGAAAGCAATGGGAAACTTCTGTATCAACAACTTGGGCTACTGAACGCAGCAAAACGAAAGCTTTCGGAAGCACCCAAACTATTTTATTTGTTCTTGTAAGCCCTTTTTTCCCTCAACGAGATTTAGGCTCTCTCACCCTACAGGGAAGAAATTGAACCATACTAATTTAGTTACACTTATTTTCGCATAGATGTCATTGGTGTGGCCCGTGGTCAGCGTTCCGCCTCATACTGACATCTAGGAAACCAAGGTAGTTACTAGGACGGGAAATTTCAATAAATTTTGCTTAGAGGCCTTTTTATTCAGGCTTAAGGCTCTTTTACGAGCCTGAAAATCTTAAGACTCGGGACCCACGGCTTAAAGTCCCTCCCGGAGGACTTGCTCCTTGGATTTTTCCATCCTAAAAATCCATTGACCCCGGCCGGGTTTGAACCTGCGACTCTCGGGACGAGAGGCAAGGAGCACAACCACTAGTCCACCGCGGCCGATTTATAGAAAAAAACAGTGTTCTCTTCTTCTCAATCATCTTCTGACGACTATCAATTTACTGCATTTTTCTCCGCGAAGCAAAAAGCTGCCTTTCTTACATTATTGAAATCTAATTCAAATACGCATGCAGACGATGGAATATTTTTTTTGTTCCAACTGCTTTTTTACAGCGAATCGTCACTCCCACTGTTACGGTGATAGCGAAGAGATGAAAAAGGTACCCCAAATAACTGTAGGCCTACCACATGATACAATCTCTTCCCTGATTGAATGTCATAATAGCTCTATGCATATCAACTTCTGTCCAACTCTGTTTGCAATTACACATCTGCTATGCAATAGTTACAAATAAATTAGTGAAATACGCTGTCTATTCAGTGATAATTAGTGCCCCTATTCACCCGAAATAAAGTGTACCAATTTCCATAGGTTGGCAACAATCAGGCCTAAACTGTTGTCGACAAATACGGAAAATATCACAATCTCTTTTGGATGTTAACTCAATTATTTAACAAAAATTAATTCGTAATTGGACGATTGGTTAATAAGAGACACGAATATATAAACGAAACTATTAAATGTATGAAGTTATTATTTCACTTACCTAGAACACCAATTCTTTGTTGTGAAATCTGCAGATAATCAAATAAGCGCCAAAATGCCACAACTGGTTTTGATACATGAAGTACAAATGCCAGCAATTTCGCTGGGAGTCTTAGATTTCAGTGGAGAGAACATTTTAAATGTGTCCCGATTCAGCCGAGTCTACCTATTCCCCTTTGCTTAAACATTAGCCATTTTTTTTTAGAAAGCCTGAATAATTAGAAATAAATTCTATTATAATTATTTATGTAGGAATTTGCAACTTTTTGTCAACTTATATTTGCCTTGTGTGATTTTATTCAAGAAATATTGATTGCGAATTAATTACAGCTTTTTGAACTAATTTGCCTTATTCTTGAGGTTTTTAGCGGATTCCGAAGGAATGAAACTATTGAGATTGTTATCGTGAAAAAAAAAATATATACTAGCTAATACCCGGCGTGCGCTGCTACTCCTAAATAAATGAAAATTAATGTGCTTTTATGTTTAGTTGAATAAGTGAAAGGAAACATAATTATAAATTTATATTTTTTAGATACCCCGTGCTCATTACGCGGCGTTGCCAGGAAATCTACTTGTCGCGATCTTCTTGACATAAATGAGCTGAAATAAGAAAATTAATGTGTTTTATGTTCAGTTAAATAAGTAAAAGAAAAACAATTATATCGTAATTATTTTTAGATACCCCGTGCTGTTTACCCGGCGTTGTCCGGGAATCTACTCATCCCGATCATCTTGGCATAAATAAGCTGAAAGACAACAATTAATGTACTTCTTATGATTAGTTGAATAAGTAAAATGAAAAATAAATATAAATGTATATCGTAATTATTTTAAGATTCCTCGTGCTGATTACCCGGTGTTGCCCGGGAATCTACTTACCTGAATCTTCTTGGCATAAATGAGCTAAAAGACAAAATTCGTTATTGTGAGTTATCCGTTAAAGAATACCCGCCATGTGTTGTTATGCTTGCACAGGAATCTACGTACTTGTCTCGATCTTCTTGGCATCAATGAAAGACAAAAATGGTTATTGTGAGTTATCCGTAAGAGATAAACATATGCTGTCGCGGACTTCTTTTGTAGAGATTTTTGGGATATTCAATTCCGTGTACATTAATTTTGTATATTTGTTATGGTTTAGGCAGCATAACCCATGTAAGCGTCCGAAAAACAACTTTTTTCACGTTCTCCACTACAGAGGGCTATTTTTAAGGGTGTAGGAGTTGAGTGTCACAATTCTCTTATAGCCTATGTTCATTCCGGGAATCTCCTGAACATGTTGCAAAAATCCCCATCACAATCGGATCAACGGTATGGCCGCGCATAAAGTACGAACAAACAAACCAATATATTAGATAGACATAAGAAAAATAAATGCCTGGTCGGGATTTGAACCCGGACCTCTGGTTTGGTACTCAATCGTGCTATCCATTACACCACTGGGCAAATCTAATACAAACATTTATTTTTCTAATATATATTCTCGAGGTAGCGTGCTGCCTTGTCACGCAGCGGGTCCGGGTTCGATCCCCGGTCGGGGCAGTTTTTCTGGGTGAGGTTTTCATCAGGGTTTTTCCTCACCTGTAAGATAAATGTCAGGAAAACTTTAAGGCCCAAACGATCCCCGAAATCATATGACCATCATCATCATCCTTCACCGGTGTGGAAAGCAACGGGAAGCTACCACACCTATAACTCCCTAGTAAAGCTGCAAGCATAGCATGAAAATGCTATGATTGCAGTGAGAGACCTGCCCTTGGGCAGAATTACTATGGATGGATTACGAGATGTAGCGAGAACTCGGCCTTAATTGCCACCTGGTAGTTACTATAACAAGTAAGCAAATTAAAGATAATATTTTTACTTTATAGCAGTGACACTGTATATATATATATATATATATATATATATATATATATATATATATATATATATATATATTACAGATCTTCAGCTATCCTATCTAGTAGACACCGAAATTGACCATGGCCAATATATATATATATATATATATATGTGTGTGTGTGTGTGTTGCCGTCAATGCTCTAGCGGCTTCAATTCTTGTTTTATCAAAACCAAACTTGGCATATAGCAATTACATAAAAAAGTAAGATCGAGTTTGTTAACCAGCAAAATCCAACCATTAAGTGTAGGAAGTCACCTAAAACGAAAAAATTAAAAATGTCTTATTGGATCGATTCTGCAATACATTCTAGTAACAATACAGGATGGCACATCTCATTCCAGCCCCACCAAGGAAACAAATAGGGTTTTGCACGTGGATCCGCTAAGTCCTCTGCTGTTTAATATATCAGCAGCGGATGTAACGAAGGCGGTGAACAACGCCCATACAAGCTTATACATTTATGCCGATTATATGGTCTTGGCTGCAAGAAAGATCGAGAACCTCCAGTAGAGCTTCAACCGATTAACAGGATGAGCCTAAAAATAAATAGGAAGAAGACCGTTCAAATGATCTTCCGGAAAGGAGGAAAGCGGAAGAACGCAGAAACAATTACATTTAGAAAAGAAGAACTAACAGCGAAGAACTCCTACAAATATCTAGGAATAACCCTGCAAACAACTGGGATCACTTTCGGGGTGGGTATGCCGTAAGGACCATAAATTACATAGATTTTATACAGCAAATTCTCCAATTTTAACATATGGCATACATCAAATATGGGAACACCTAAAAAAGGAAGGACCTAAAAGAATGGGAGAACGTGAAGGCTACTTTCTTCAAAAGAGTAATTGGGATGTCAAAATTCACCATGTGTACATCCTGTCGAGAGAGCCCCTTCTGATGGAAGATATTCACTACACTCTACTGCAACAGAGAGCTGATGGCACAAAATCTGAAGAAGAAACGGGAAGTCGAAGCAACAAGCACCATGACAGACAGAAGCTGGACAAACCATGAGCAACGTCGTAACGAGGCTGTCCGTACACTGCTTCCATCATAAAGTGTGCTCCATAAACAATTATCATGTAGTGACGGATAAGTGTATTTTCAAATTCTGTACCGCGTGCTCTACTACAACAAATGTTTAAGAACATTGACAAAACTCAGTGCAGGAAATTAAAATTGTGTGTCCCTTGCACACTTTTATGCACATCTCTTATTATTATTATTATTATTATTATTATTATTATTATTATTATTATTATTATTATTAACAGAGTAAATTGTGCAAGGAAGGCGATTAGATCCCTGAATGGTATTTTATGGAATAGAAATTTGACCAGAAAAACAAAAAAAGAGATTATATAGACAATAATAGAAAGTATACTTACATATGGATCAGAAAGCTGGACAATAAATGAAAGGATGCAGAATAGAATCTTGGCGACAGAAATGGATGGATTGCGGAGAAGTATGAGAATATCCAGGCTACAATATATCAGACAAGAAATGGATACACAAGAAACTGTTATCGATAGAATAACAAAGAGAGCTCTACAGTGGTATGGACATGTACAACGGATGTCGGAAGACCAGTGGCTTAAACAGGTGTTGGATCGGATGGTACCAGGCAGTAGGAGGAGGGGGAGAAGTAGAAGAGCATGGTATGAGGGAATATATGATGCCATGATGAAGAGGGGTATGGAAGATGGACAATGGGAAGATAGGAAACTCTGGAAAGCAGGAATCAAAGGCAAACTGCTGTAAAGTGGAAAGCCTGTATTAAGTAAGTATTATTATTATTATTAATATTAATATTAAAATCGCTTTGGCGATCGCAATTTTCGTTGGCAACGAAACTCAGTATATGACACTGAAATAAAACGAGAAAGATTCTCCAAAAATCAGCGAAATCTGACCATTTGAAGTAGGTGTTTACCTAAAATCCGAAATTAAAAATTCGCTCTAGGAACCGCCATGTTTACTTCGTACAATTAACCATTAAATCGGCAATGTAATCTGTAGGACACATTGATTTAATTTATTTAATCTTTTTAATAAAGTAATGGAAAGATTTAGTACCGGTAGTTATTATTTAAATCTGTGTCAAATTATACAATAATAATAAGCAATAGGTACTCTCACGGTATTAGATGATTAGTTTTTACTGCAGTTCAACTCTTTTAAACGAGCTGGCATCAGAAATTGAGATTCTCCAAATGAACAAAAGAAATATATATTCCGTAAACCAGCAAAATCGGACCATAAATTCGACACTTCTTGAGAGATTTGTTTACGCAGTTCCTGCGTGGCAGACTTTTTACTGTGCTTATTCCGATTATGGCAATAAAACAACCATGCCATTCACCATTTTTTCACATTTTAACTTATATATTTAAAGAAACCGTTACGTGAGGTACGGATTCGTCACCAAAATAATAATTAGAATCGGATATTAAACTTAAAGAGATAAATAAGGTAAAGGTATCACCTAATAAAAATTATATATCTGGTTCTAATTACCTCACATTATAATTACTGTTGTGTCAATTAAGGATACATTTAGCTTTAAAGATATACATGTATTTTTTACATATATTATTCTCTTCAGTCCCAATTTATAAATAATTCGTGAAAAATCACCTTGTTTGCACACTTTTCTCAATAACTATTGAACTAGGGTTGTAATATTTTCAGAACACTTTATTCATCACCTGTAGCAGATATAGTAAAATGGTTCTTCAAAACCATATATTGATCGATATTTTATATGAGAAACATTAAAGAAAAATAAATGTTTGAGTCGGGATTTGAACCCGAGATCTCTAACTTAATTGGTTAGAGCGCTAACGTATAGAGTTAGAGATCTCGGATTCAAATCCCGTCTCAGGCATTTATTTTTCTTTTCATGTCATACTTGGTCTTCATTGCTAAATGTCAAACATTTAGTTACAATATATATCTTCTATCTTGTAAGCCCTTGTTTCCCCTACAGGGAAGTAATCGAACCATACTAATTTAGTTACACTTGTTTTCGTATAGAAGTTAAATTTCAGTCATATCTTGCATTCAAAATATTACAGGTACATTAATAAATCTCCCGGGCCAGATTGTTATAGGCTATATATCTATTTGTAGTTAAAATTTCACTTTCTTTTTCATTACTGAATATGCGAAAACTTTACCTCAAAATGGGTTATGCGATGGCCAAACTTCAATTTTTCTATTAGGAAATTTTCTACATTTCGGTTGTTCTTCTTTCAAATCAAAATAATTTTATTCTTCCCAAAATTTGTCTTGCGCATCTTCTTCCGTCATTTCTGTTCTATTCATACTCCTCCTGATCCTATCCACCCATTGTTCTTGTAGTTTTCCTATTCTCCTTTTGCCTTTAGCATTCCGTTCCACAATCATTTTCGGAATTGTCTTCTCCCATTCTTTTAACGTGTCCAAATCATCTCAGTATCCATTCTTCAGTTATTTTAAGAATGTTCTTATCGACTTTCATCATCTCTTTATTTTATCCATTCATGATTTTCTTGCCTCTCTACGCCAATAGACGAATAATTTATTTGCATGTGACCTGTCTAATGTCCAAATTTAGCTGCATATAATATTACTCTTTGAACTAATGGATTATAAATTAATCTTTTTGTGTTATTTACAATATTCTTGCTCCAAAGAACTGAATTCAAGATACTAATTATTTTTCTACCTGTACTTAATTCTTTCTTCGATTTCGGCTCAGCTTCTTGCATCTGCGTCTAAAAGGGATCCAAAATATTTAAATATATTGACTTTGTGAATTTCTTTTTGGCACTCTCTAGATTTTTATCGTCTTCCATCTTCAATGTTAAATATTCAGTTTTCTTAAAATTAATATTCAACTCCCGTTTTTTTATATTATTCAACCAATTTGCTTGTCATATATGAAACATCCTCTATATCTTGAGTTATTATAATTTGGTCATCCGCTAAAAGTAAGCTATGTAGAAAATATTGTAATTAATTGGTATTTTCCATAACATCGCATTTTCTGGATCAATCTCTCAAACATATATCAGTAGGCTATATATTATGTTGAAAAGTATCGGTGATAAATAACATACTTGTAACAGTCCTTTTTTTGTGAAAAATTCTTATTGATAAGCCACTTCCAATTTTAATTTGGCATCTGTCATTTGAGTTGGCCTATATAGATCTTAAAATTTCTATATCTTGAGTTAAAATTTTACTTTCTTATTTATTAGAAAATATGAATAAAAACTTTACTTCATTATAGGTTTGCGATGTCAAACTTCAATTACTGTGTTAAAAATTAATTCAGATTGAATGGTTTAACATAACGAAAAACTACGTGTATTTTATTAAATATGAATGTATCCAAAATTAGCACAGAATTGTTTAATGATATCACGTAACACGTACATACACATACGGTGTGTGTGTGTATGTGTATGTATGTGTGTGTATATATATATGTGTATATATATGTGTATATATATATATATATATATATATATATATATATATATATAATTTATTGATTACGAATTAGTTACTTTTACCCCACTTCACAGCTGTTTTCTCTTAAAACAGTCTATTTATATTGTGTTATATAAAATGAGATGAATGTGAGGATGTCCAAAGTGAAGATATGTGAATCTATGTTTCAGCTAATATATCTTGTTACAATATGGGGGCGAAAAGTTCTAAAGAAGTCTTTACCGAGGCACTTGTAAGTAACATCACATCAAGAGCATTGTTTCAACTATTTCTCACTTTATTTACGCATTTATTAAATACAGCGTGTTCCCCTCGAATGAGCCAATTTCAGTTGCTTGTAAAAATGTTATAGGCTATTTGAAGATATGACGAAACAAAAGATGTCATCTAAAAGACAAATTCATCAATATATATTTTACTGGAATGGTGTAAACCTTATCCTTTACATGCTCTCAAACTCTACCTAGATACGATGAAACAATCATGTTTACTGCATATCCAACTCCTATAGCCACATTGTCAATTTTTCAGCAAAATAGCGCCCCGCCTCGTTGATACGGACAAGTTCGCATCATTGGATTGGTAGACGACCGATGGCGTGGCCCCCAGAACCCCCTAATCTTATCCCATGATTTTTCCTTTAACGGTATGTAAAGAATAGGGTTTACTCCACCGCAGTCAGAGACCTTCTGGATATTACGGAGCGGATCATTGCAGCGTAACTCCAAACATGTTGCAACGTAGGGGAAGGTTGGGCAAGACAGGGTAGTTGGACAAAACGGGGTACTCTATTATATCTTCGTGATTTACAGCTGTCGTCTTTCCAGTGATTGTCGAACTACTTTCCAAATAGTATCCATTCATAAAATATTCCAGTTGGTGGCCGAGCGTTTCTTTGTTTGCCTGTGAGATAAAATTGTATCACGTGTTCGAATTTGCCATTAGTGAATATTAATATTTCTGCGTTTGGGCGCCTTAATAATCATCTTCTCAACGATATTTTCACAGTGTAAGTTGATGTTATATATTTCTAATTAATTTACAACAGTCGTGTTTCTAACCTCTGATTTCTATACGAGCCATTGTTTTATAGAAAAAGTAGCGTAATTATACAAAACGGGGTAGTAAATAGTTCTCTAAAACGGGATACCCCACTTTATCCTCTATGTGCCGCACCGTGGCCGAGCGGTTCTTAAGCGCCATGCTTAGAATAGTGCTACGGGACTTACAGTAGTTCTAGTCCCCATGGGGGAAGACATTTTCTCATGGATTTTGGCGAACCCTTTGCTCAACCAGCATTGTGAGGAAATTGGGTAGTTATAATAAATAGCGGCTCCTGGTTGAGAAAACTAGCTTTAACGGTTGGGGAACCCGACGTGGTGTTCAAATGGCACTCAAACTGGTTTGATGATCGTTCAAATCTGAGATTAACACGTGGATGTGAAGCCTGCAGCAGACTGTTAGGCCAAGGATCTTCAAGATCTGTCGTGCCATTGCATTTAGTTTTATCCTCCCCATTAATAACGTTTTTTTTTTATCTGTACAGATATTAAGAAAATACAAAATGAGTTCTAAATACCAAAGAAAAACAACAAAACTTACTGTTACATTTTGTCCTCTTGCAAAATGTATTAGCTAAAGTATTTGAATATTTATTGTAACATGAAATAACACATAACTTATAATTAAAGCCTAGACATTATCAGTTATTATCAATTGATTTCATTGTACCCTGTTTTATCTTACCAGTCCTACAAAACAGGGCATACTACGCTTCAGTTAAGAAATGTTTTACTTTAGGAGAAAAAAAAAACGTGGTTTTTGCACGATAGTGCGTTTTGTCTACTTACGGCAGTGGCGACCATGATTGAAAGTTCAACCACCTACATTTCGGGGTTGACAACTTAAATAACTGTACTGTAATAAAATAACTATACTGTAATATTACATATTACAAACCACGTGTGGGAAGTAAAACCACTGCCCTCTATGTATACTAGTATACTAGGTACAATGTATATAGCCTACAAAAATATATCCTAAAGGTAGTGTTAATGTATATTATATGAAACAAATCGCCGCATTTTAATGAACTGAACTTTATTTGAAACAATATAAAACAATAAATACATACTTGCCGCCATTTTATCACTGATTGGTGTCACAGTCTACTGTAGTTTTAACTAATAAAAATTACCCACACTGTTAACGTTGGTCAGTTGTTTATAATGAACGCAAATATTTCCAACAAAGATGCTATTATTTTACTATTATTTATTATTTTTAAAATACCATCGCGCAAAAAACAATGTACAACGCACGTTTGTGAAGTGTATTACAGAATCTCGGAAATTAAAAACCTCGCTATCGCCCGGTTTTTAAATATTTTCCTCGCTTGTGTAAAATCCACTTCCCAACCTCGCATCGCAATATACTATTATTAAATTTTAAAAATATCTGTGGATTAACAAAGTATTGTTACATAGTACAGCAAAATATTACTTTTTTTGTACCAACTTTATCTTTCAGAATAACTAACTAAAGCTTAGGTAACCTGTTTTGTCCAACTTTCCCCTACATGGCAAGAAATTATCTAGCCCTAGCGCCTTGATATCGTCACTAACTACTGATGATGTGAAGATATGGTTGTTCCAACAACTAGATGACATTGATGAGCTTGGCTTTCAGATGACATATTCTGTTTCCTTATATCTTCAACTATTACATTTTCACAAGCAACTGGAATTTGGTTCATTCGAGAGTAACACTTTGTATTTACAGGATTTCTTCTATTTAGGCCTTATGGATTGATGTTTGCTATTGTTTTTCTGCTAGAGGATGCAATCAAAACTTTAAAGGATAAAGAGAGTGTTGGCGTATGCTGATGATGTATTATTAGGTGATAGTGAGGAAATGTTAGAGCCAACATGCACAATATAATAACACCAAGTAATTGGGACTAGAAGTAAATATAAGTAAAATTAAATATTTGATCATACATAGAAATTAAATAGGAGTGTACACTTAACAACAAATGAGGGAAATTTTGTACAAGAGGCAGAATTCAAATACCTAAGAAAAATAATTTTACAGACAGGAATGAGTTTGCAGAATGAAATTAAACATAGACTCAATTCTGGAAACGCATGCCATTATGCATTACAGTGATTCTTCCCAACTTCTCTAAAAAGATGAATTGAAATACGTACAACTGTTATTCTACAAGTAATATTATTTGGTTGACAAACATGGTATCTCACTGTAAGAGAGGAGAAAATGTTATGATTGTTTGAAATTAAAGTTCTTGGGAAAATATTTTGAACAAACAGGTGAGTGGGTAAGAGTACATAACAGTGAGTCACACGATTTTTATGGCAAATCAGATTTAATAAGAAGGGTTTTAGTTTCATAGACTGCGATAGGCAGGACATGTAGCATGGACAGGGAATGATAGGCATGGAAACTTCTTGTAGGAAAACCACCCAGTAAAATGAGATGGTAGAATAACATCAACCACGATTTGAAGGAAGTGAATTATACAGGATAAGAATTGAAAACATGAGCTCAGGATAAGTATGTATGGATAGCTTACGTTGTGTGATCATGAACTTCCGGGTTCGATAGTGTCAGTGAATTAGACAAGTTATAAATTATTTTAAATTGAAATATGTATCTGTAAAAGTTATTATTTGCAGTGGAATAACTCGTGACATCATGAGTAATGACATGAGTGTTTTGTTTTTACGCCTACTTCTAGATTGTCAAGGGAACCTTTTATTCTCATAATATTATAAGGAAATGCTGAGGATCCACCTAAAAAAAATACTGATGTAAGTTCTACAATGCATAGGAGCACGTCGTAGCGTAGTTGGTTCAGGTAAAATGTTCAAGGCGTAAGGTCGCGAGTTTGGTTTCCGATGGGGTGAGGATTTTTATTCTGACCTAAATCTTCTGGCTGCGCCCCTCACCCTCTAATGGAAATAAGAACCAGTCATGTGATCTGGGGATGAAGATGGCCGTTACATTTAATGGCGATTATCTTCACCTCCTAATACCTCAAGGCCCTGTATTGCTATCGCTACACTTCTTACTATAGCGTAAAAGAACTGGTCCCAGTTAGCTACAATACTCGGCTCTAGAACTGAGATCATTACATTAAATCCCGCCGATGTGGATGATTTTTAAAGGCATAAAATAATAATCTATGTCTTCCTTCGAAAGAGAAGTAAAGTCTTAGGTTTTCGTGTTGTAGATTTACGGCACATTAAAGAATCTCACGCCGTAGCCGAGCAATTTAAGGCATCATGTCTTGGGGCAGAGCTGCCAGACTTGTGCCAGTTCCTGTCCCCTTGCGGGAAGAAATTTTTTCATTAAATTTGAGGTTCCAGTATCGTGAGGAATTCGGATAGCCAGAATAAGTCCTTTAATCCTTGGATGATCGTCCTCTTCAGCAATTAATACATGTGGATATGATGCAATATTAGAGGTGGAATAAGCGACATAGGACAATTTCTGAGCTTTTTAAGCTGTGTGGTGGTGTTAAGTGTATAAAGCTCTCTATAGTGAGGTGGGCAGATCATGTCACCCGATTTTCTACAGCTAGGAAGATTTCAATATCAGCTGATAAAACTCGGAATTTGTGTATGGCGCCATCTTCCACCATCTAATATTATACAAAACATTTTCCGAATGACTTCACATCCACATGTGTTAATCATTCCTTTGTATAATTCATTTCTCTCAAATCATAGTTAATGTTATTCTTCCATTTCCTTCTTGCCGCTTTCCCTCTGCTTTTCCTTCAAGAAGTTTATGTCGCTCTTTCATTCCCAATTGGTGGCACATGTCCTGTCCATCGCTGTCTACATCAGATTCCCCATAAAGATCATGTAGTTCACTGTTTTGTAGTCTGATTCATTCACCTGTATGTTTATCTCTCTTTCTCTCTTAGGTCCAAAATATTTCCCTAACCGTTTTATTGTCAAATAGTAGTACTAATATTTTGTACTCTCTTAAAGTAAGAGTCCATGTTTCACATCCATATAATATAATTGGAAGAAAAACAGCTTTATATAAGCATATTCTTAGTTTAATATTTTTTTTAGAGAAGTTGGAATGACAAGAGTCCTTATGATGCATAATAGCATGCATTTCCATAGTTTGAGCCTATATTCTCCGCCTCATTCCTATTTATAAATATTATTCCCACGTTCTCCCCTGTTCGTCTCTTTTTGGTCAAAAAAATCTTAGAAATCTATTCTCAAATACTCCTCCCTTAAAACAAGAGTACCTTGTTTGACATCCATACGGACTTCTAATATAACTGAAAGGATAACCGTTTCATTTATTTTAGATTGTTTTTTGATAGAAATTGGCATGACGTAAGTCCCTGCAATGCATAATAGCGTACGTTTCCAGACTTGAGCCTATGTTTACATTTTTTCTGTATCTTATTTCCGTTTTTAATTATTGCTCCTAGGTATTTCAATTCAGCCACTTCTTCAGAATTTCCCGCATATGTTAACTTTGAATTCCCACTTAATAATGTATTTCTATTTGTGACCATTCATTTACATCTATTGATATCCAGTCCCACCCAGTTTCTTATTCTATCAGTAGATAAACATATATTTAGTTCTGTTTTTATAAATATACTTATGCATAACATTAATATCACCGAATATAGGCCTAAAAACTTAATTTCACGTACTTCGGTGCTCTGTCGATACTACAGTTTTCACTTGGATATGCCAGAATTAGTAATGCCATAATTTTGTATAAATTTGAGTTGTCCGACCAGTCTCGTAGTCTTGTTGTCAGTGCTTCTGACACGGTTCACGAGACCTCGAGTTCGGTTCCCGCCCAGACCACATGAATTTTTCCTTAAAGTCAGTTTCTCCTGTGGTCATCCATAGACTGAAATTTAAGTCAAGTTTAGATTTAATGACTCTCCTGGTGTTTCGTTATCATTTATCACCCATCATATCATTGAGATAATGTAAATCCGCCTTCAGAAATAAGTTACAATTCTTACAGGAGTAACAACCATAAATGTCGTAAGACAGTCTGGTGGCATTGGACAAAAAAAAACTTTATCAATAACTTTATTATTATGTTAATTTAATATGATATTTTCCTATGAATGTTAGTGCCACATCTAGTAATAAAATGGCCCAGATTGTTTTTATTGGTTGTAAAACTAATTATCACATGCGTGTGAAGACATATTATTACTAGGTGAGCTAGGTGAGCTTCAGTAGAATAACAAGATATGTCATTTAAGATTTAAGTTTATGAGCGAATAATTAAAAGCAGTGCTGCGACTCAATTTCCTTTTCAAACCGTAACATAAGCACAGGTTACTGAATGAACCAGGGGTTTTCAAAATGTGCCCATGTTTTCATAGGATGCACGAGAACTTTAAAAAGAAGTCCTAAAATATAGTATAGGACATTTAAACATATTTATAATGCAACGCATATAGGTAATTATCTACAAATAAACTATAGTTTATATATTATTGAAATTAATGTAATCAGGCTTGCCATCCTCATGCAATAAATAGTTTATACAACTAAAGAGAATAATCTTGGATGCCTGAATAGCTCAAAGGTAAAGTGCCAGCTGGAAAAACTGTAGATCATGGGTATCCCGACCAGATATACATTTTCTCTTTAGTTGTATGAAATAAACTTTAATCGAAATTAATGAACAGATTTACATTGTATTATCACATCTTCCTGTGACCAGTGCTTTACACTCTTATTCTTTTCCTCCAAATCTCTGATTTTCCTAGTCCCGGTCTTATAATCCTTTTTAATTCGTCGCTTTCTTTATGTCCTGCGACCAAGTTTTTTTTTTTGTCTATCTTATCTCTTTTTCCCGCTGGGATCCAATCCAAAACTCTTCTTGCCAAACTTTTATCATACATTTGTTTTACATGTACATACCATTATAATTGTCTGTATTTTACAAGATCTATAATTGAATTTTCTTTATTCATATGTATCTAATCATTTCATCAGTGGCGTGCATTCAACCCCAGCTACCCCAGAACTACTGGAGTACTTTCTATATTAATAATTTCGGTTTAAAATAAAATAATATATTTGCCAAATTTTCATTCAAATTAATTACGTGTGAACATAGAAATTCCCGCCGCACCAGCAGACTATCGCATTCGGTTTGACTGTCTTCTGCGTATTCACATTATCTCCATAGAGGAACACATACAGTGTTTGTTTGCTCTACATTATCCTACTAACACCAGCTATTGCGCTGCAGATGAGTCTGTAATAACCCACTGAATGAATCTGCGCAAGCGCAATATAATACATTTCGATGTGTGCCTGCTAAGTCCAGCGATGATCCACACTAGACCAGCGATAAACCCACTAGACGAAGCTTATGTGTCATTCCATCGATTTTTTATTGAATACCAGCTAGCTGGACTCAGTTAACATCACAACTCGAATAAGTATACGCAAGGTCGAATGACGTTCCGACCTATCGATTCATGAAACATTCATTTGACGAAGAAACGTGATTGGCTGATTTGGAAAGCGCCAATTCCCCAATTAATAGAATTTTTCGAAATAACACATTGTTTAATGTATAATATTTCATGCATGTTGGTTATATTTTTACAAAATACAAAAATAAATAAAAAAGTAAAATTATGCGGTACGTTTTGTCAGCTATAACAACTTGTTGATTTAAGAAGCTTTATTTATATTTGTGAATAACAATTGAATTATTATGAACGTGTATAATTATATTATTTGTGGAAACGGAAAGCAGCAGTTGAATTTATTATCGGCACTGAGTTCGTGCAAAGGTTTTTGTTTTTGTTTTTTTTTTTTTTTTTGCGCGAGTGCCGGTAGTGTGTGGCGACCATGATTGAAAGTGCAACTTCCTACATTTCGGGGTTGCCAATTTAAATAACTATACAGTAATATTACATATTACAAACCACGTGTGGGAAGTAAACCACTGCCCTCTATGTATACTACTATAAAAAATATATCCTAAAGGTAGTGTTAATATACATTATAGGAAACAAATCACCGCATTTTAAATGAACTAAACTTTATTTGAAACAATATAAAACAATAAATACGTACTTTTCGCCATTTTATTACTGATTGGTATCACGGCCTCCTATAATTTGAACTAATGAACATTGCCCACACTATTAACGTTAGTCAGTTGTCTATAATGAACACAAATATTTCCAACAAAGATGTTATTATTTTACTATTATTTATTATTTTGAAAACACCATCGCTCAAAAAATAATGAGCAACGCACGTTTGTGAAGTGTTTTACAGAATCTCGGAAATTAAAAACCTCACTATCGCTCGGTTTTTAAACATTTTACTCACTCCTGTAAAAACCACTTCCCAACCTCGCATCGTATTGTACTATTACGAGTTTTAAAGTATTACTGATAAATGTGATTTATCAATTTAGTAAAAATGTTATAATTTGCATACTGGATCATTTTCGTGCAGATCTTTCAACGACAAAAATTACCTCATACAACCAGGTAGGCCAACTCCAGATTTACCGGATCTAACAAAAATAAAATATATTGCAAAATTTACGAAGTATTTTAGTATCACTGCATGTGTTGCATATATAAAATTTATTGATTTGTGCATGCATGAGTATGATTTTCAAAATGTTCATTTTTATATGTTTTACTTTTATTGAAGATTTATAGAAACACATATACAGTAATACATATTCATACTACTTACAAACTGAATAATTCGGAATAAAGTTTTTATAAATTATAAGTCATATTTTTATCGTACAGCTGGGGTAATTGCTCTGACCACTACACGCCACTGCATTTCATATCTTGTTCCGAATAGTTTAAATGTCGTAAGAAATATATTTCCATTTGACACACATTTTGACGTAGTTTCCAAATTATATAGCTAGACTTTGGACTATGTATTTTAGTTTCCTTAAAAAATATTCTTATTCCATAATATTCCATTTAGCATTGTTGCTGCTAATCTTCTTTTATTTACTCTTTGTTTAATAGTATAACCTTACGTAGATTTTGTTTTTAATTTTGACGCATACGTATTCAAATTCATTGTACCCTTTAATGGTTCCTTTTCCATTTTGCAAAATTAAATCTCTTGTATTTTCATATAGATTATATATCCCATATAGAATATATTTTCAAAATTTATTTTTAAACCCCATTTGTCATACACTTCAATCAATTTTCTGAACACTTTCTGCATCATCATATTCTTGAGCTATCATCTCTTGGTCATTAGCAAACAGCAATGTGGATGTTTTCTTCGTCAAAGGTATACCCATTCCAGAACATTTTCTCTTCCAGATTTCCAGGGACTTTTGTAAATATATTTTGAATAACATGGGGACATCTACATCCTTGACGCAGATCTTTTGTGACCAAAATATTATGTAGTATTATGTGTTTTTCCTATTTTTACTTTATAATCGTACATTGCGCCATTATTCATATTTTGTATTGAAATTATTAAAACCCTTTTAATTGTTTCACCTTCTGTCACATTCCTTAATGTACATAATGCTACATTTCACAAGTCTGCATTTAAAATAGGTGTTTTTAAATCAATTTTTTATACTAATACGAGAAATGATTTCTATTTTTGTCTATTACGTCAGGTTTTTGCACAAAGTAAGAATTTATATTTTCACGTTTTAACTACTACAAGCACATATATTCAAAATTCATTTCACACAAGATAAATTTTTGTTAAAAATACATGTTCAAAATACTGTAGAGAACTGTCCTAATAATTTCTTGACTACCTTGTAACAAAACAGAAAGTAAATGGCGTTCCATTAATTTTGAAACCTTCTCTTCTTTGACTTCCTTGAACTTCCTCCATTTTTAGTCTCCCTCACCAACACCCAACAATAGTTTCATTCCATGTCCCCTGGTATCTCCTCTCCATCTCTTTAATATCCTGGTGAAAACGTTCACCTTGCTCTTCACTATAATGTCCCAGATTTTTGGGGAAATAGTCGATATGGGAATATAGAAAGTGAGCTTTCACACTCATGTTACAATTAAACTTTTTGAAAATTTCCAACATATTTTCCACAATTGCCTTATAATTAGAATCTTTGTTACTGCCTAGAATGTTTTCAGTAACAGATCAGAAAGCGGCCCAGGCTACTTTTCCTCTTTTATTCATTGTTTTATTCAAAATATTCATTCTTCAGCAGTTTATTTATTTGCGGACCAACAAAAATTCCAGCTTTCAATTTTTCTTATGTGATGGACGGAAATTTCTTACAAAGGTACTTGAAGCAAGACCCATCCTTTGGTAGAGCCCTTACAAACTGCTTCATCAAGCCCAATTTGATGTGTAGTTGTGGAAGCAGGAATTTTTGAGGGTCTACGAGTGGTTCATGTAGGATGTCTTTAGTTCCAGGCACAACATTTCTCCGCTCTGGCCAAACTTTCATACCCCAATGTTTTTGCATTGTCCGACAGTCCCATTCACATAGATAGTATGGCATTTTTGTGAAACCAGTTTGTTGCCCTAATAATATCCCTATAACATTGAAGTCACCGCAGATTAGCCACCTATATTCCTCATACTGGATAGGCCTACTTGTTAATAGCAACTTCATGTTCTCGAATGTCTCCTTCATCTGAACTGAATGGGCAATAGGAATTGACCCATACACATTCCCATTATGCAGTGACACACCTTTGAGACTCCTCTTTGATGTCTATAAAAAGTTTCCACTGAGTAGAATCATGCTCAATGCCATAGAAGTGCATTAACTAGTTCTTTTTCTCTGTGTCTGTACCATGAGTACTGTGTTCCTGGTTCCAGAAGATTCTTACTTTTAAGCCGGTGAGCCAAGTAGTTCTGCAGATTCTTTTGGCAAATTCAGATCACGAGAGAACCGTTGTGGAGTAAAGCCGTCTTCAGGCTGATATACAGGGTGGACCGCTCGAATGGACCTAATTTCAATTGCTTGTTACTGGCAAACGGTTGAAGATAGAAACTTAAAACAACGTTCATAGTACAGAAAAACTCACCAAGTTTCGAATACTGTCGGTAGATGGCACAAAGATACGTTTCTCGTTCTTAGATTTAATTGTTTGTGAAAATGGCGACTCCGCAGATGAAAGCGCAAGCTGTTTTGTGGTATGCGGAGTTTAAATCAATCATTAGAGTTCAAAGGGAGTTCCGGCGTGTGTTTAACCGTGATGCTCCAACTGCTAGAAGCATAAAGAAGTGGCGTGATACATTATTAGCTACAGGATCTGTGTTGAAGAAGCATGGTGGTGGTCGCAGAGCATCCGATGAAATGGTAGCAAATGTTAAAGCCGCATTTGAGCGAAGCCCCCGGAAGTCATTAAGAAGAGCTTCGCGGGAACTTCAAATACCAAAATCGACATTACAACGGATTGTCCACAAACGCCTCAAACTGCACGCATATAAAGTGCAGTTAGTGCAACGTCTGGAGCCGAATGACATGCCGAAACGAGTGGAATTCGCCAATACGATGCTGGACCGTCTCGGCGCTGATCCTGACTTCATGACCAAGATTTTCTTCTCGGACGAAGCCACTTTCCATTTGTCAGGCAAGGTAAACCGGCATAATGTGCGGATCTGGGGATCGGAGAATCCTCACGCTATTCAAGAGCATGTTCGTGATAGTCCGAAGATGAATGTTTGGTGCAGTTTGTCACATAATAAGGTCATTGGACCGTTTTTCTTCGCCGAGAAAACTGTTCGTGGTACCACATATCTTGACATGCTGGAGCAGTTCTTCTTTCCACAAATTGAACAACTGCAGCCTAACATCGTTTTCCAGCAAGATGGTGCTCCTCCCCACTGGTCCAATGAAGTTCGTACGACTTTGGACAACATTTTCCCTGGCCGTTGGATTGGTAGGGGAGGACCAATCGCGTGGCCCCCGAGATCTCCCGATTTAACACCACTGGATTTCTTTCTCTGGGGCTATGTCAAAGATAAAGTTTACACCACCCCAGTCAAAGACCTTCGTGATCTTCGTGAGCGCATCATAGAGGCTATTGAGAACATTCCAGAAGACATACTCCAACGTACTTGGCAAGAAATTGTTCATCGCTTTGATATCGTCACAGTGACTGCTGGGGCTCATATAGAGATGTGGTGATCTGGATATCAAAACTTGGTGAGTTTTTCTGTAATATGAACGTTGTTTTAAGTTTCTATCTTCAACCGTTTGCCAGTAACAAGCAATTGAAATTAGGTCCATTCGAGCGGTCCACTCTGTATATCATCAGTATCGTCGTCAGTGATTGCATCAAGTTCACTTTCAACATTATATTCTGCCAGGTTCTCTAAAGCAGCTGGAGGAAGAGGAACATGCAGCTCTTTTCCATGTGGAACTGGCCTAATGGTTAAAAGGATGATTGGATAGACAGTTTGGTTCTTATTTTTTTAATTACACCCCTGAACATTAAGCAAACAGGAGTAAGTCATTAAAGGTGATCTTTAGGCTCTTTCCACACCATAGGAATCGCAAACGGCATGCACGTTTTGTCCACAATCTTAACCTCTCAACGCAATAGCGGAAAACTTTCATTGGCGCCCACGCCTTATCCTGGTCACCTAGTTTCACTTTAAAATAAGCAGAGTAAGTTTTTTTTCTCAAAGTCTGTAATATACGTTCTTTGCTTAAGCACTGTATAATTTCAACAAATGTAGCAGAAAACGTTAGGATTGTTCACACACTTGCGTGTAGACATTGCCATACTTGCAGTCTCGCTAGAGAGATAAAATGAAAACTGAATTCATAATGCAAGTTTCTGATATGAACAACACTTCAAAGGTCACCCAATAACAACCTCAACAGTTGTGCCTACCTAAAGGATTTAGAAACTTGAATTAACAAATTTCCCTCCAACAATACTCATTACCGTCTGGCACGTATTATACTCTCACCAATAAATATATGAAAAGAGATTAGGTCCATTATGAAAAAAAAAAACTGTACGTGATAGAAGAAAACTAAGAACAGTTCTGGAATTAGCACAAAAAAGTGAACTAATACGTGTTAGTTTTCAATCATCTGATATCATGAAGACTAGTGTTATCATTTGCGTCTTCTAAGTAAACGAATATAAAAAAGATCCAGTTGTCGTAATGCTTTTGACTTTTCTATTATCTGTTTGATCACAGATACATGATCAGCTGTTGATCTTCGTCCTCTAAATCCTGTTTGTACCTCTTCTTCTCTAATTTGATATTATTCTTCTAGATAGTATTGTGGTATTCTTCCATACAAACAGTTTAATGTATTTTAAACGGCAATTCCTCTATTAATCTTCCATTCATATCTTTTTCCCTGATGTAAGTCCCTGTTTCCATTCTCGTAATCTCTCTTCGCCAATTAAACATCTTTCGAATTTTGCTATTAATAAAAATAATTTATTGACAACATTTTCCATTTTTTAACGACGATAATGCTTTCTGAAATAACCAAATCTAAATTTATCATACTCCCATTCTGTAGAGTGGCTTGTGTCTGCTGTCTGTAGAAAATGAGAACGTGTCTCCGTTAACAATAATTCTTCAAATTACTTTTTCCATTCAGACAAGGATATATTTTCTAGTTTTAATTCTGTTATTATTAACATTTGATCTTAATATTTTTAGAGCTATTCAAGCTTCTGTACTCCTTTTATCGAAATTACTAGTCACAAATGAAAGAGCAGAATATCTACTCGTAATGCCAGGTCGAGGAATGAGATGAGACAAAGCCTCTATTATTGGAGGTATGTGGTATACCAGGATGCGGCTGACCAGGCTACAAAGAAGATGAAACGAAGATAATGACGTTAGTGTGGAAAAATCGTGAAATAAAGTTTTTAGAAAGACGTGCATGGAAACTTCTTGTAGGAAAGCCAGAAGGAAAATGCCCAGTTGGTAGACCAAGAATGAGGTGGGAGAACAACATTAACTATGATTTGAGGGAAGTAGATTATACAGGGAATGACTGGAAAGCATTAGCTCAGGATAGGGATGTATGGAGAGCTTATGTCCATGCGGCCATGAACCTACGGGTTCGATAGTGCCAGTGAGTAAGTAAGTATAGGAGAAAACGGGAAAAACCTCAAGTAAACGTGGCTTGGCTCCGATTCGTTCACCACAAACTCAACATTGAGTGACCAAGACATGAACTCGGGACCCAGAAGTGGAGGGCGAGTGTCTAATCTCTTACGTCATGGAGCCGCCTATTAAAAATTATTTAAACGCATATTACTGAGAACTATATCCCTCTATCCTACTTTCGTCTTCTCACTTTTTATATATTTCTTCTATTCTCTTTTTCTTTCGTTTTTGTTTCTCCCCTTTTTCTCAAAGGAATGAAGAGTTTCTTTCTCTACTCTCTAGAAAGGGATGAGAAAGTATTAGAAAATAAGAAAACAAAATAAAAAAAGAGAGAGAAATGAATTATTATTCTTTCTTATTTTCTTCTTCTTAAGGCGTAAGCAAATTGCTTTATAACAGCCCAGAATTTTGGCTTGTTTTTGGTAACATCGGCATTTTTTTAGAATGTCTCATTTTTATATAATATATATAGGCTATAATATGTGGTTAAATATGGTTTATTACTAATATAAATGTAAAGTCATTTAGATCAATGAAATAAATGTGAAAATGTTTTAAACTTCATGATTTTAGTTCCTGTTAATTTCGTAGGTCAAATAAATGGCGCGAGAATCAATCTGTATTGTGGCCCCTTATCGAGCATAGAGAACAGTACAAAATAAAGTTCATGTAATGTTGTATTAGTGATATAGTAGACAGTTTTGTTATAAATTAGCTTATGTAGAAATTAAATTCGTGTTTCTCCCTTTAATATGTTATAAAGTAAATAAAAAAAAGTTTTTATATTTATATACTAGGCAGAAGTAAGCGATCATTGCAAATTGGTTAGATTTGCCTAGTACAATGGGCGATGCAGAGGAGCAGGAAGATTTGCGAAGTGAAAAATACTTGTATTTGTTTCACAAAGTGGACTGTTCTTGTGATTTAATGACGTGAGGTTTACAATTTTTCGCAGGTGAAAAGAATGACACATTCTCAGGAATCAAGAGTCTCCAGTTCGCAAGACATTCTACGATTGTCTGAAGAGAATTACTCTAGTAAGTACAATGAGCCATTTGCCATTTTCAGGTTTTACTATAATGCGTTTGTTTCCACTTAAAACCGTTAATATTATTAAATATGTGATTGACATTTTACATTCTATTCACAAAGACGATATTTGTTTGTTCTTTAATAAACCATTTTCCATTACATCATTCGTGAATGTTTAGATTAAAACAAGGTTGCAGAGGTGAATGTCATGTTGTCATATAAACCATAATCATTATTAAAACATATCATGTTCTCTTTATTTTGTTAATTTATAGTAATTTAGTAATAACAGTTATTGATTTAATATTCATATTTCTGATGTATTAATAATTTGACCTTATTAAACTTGGAACCGGAACGATTGTTTTGGTAACAACTCTTGTTTACGCGGTAAAGTTTAAATATAAATCGAATTATTATGGTACACTTGGTGGAAAAATAGAGATGTCGATAGTATTAGTGCTAAATTCTCACCAACAGAGAAAATTGCTTTCTTTGAGCATACAGCCAATAATGTGTCAAAGTTGCTTTATGCACTGTGAATTTATAATTGGGCATAAACCTTTAAAATACTGGCTGAGGTGGACAATCCGACTCACACAATTTTCCATCTAACATTCTTATGCCACTGATGCACTAAACACTTTTCAACCACTTATAATAATGTTTCATACTATTTCAAACATTTACAGATACATATTTTTTTAACTTCTCTTTTCTTATAACAATGTGATTTCTTTTTTAATTTATTTACTGTTCTGAGGTGTCAGAATAACTTTTGAGGTTAGGTCAGTTTGTACAGAGAGTCTGTATTGTGATTTTATGCTCAAGTACTGGTATCCAATATGCAACGCAAGGGCTGAAGTTTCCATTAAGCACAGTGAGAATTTTTCTAAGTCCCAGGCAGACACCATGCACATGCACCAAAAGGGTTTCATTTTCAAATTATTTCCCACCATTTGCAATAAATTTATATTTTTTCAAACAATTATTTGAATATTTTTTCAGGTGAGGTAGGTTATATGCCCTTCACAATTCTACACTTACATTCTGATGCACTAAACACTTGTAAACATGTTTTGTACTGTTTTAAACATTTTGCAATGATCTTCAAGCTTTGTTTACAATATTTTATATTTATATATTTACGTAAAACATGATCATGGATACATTACTTACTTGCTACTTTCCCATGTTGTTCCAACGTTTCCACCATTTGAAAATAATTTCAAACCATATTTATTGTTTAGTGTACGTAAAATTAGTTTATAGTTTATTAAATAGTACGCATGTAAATTGTTTTGTTACGTTAGGAAATGGGAATTTTTTAAGCATTTGGGAATAAATAATATGCATATAAATTGTTTTCTTTAGTTAGGAAATAGCAAGTTAGTTAACGTCCATTTTTTTTTTTGAATTTGGGAATCTATTCCCAAAGTTGGTAACGCCGACTGCAGAGCCATCTACCGGAGGCTATATTAACCATTACAGCAACTCCTGCAACTTGTGCATGCGCACTGTGATTCTGTGGACTTAGAAGAATTCGTGTCCAGCATATACCCGACTTTTTCCATTTTTCTATCATATTTAACTACATACGTAAAATGAAGACGTGGCAGCCATATTGATTTTAACGAATATTCTATACAACACATGTTCCAGTGCAGCCAACAAAGGCATGTACTTCAGAACTTACTATTTTTTTTTGGGCATTGCATTGTGTACTTAAATTGCGTTAGGTTGGCTTTTAGGTTTATTAAATATTGTGTATATGTTGGCTACATCGCATGATTCCATAGTGTAAACCACTTCACATTTGTTTGCGCATGCGCTGCTGTCTTTCTGGAACTTAGAAGAAAAATTTCTCACTGCGTTTAATAAAAACTTTATTCCAACACAAATTATAAAATACCCCCACACAAGTTTTGTCAAATTGTAGAGTTATGGTATTATTTTTAAAAAAACCACTTATGGTATTATTTGAAAAAAAAAAGTTATTTTACCTTCCCTGATAAATTTTCTAAGTCATACAGAATAACAGTGTGCATGCGCAAATGTTTACAGTTTTCATTAGGTGAAACCACATATCTATGAAGTCCTACAGAAAATTTATAGAGTCATTGCTAGATTGAACCACAAATCTGTAAAATCGGTATGACCAACCTATGCAGTAAATTCCCAAACGTTTGTTAGAAATGGATGTACACCAACTTCCCCCTTCCTAATCCAAAATAAATTAAATACATATTGCTTAATGAAGTGAGTAAACATCTATTTCTTAAAATATATTTTCAAATGTTGGTGATTCTGATTTCATAGATTCTCTGCCATGTAGTGGAAGTTTCTTTAAGTGTTCGTGCATGTACACAACGATTCTGCAGAACTTCAAAGAAATCATTGTGTACATAGAAACATATTTAATAATTTAAAAATTAAATGTTATAAGTATCGCTGCAAAACTTTAGAGTAGTATGAAATGTTAATAAAGACGGAAGAATTAGTAGAGCAACAGTATTACAAAAATATAGGCCTAGTATGGAATTTTAAATGTTTTGTTAAAAGTAATTACAACATTTTTAAAATTCTTAATAAAATACGGTAATTGTTATTGAGGATGCTGTATATTGGTAGTCGCCATATATGACCATAGTTCCTTCTATTCCTGCAACCAACATATAGTTTATAAGTTTCTATATTCTATGCCACTTAGCCCGCTACTCTTCAATGTACTCACACATGATGTGACTGACAACATTAAGAAAGAGACACCTGAAGTCCACATGTATATATATATGTATATGCAGTACTAATTTTCGGCGTCTGTCTCGATGATATGGCACTAGCTTCCGGTAACAAGCAACAATTACAAAGAGCCATAGACATATTGTCGGACTGGGCGGAAGAAAATGATGTATATGTGAATGAAAGGAAGACAGAATTTGTGGTATTCAGAAAAGGTGGAAAACTAGCAGGGAGTGAATACATGACGTACAGAGGTCAAAGACTACATACCAGTAACTCATTTAAATACTTGGGAATAAGTATACAGATGACTGGGATATCATTCTCCATACATCTGAAGGAAAGAATGGTAGCAGCAATACGTAGTATAAATGATATCAAATATTTGCAAAGGATATCGGTAGAAACTGCAATGAAGCTCTTCAATGTCAAAGTACTCCCGACTGTCAAATACGGCTTGGAACTAATTTGGGAACTTCTAACAAGAAAACAGTTAGCAGAGTTACAGAATCTCAAGGCGAGATTCCTTAAAAGAGCATTGGGACTAAGTACACGCGTCCCGATTAGTCTACGTATTAGCTAGAGAAACCTTTATATTGGAAGACATAAGACTTAAAATGTTACTGCCATACACGGAGTGCCTTCAAGCGGTTTTAAGGGAACAAGAGGAAAAGAGAGAAGAAATCCCAGCAGAGTTCTATAACACGGATGCAATGACATCTACTGATTGACAGTGTGCAGGCTATGACTTCAGACACATTGTAACAAGATTTTCTGTGCATGGGTTCCATCACGGAATATGTAGAAGAAAGGGATACCACCAACCTGGACCTGATTGTGTATGCGAGAGATGTGGGGAACCGTGTGTTACCTACCACGCTATGAACTGCTCGCAGAGAGGCGATTCACTTACACAGTTCTGTTCTGTAATATAATATTGAATGCACATTAGTGCGCGTGTATTACTAATATTATATATTCTAATGCTAACTGTGATCAAACTGCTATCTAGGACAAATGTAGTTAGAATGAGTGATTATATTTTGGTTAACTTTCATCTGCTGGTGCATATGCAAGGTGCCTGCTTCAGACTTATAAAAAATGTTTGCGTCGCTTAATGGAAACAATATCCTATTTTATAGCAACAGATGTTCATTCAAGGATACATGGAGGTAATGTGGATTATTACCAAGAAGTGGCATAGAAAAGTATATTTTTGAACTAGAGTAATTGTTTAGAACAACAAACCCATAAGTGAGGAGTCTGTGCTACATGATCACCTACATTAATTCAATAAAAAACACAGAAATTACATTATACGAGGGATGTCTATTTAAGACTGGTACTAATTTTCAGATAACAATTTATTTTAAAAAATTACTCATACAAACTTTTATCTTCTTAAAAATACTTTCCCCCCCTCAATGCTATGCACTTCCCTTACCTTCTTTGCCATTCCTGGAAGACATTCAGAAAGCCATTGCTTGACATCTTCAGGGTCGCCTCTAAAGCTTTGACAGCCATGGTTTCATTGTCAAACCGACACCCCTTAAAGTCTTTTTTGGCCGTTGGTTGAGAAAAAAGTCTGATGGAGCCAGGTTGAGACTGTAAAGCAGATGGGGTACCACAGAGATGCCTTTTTGTGTCAGAAACTCGATAACAACATTAGCAATATGAGGCCTGGTATTGTCGTGATGGAGCTTCCACTTCGCAATAAGGTTCCTTCATTTTTGGGGGATATGATCCTTCATCAAATGTTTCAGGACATTCTTGAAATACATTGCAGTGATTGTAGTGTGTCTTGGAACTGTGTGAGTGTACACCATCCTCTGGTAATAAAATAATGATGACCATGGTCTTATTGGCTAGGTTCTGTGCTCTTGCCTTTTGAGGTGGTGGTTGACCATGTTGCACCTATTCTGTGCTGCTCCACTTCATCTCTGGATCAACAGCACACCTGTGTTTCATCAGCAGTAATGGTATTCTGCCACCAAGCATCACCCTTGTCCTCAACATATTGGGTGGATTTCTCAACTGAAGTCTAAACCACGACTGTGGTTTTCTTATTTTTTGTTGTTTCTATATCAACCATAAAAACTGAAAATCGACGGCTGTTAATTCCTAAAACAAATGTATGAATCATGTCTTTGGTTTCATAACAATTTCTGTGAATTTTCAATCTTTTTTTATAGGTGTTATGGAAACAATAAATAATCTGAAAACCACGGTTGTGGTTTAGACTTCGGTTGAGAAATCCACCCATTGTTTCCAATACTGGCACACATCAACGTGAGTCTGCTTTTTCTGTGGAGTAAGCAGTCGCGGTATCCATCATGCACACGCCCTAGACATGTGCAAATGTTCTTTCAGAATTTTGTGAGTGCTCTCAACTGATATGCCAAGGATGTGTACAAACTGTCTCATGGTCAGACGTGGGTCATCACGAATAATGACACCTGCTGTGTTGATTGTTGTCTCTGTTATGGCAGTAACTGGTGCACCTCCTCCCTGCAATTCAGCAGTTTCCTGTCCATTTTTGAAAGAATGATGCTCAACAAGATATTACAGAATATCCTTAAGATCATCGTAGGTTGCTGTGGCGTTTTTCTTCAACAGAACACAAAACTTTATTGCATAATGCTGCTCCCTGAAATCAGCCATGGCAATGGTGCAACATGTTCATGCTCACAGGCTACCAAACACTCGACTGATGGACCTATTGCTTTGAAACTTTCAGTGATTATCAAGAAGAGTATGTAGTTGCTCTGAGCGTAGATAGATGTTGCAAGCGACGAATTAACGGAGAGAAAAAATTCAAAGCCATTCTTAATTGAACATCCCTTGTAAATATGTAAATAATTCCTAAGCATATTTATTAGCCTTTCTTTTTTTCAAGTCCAGAAATTGCCTGAAAATTCAATCAGAAGTTGACATAAAAATAACCTAAAAGTTGTCATACTATTGTTGGGACATGCCTATAAATAATCATTATTAAAGCAGAATAGCCGAACTACCTGATGCAACTCCTGGCCGATTAAACCAAACCAGCTTCTTGATTAATCAGCCAGGAGTATTCTATGGACAATGTTCTGAAATCATGCTAAAAAAAATAAAAAGGTTACTGATACCTACCTAATCTTTGCATTTATTTAAATGCAGTGGCTTTTGAAATTTTTCATTAGCCAATAATGACTGAGGAAAACAACCAATAACAATATCAAACAATAACGAGAAAGATTATAAAATGTTCATCATCTTTTCCTTCTCTTCCCAGTATCTGTCCACGAAATTGTTGGTTGTTAGGGTTGGGCAAGTTCGGATGTGATCAGCATCCATATCTTCCATAGTGTTGCAGAGGATACATTGTTGAATTGGTAGAAGACCGAGGCGATGAAAGTGTTTACCTAGGCAGTCTTGTCCTGTTGCATTCGTTGCGGAATGATGCAACGGCTACTCTTCTGGGCCAATCTGGCAGTGTAGTTTGGATGGACACTTTCCAAGGTTTGTCAGTCATTTGGAGCTCTAGGGAGGTTCTGAAGGCTTCTCTCACTCTGAAGCGGATGTTCATAGTTGCTCTAGAGTAAGATATAATGTTCGGTGATGTCTGAAGGATGTGGGTTCCTTTCTTGGCCAGCAAATCTGCCATTTCGTTCCTTGTAATGCCACAATGGGAGGGTATCCACTGCAGAGAAACATTTTTACCTGCTATATTGAGATTTCTGATGATCTGTCTACTCTGTAATATTTCTTTGTTAGCAGAAGATGCTAGGTAATTTGCTATTGCAGATATGGCTGCCTTAGAATCGCTTAACATTACAGCATTCAGAAACGATTGAGATCTGCATGTTAGTTGACTCAGAGCTGTCAAATGATGTCTTCCAAGAGAGAGGTATATGGAGAAGATTTGGCAGTGGATTCCTGCTACAGTATTTCCACTCTTATCTAATTGGGAACCATCTGTGTAGACATGGAGCCATTTGTCTACAGGGTATCGAACATGCAATGTCTCCAGAGCTGTAGTTTGAAGTACCTCATCACAAATATCGTTTTTCTTGTGTATTTCCAACAGGTCTAGGTTGTAATTTATGTGATGTAGTTCATGGGGGTTGTTTATTGGGAGCAGTTGAGATCCCTTCCAGGAAACGTCTAGTTGTTTTCTTTTAATTAATGTTTTTTGTAGGAAACCTTGTGTATTGAGCCTACGGTTATGATGTGTGTTTTTAGGAGGGTAGTCGATTTCAGGCAAACTTATTAGTTTTTCATGTACTTTGAGTGCTGATTCAATAATTTCTGATTTTATGTCCATGTTCCTGGTATATTGGAGTATGGAGCTAATCGGAGTTGATTTTACAGCGCCTGATGTAATTCTCATTCCTTGATTTTGGAGTAGTTCCATTTTCTGGGTTAGCTGGCTTGAAGCAGTTATGAGTGATCCACAACAATATTTGATTACTGGTTTAACATAAATTTTATATGTGAGATTTAGGGTCGAATCTTTGAACGCATTAGACCGTAAAAGGCGTTCTCTGCTGAGAAAGTTTTATCCTAATACGATTTTGCTTACTCAGAAATCTATTCATGCGATAATAATTGTTGAAATTCGTAAGCTACCTGATGAGGTAACTTAAGATAGAAACTTATTGTGAGAATCCCAAAGGGAACCGATGGTAACCAATGTAGTTTGAAACCTTGCCGCTTTATCCAAGATGTCGGACCTTGAAGACTTCGATCATGTTTTTGGTACATGTGGAGAAGAGGAATTTGATAGTCTACCAAAGAATTCAACTGGAAGAACAGGAGAATCGGCGTAATATTGCGGGATGCAAGCGTAAATGCGTTCCTCTATAGCAGACAAAGATAACGTAAGTGGTTTTATCGCTGAGAATTCTGGGTAATTTCTTGCCAATATTACAAAAATGACGACTTTCATGCATGACCAGTTAGTGGGTAGCTAATTCGATCTTTGCACTTGCTCACGGTGAGTCAGCTCACCAGTGATTGGAAGTAATTTGAGTAGAGACTAATGTATTTGCATACGACCCTTAATGTTGATGTAGCACAACCCCATTTTGTACCAGCCAGTCTCTTCAGAACGTTGAGTCTTTTAGAAGTTCTCATGGTTATGTCGGCTATGTGTTCTTTCCAGGTAAGTTTAGTATCTAAAGTAACACCTAGATACTTGTATTTAGTAACATGATCAAGCGGAGTGTTGTTAAGGTTTATGGATGGTTTTATTTCTTTATGACAAAGAGAAAATGTCTGGCACATTGTTTTGGATACATTTATTGTCATGGAATTTTCCGTACACCATTTACTCAGTTCTTTAAGTGCAGTGTTGAGGGGAACTTCAATTTTTTCTTTAATTTTGGTTTTGGGGGCTGCAGTCCACATTACAAGATCATCTGCAAAAAGCAGGGCATTTATCCCATTATCTTTGGTTAGAGCTGGTATCAGGTCATTAACATAAATATTGAATAAAGAGCAGCTTGATACTGCCCCTTGTGGTAGACCAGTTTGAAGTTGTTTAAGTTTTGAGGTGGCATCTCCAAAACGGACTTGACAGTACCTTTGACTAAGAAAGTTTTTGAACCACTGGAGCATTTCCCCATGCACTCCACATTTGAAGAGTTTTAGGAGTAGATTTGTTCTCCACACTGAGTCATATGCCTTTCTGAAATCAACATATATTACAGTTGTAATAGGGCCTTTATCTTTAATGTGTTGGCTGAGCAACACAACTTGTTGTTCTGTTGAGTGATTGTGTCTAAAGCCAGCTTGGGCAGGGTGGATGATATGGTTTTCCATATACCAATTTAATCTGTTGACTATCATTATTTCCATGGTCTTTGAGAGGTGGCTTGTTAATGAAATTGGTCTATAATTTTCCATATCTTTATTTGTCTTCAGGATGGGTCTTATTACAGCTTTTTTCCACTGTGATGGGACTGTAGAATTCCAAATTGTATTAAATAGACACAGTAATGTAGCACGTGCATTATGTCCCATATGGCAGAGGAACTCAGTGAATATATCATCAAGTCCTGGTGATTTTCAGGTTTTGAGGTTGTTTATTGTGATGTTTAGTTCATAGGGGGTAAAATCTTTGTTAAAAATTTCATTTTCCTTATAATCTGTAATATATGATTCCCCAGAACTGTCTGCTAAAAGTCGTCGAAGTGCCCTATCTTGTTGTTTGATGTATCGTGTCTTCTTCTGCGATGAGGAATAATGCATAGCAAAATTATTGGCGATCGTTTCATCTGATGTTAGAATGTTGTCTTTAGATTTAATAGGCTCTTTCTTTGGGACATTAATTCTGGATTCTATATGGCTTCTTGCTATCTGTTTTATAATTGAGTTTGGAAATGAAATTATGAAAACTGGATCGTTTAGCTTCTGTTACCTTGCATTTAAATATTGCAGCTGATTGTCTCCACATCCTTACATGGGCTAGGTCTCTAGATGTGTCTGCTTGTCTACGTAGTTCGTCACGCTCTTTCTTCAGTTTATCTAGATCTTCATTCCAAAAACATTTATATTGTTTCTGTTTTCCAAATGGGATTGCCATTTTTGCTCTATTAAAAGATTATGTTGATTTGGTTGCAGATCTTATCTGGATGTTGGGCAAAATTTATTTTACTTCTCTCTAATTCAGATTCTAGAATGTTTGTGTACTTCGACCAGTTGGCCTTTTTGAAGTTCCATGATGATTTTGATGTGCACTTCTTATTGTCATTATGTTGTAGTTGTATTTGGGCTAGAACTATACGATTCCTGGGTCTTCTATAATCTCTCGTGTTGTCTGATGATGAGAAATATCTGATGAAACTAAGAGGAGATCTGGGTTAGTTCCAGTGCCATTATAGTGGAGGAAAGTGGGGGTATCTGTCCTAATCCAATGTACATACTAATCTAAAAGTACCTACCTAACATTAACTGAATAAACATACTAACAAATTGGCTATAAGTGTAAGTTTGAAAATCATGTTGGCAACTTTCAGTAACTGTTGATATACTTTGTGGGCTGTTGCATGATTCATAGGTGCTCATCTTGCCTAGAATAATCATCTTAGATGGCACTACAGCCCATTTTGAGCCCTGGCCACTGACAAGATCTTTCTCCGTTCTTCCTTGTCTAATGCCTTCCTTCTTCATCCTCTTACACCAAGCTTCATAAGATTTCCTTCTATTTCATCTAACCATAAGGATAACATATTCCAAATCACAATCATCAAATCATGATCCTTTTTTCCTTGCAGTTTGTCGTCCAGTGAGATGTTGGGCTTCAATCTTGTTCACTTTCTTGAGAATGGATTTTTTATAGAATTGGGTTGTCAGCCCATGCCAAACTTGGACTGCATTTTATATCCGTGGAGTTAGGGTGGCCCGGTAAACCCCCAGGCACTGGGTGTTCGTGTTAGTCGCCTTCTAAGACATGCATGAACTGTAATAAATAATTTTTAATTTTTTTTTATTTAGGTAAACTTTTTTCGCTCACCTCATTCTTCTTCCTTTTAAACTAGTTTTGGCACAATCTTCGGTACTATTGTCAGTATTTGCCCACTTACAACTGTTATTCTGTTGTCCTGAAGAGCTGTCTCTTGCTCCCACTGAAGATTGTGCTGAAACCAGTTTAAAAAGAAGAAGAATATGAGGTGAGTGATAAAAGTTTTCCTAAATAAATAATACCTCATAGTGTGAATTTCTAAAAAGTAATGCAATAAATAAGTTGGGCCTGCCGTCATCTTACCTCATATTTTGTTTATTAGGTAGAACCTCATAATGTTACTTTGTATTGGATTTTCATAACATGCATGAACTATGTTACAGCAATTCTTCTACTGAGCCACTACACAGGAATCTTACCTAGATTAGTCCATGGTTTTAAAATTTTGTTACAAAAAATATGGATTTTAGTCTAGTTTTCAAAAAGTTATGGGAAAAAAATAGGTTATTTTATGCCAGGAGTGCATGTGTGAATGTTCCAAAAAATAAAAACAACTGACTGGTAGCATCGTGTTAGCCAACATAAAACACATTACTCCTATCAGATTGAATTTTTTTTATAATCTATTCACTTGTTATTAAGTCCTTTTGCCACAAAATATTCTATTCTCATTTCATTTCAGTTGGTGAGGAAATGGGTAAATTAGATACACACCAGATTAGTTTACAGTTTACTGGATAATCTGGTGTGCACTTAAGGATAAGTTAACTATTCTGTTTGAAAAATGACTAATGGATGTTTTACATTGTAAATATGGCCATTTTCCATTAAAATTACCTTAATGCATTTTTTTAAATCAACATATACATTAACATTCTGCAACAATATAATGTGCTTTCTTTTTTAATTTCAATTTATATAGGTGCACTCCTGGTATAAAATTCCAAAAGAAATGTTTTGCAAACTCTTAATTTTGACTAAAATCCAACATAACTTAACATTCACCCAACCACTCTCTGTAATCTGGAGGATAAAGAAATGCTGCAGCTCTGAAAAATTGCATATATTTTGTCCTGTCATAGAAACTTTCACCTGAACATTAATTAGATAAATCTCTGACACAAAATGTACTTTATCCTTTCCTATTTTGGCACATTTTCCTGAACTTCACACCATTGTTATTCAATATTTTATGCATATGCATCAGTTTTCATATTCATAAAGTTTAAACTTTGCTTTAATATTAAATGTTTGTAATCAAAACTCTCTCAATTCTTATAACCTTATTTCAAAAAGAAAAATTAACACTTGAACTGGGACTTAAATCCTGGACCTCTAATTCTATGCATGAATATTCAATCCATTACAGTAATCAAACTACAATATAAATGTTAACATTTCTTTCCTCACATTAAATCATCCGAAGGCAGATAGACGATACTACCAATAGCCAATGGCCAGATTCTGTTAAAGAAATATTTTTAATGAGGTTACACTACCTTTTTAAGTAAAAAAGCCTAATATTTTGATGTAATAGTTTTAATTTTAATGCTTTCCAATATGTTAACGTTTGTATCCTAGCTTGAATGGTGTAATGGATTGCATATTTGTGTGTAGAACGAGAGGTCCAGGGTACAAGCTTTAATTTTTATTTTCAAAATAATATTGTCCAGTATTGGAAAGTATTAAATTAAAAAAAAATATTACATCAAAATTTTATAACCTTAATCTCCAATTATTATTATGTACATTTGGTCTGGTCTCCTTGTATTCCGTTAATCAAATCAACTGAATCCCACACAAATAACTTTCAGCTTATCATAAAAAAAGTGAATGGTTGAGAATATTTACAGATGGTCTCCATTAACAATGGACAAAGTGCAGGAACAGGTGTACATTACAAACAATTTTTCACAATATATAGCCCTTGATGAGCATACTAACCATTATGATGGTGAACTGGCTGCAATCAAAACAGCATTACAAAATATCTTACATCAAACAAAAATTATTTATCCCTCCAGACTCTAAATCTGCAATAGAAGCTATCATAATTTAGAGCAATAAAATGATCAACATTGAGGAAATAAACATCATTAAAACAATAAAGTTAAGGTTCACTTCAAGCCGGAAAGTTGGAGGTTCGAGTTCTAATAGGTTCAGGATTTTTAAACTGTCCTATAAACCTTCTGATGGCAGTATGGATCTGGGGTTGACCCAGCTTCTATCTGAAATGAGTACTAGACACTTGTTCTGGAGGTAAAAACACACATCAGACTGGGCTGACATCTCATCTAAAAAAATAGAAGCCTTAACTTCCTACTATGCTTGGGCATCCTGATGTATGCACTGGAATCGCTTTACCTATAACTACAAGGAAACCTGCCAATGTTTGAATTGTGAGTAATGAACATGCTAATCGCTAGCCAAATGGGTGTCATGATGGAAAGTACACCAGCAAGATTACTAGAAATGAACAAACACCATGTTGCAGTTCAGCAAAGATAGTAAAGAAAAACTGTAATAAAAGGCAAAGCCTTTCAAAACATGAAGGACTGAGTTGATCTTTTTAGCATGCCAAGGAGAATTGGCCGTGTTTAGATTAGAAACTGGACATGTTCCAGTGCCAAACATCTATTCGAGATAACTGTGCAGTTTACGTGATGAAGCTGGTATGATGAACTGAAGCCTCCTAGAAGACTTCAAGGGTTTAACAAGCACAAGCAGCACTGTTTATGAAGCCAGGGAAAAATAGCATGCAGTGCCATTGGACAACAACTAATCACAAAAAAAAAATGCTATTATATGTCATCACCTCATAACTAACCGCAAACACTATTTCCACATCTATTCCATTAGATTACACAGTCCTGCAATTTTTTTATGCGGCACAGGGTTTAACAGGTCTCTAAACCTAATTTTGGTATGCTGAATTGAAATATGTTAACAATTTTTGTATCATCTAAGATTATTTTTTCCATGTTGAATTAAGTATTTATTACTTATTGATTATATGTTATAGCCATAATCGTTTAAATTGCTGTAAAAAACTAGAGGCTTGAAACAATATTAATTCTACATTTAAAACAGTTTGAAATAAATAAGGAATACTAACATACCTTAAAACACTAAAACTCTATTTTCTCCTCTTCTTAGCAAGAAATGAACGGTGAGTTGTTTGGCATTTGTGGTCCTGCCGACGATTTTTTTCTTACCAAAGTCGGCAATCATGGAGTCATCCCATCGACCTTAGTACCTCATTTCCATCTCTTTTATGTTTTAATGGAATATCTCACAATATTCTTCACTTAGTGCTCCTAAATTCTCTGGGAAATGTTGAAAATGATAGTGGAGAAAGTGTAACTTTCGAGCATGGTTTTTACAACATCCTTATATTGATCATCTTTAACAATACCCAGAAACATATCAATGACATCCTTGTATGATTCCTAAGCTTGTAGTTCCACATCAGACGTACAGTTTATGACAGTAATATCCTAATAAGTTTGTAAATCTGTGGCCTATCAAAAACATCTTCCTTCACTTTTGCCCCAACAGTAACGGAAATTTTTAGCAGTAAATTGATAACAGGAGCCATTTTTGTCCAAACTTTAACAAATTGCTTCATTAATCCTAGTTTTATGTGCAAAGGAGATAGCAATATTTTTTTCAGAAACAACTAATGGGTGATTTATATCATATTTTTGTCCCTGGCACCAGTTGTTTTCTTTTCTGCTAATTATTAGCTTTCCAGAGTCTTTCACTGGCTCTAGAGTCCCATTCACACATAAAGTACAGAAATTTTGTGTTCCCTCCTTGTCCCAATAGAATACCACACACCTTAAGGTCACAGCACACATACCATTTGTGTTCATTATATATATATTTTTACATGTTTTTATATGTTTCTTTCATGTACACTGAATGAAGTATTGGAACTGAATCTAATTTATTTCCATTATGCAGAAGAACATCCTTTAGACTTCTTTTGCTAGAGTCAATAAATAGATGCAAATCTGCTAGTTCATAATGATATCATAACAGTACACTACTTTACTTCCTCCTCCATTATGAATTACTTTTGAAGTTCTTCTTCACAATGTCTATAAAAAGTTGTACCAGGAGCTAAAAGATAGTCTTCTTTTAATCTCAATCTTAAAAGTTCACGTTTTTCTTTTGTAAGACCCAAATTGTTTAATTTTAATTTTGATCGTTTGATAGAATGTGGATTGTTGTCTTGATTCTAGGGAACACATTGGAATTATCATCTTCTGTGCTGGAGGTGGAAGGAGTGCTAGTACTACTCTCTTGTAATGTTGTAGATGGTGTTGGAATTGGAATATCTGGCATATGTGCTACAGGTCTAATTTCTGATGGCAGATTTGGATATGTAATGGGCTCCTTGTTTTTCTTATTAAACCCCAATATTTTGCACAAACAAAAATAACAATATATATGGCTTTCACGGCCGGAGTTATTATGATGATCTTGCAGAAGATTTCCGGGCGGTTGGCCATGGTCTTGAGGCTTGTAGTTCCCTGACGTTTTGCCATACTGCGTCTGGCATCCTCAATGGTTGTCTTGAGACTGGCAATTTTGTCAACTACCTGCCCTATTTTCGCGGATAAATGTATAAATAGGGCAGGTAGTTGACAAAATTGCCAGTCTCAAGACAACCCTTGAGGATGCCGGATGCAGTCCCTGGCGAAACGTCGGGGAACTACAAGCCTCAAGACAACGGCCAACAGCCCAGAAATCTTCTACAAGATCATCATAAAAATAACATTCATTATAATGATTTTGTTGTTTTCTCCAAACCAATGGTACACCAAATGGCAAAGATGAACGGTCCCGATACCACTGTTTTAAAGTTTCAGTATGTTTTACACAACACATGCTGAGCTAAATTTTTGTACTGATCTCCTAATTTCATTTTAAAATATGCTAGATATAACTCTTGATAAACTGAGTAATCGGCCACGGTGGACTAGTGGTTATGCTCCATGCCTCTGATCCCGAGGTCGCAGGTTCAAACCCGGCGGGGGTCGATGGATTTTTTTAGGACAGAAAAATCCAAGGAGTAAGTCCTCCGGGAGGGACTTTAAGCCATGGGTCTCGAGTCTGAAGATTTTCAGGCTCGTAAAAAATCCTTAAGCCTGAATGAAAAAGCCTCTAAGCAAAATTTACCAAATTTTCCCATCCTAGTACTACCTTGGTTTCCTAGATGTCCGTATGGGGTGGAACGCTGGCCACAGACCACTCAAAATGACATCTATACGAAAACAAGTGTAACTAAATCAGTATGGTTCAAATTCTTCCCTATAGGGGAGAGCGCCTAAATCTTTGTAAAGGGAAATTATTGGCTTACAATTATAAACTGAGTAATGTTTCTCTTCTGCTGCTTTATTACATAACACCCATAAATATAACGAAAATAGTTTGGGTTGTTGACACAACTTCTTGTAGACATACCACTTGAACTTGTCATTGTTACACACTCAGAAACTTATTTTTACTTCTGAACACAATCTCAGTCACAAGGTTTAAGTGATACCAAAAATGCGAGGAGTACAGTAAATCAATGTACAAAACTTGTGAAAATAATTTATTTCAGATTGGCCACACAAATAACTATAGTTTGACCAATAGATCTGTGCCCCTGTAAGGTATGCAAACTAAACACTAATTCTCTGCCTCGGTAAATCATTTCCCTCCCTGTATTCCTATCTCTCTCTTTTACTTTGCCCCTCCCACTACTCAGCCTTCTTGTGGGACAGGTTATTAGGTTATTTGCACTTACAGTCCAGTGTTGTCAACTCAACATGAACACTATAGCTCGGAGTGGTGAAAGAAATATTATTAAGCAAATAATAAAAGTCAATCAGCGTCATTAGACATACTTAAATATGAAGTATTCAAGATCCATGACACTGTTTGATGGAAGTTTGGCAACATCCCTACTCAGAAAGTTATCCTGGCTGCTGTTTGAGTGGTGGAAGGAAAGCATTTGGAATGTAGTGAGTGCAGGTGTAACTTTCTTATGAACGACTGTGGTGCTAAAAGGACACAGATCAGTTGATCCGATAATAACAAACTAACTGGGACTATAGAACCCATAGGTTCATGGCCACACGAACATAAGCTCTCCATACATCCCTATTCTGAGCTAATGTTTTCCAATCATTCCCTGTATAATCTACTTCCCTCAAATCATGGTTAATGTTATTCTCCTACCTCATTCTTGGTCTACCAACTGGGTGTTTTCCCTCTGGTTTTCCTACAAGAAGCTTCCATGCACATCTTTCATTCCCATTCGTGTCACATGTCCTGCCCATCACAGTCTATTCGTTACTGTACTCCACAGAATGTTTAATTTGAACACCTCTGACATATAAGCAATTATATTTGATTTTTTATACAAATCAGTCTTAATTTTAAAAAGTTTGTAACTATTTAACTCACATTAATGTTTAATTTGAACACCTCTGACATATAAGTAATTATATTTGATTTTCTATATTTCAGTCTTAATTTTAAAAAGTTTTAATAACTATTTAACTCACACTAACCTATGTGTGTGTCATTTTTATGCAGCGTATCCAAGCGGTTTTAGGCATGATACCTTGAGCAGAGCTATGAGATTAGTGCTATTCAGTCTTAAAGGAAAATAAATTTTCTCTGGAATTTTGACCAATATGGAACTAGTGCTCGCCCAGAATCTTGAGGAATTTGGGTAGCTACTACAATAAATAGCTCCAAGTTGAGAAAACAAGCTAATAATGGCTGGGGGTTCTGACATACTAACCAGATTTCACTCCTAAACTGGCTGGATGATTGTTCATCTCTGTGATTAACACATGTGAATGTGAGGCCAATAGCCAACCAAGGACTCGCTAGGCCTGTTGTGTCATGGAGGGAGAGGAGATGTAAGGAGAGATATCTAATATGGAAAAATATAAATACAACAAACTAACTCACTGACTGTCACTATCCAACCTGGAAGTTCATTGCACAGACATAAGCTCTCCATATATTCCTATCCAGAGATGTTATCCAAAAATTTCCTGTGTAATTTGCTTCCCTGAAATCATGGTTAATTTTATTTTTCCGCCTCATTCTTAGCCATCTACTGGGTAATTTCTCTCTAGTTTTCCTACAAGTAATTTTCATGCCCCTCTTTGTTTCGTCCCCTTCATAATCCATGAGACTTAACTGTTTTTATTATGTCCCATTTCCCATAAAGATCAAGTAGCTCATTGTTATATAGTTTTCTGGATTAATCTATTTGTCTCTCTTCGGTATAACATTTTTCCTAAAAATGTTTTTCTTAATTACTCCAAATCTTTTCTCCTCCCTTAAAGTAAGAGACCCATTTAATATAACTTGAAAAACAACAGTTTCATATATTTTTAACGAATATTGAGAGAATTTGGGATGACAAGAATCCCTTTAATGCATGTGTTTCCAGAATTTAGGAACTACAAGAAACTATATAAATTTTTTAATTCCTTAAGCAGAATCTTATACTCAGTTATTTACAGATGTATTCTATATAATTCAGTGTTTTCTTGTTGGTGATAACCATGATGTGTTGTGAAATAAGGCAGTGTGTAGCTAACAACAAAACTCTTTGATATTTTTATTAGTTATTACATACATCTCAATGATGGACAAAAATGATTTATCCATCATTGAAATGTATGAAAAAAATAATAAAAACATCAAACAAACCGTACTGACTCTATAATGTAATGTAAAATTCCCAAATAAATATCTTCTTAATAAAGAAGCCGCCATTGCAAGATAGAAGCAAAGGTTTCATAGCATTTGGTACATGGGAATTAACTGCATATATAAGAGAAAAATTTGCATTTAGATTGGAACTTGCTCAGTCGGTAGAGTATTGGCCTAGAAAGCCAAAGGTCTTGGGTTCAAGCTCCAGTCTGAGCATATAATTTCTCTCTTCAAATATTAACAAAACTCTTGTTAAAATTATATTGAAACTTGAGGTGAAATAAAATTAAACATCTTTAATATTTGATTTGTGAAATATGCTATCATAAAAATACCTAGAATCCTGAATGATGATTGGACTATTAACTTATCAGGTATAAGTTTACAAAAGTCCATCAAGCAGAAACTGTGTAAACTAAGCAAATTCCTCAGCAAGTTGAGTTAATGGTCGAATTTTGCTGATTTACATAATACGAGGGTGGATCAAATATAAACTGGAATTTGTATCTGGAGGCTCTGGTAGCAAACTGCAAAGGTTGTGGTTTAGAGGGGAAATTGGTGGGGGTGTCTGGAGTAGGGATCTTGATGTGTCACACTCCGAAGAGCGGTCGCTTGCTTCAGTATGCCATAAGCGAGCAAGATGTACACACGTCTGTTGTGCAACACATTATTATTAAGTTTTTTGGCGAAAGAAGGCACTAAACCTTCTGAAATTTTGAGAAGGCTCCATGTGCAGTTCGGGGAAGCAACCCTTTCGAAGACGCAAGTGTATGATTGGTGCAAAAAAATTTTAGCGGGCCGGGATTCAGTGGAAAATGAGCCCCACCAAAGACGGCAACGAACAAGCATCACTGCAGACAACATTCATGCTGTATGGGACCTTATTGAGGAGGATCGGCGCATAACAATATCTAAAATTGTCTGCCAGGTGGGTTCCTCGGCTCCTCAGCCAGGAACTAAAAAATTTGCACCAGGAAGTGTCTCAGAGGCATCTGAGTCGCTATGAGGAGGAAGGGGATGATTTTCTGAATCGCATTGTGACCTCTGATGAAACTTGGGTTCATCATTACACCCCAGAGTCAAAACATTCCAGCATGGAGTTGCGAGAGCGAGGTGCAGCTGGACCATTTAAGGCCAAAACATGCCTTTCTGCTGGAAAGGTCCTTGCGACTGTTTTTTGGGACTCTGAAGGAGTTTTGCTAGTGGATTTCCTTCATGAACGACGAACAGTGAATGCAGAGTACTACTGCCGGCTTTTGGTCATGAAAAAGGCAGCATATCACAACAAGCGCCGCTGGAAACCGATCCGAAATGTGATTGTTCTGCATGACAATGCAAGGCAACACACTGCTTGGTTGACACAAGAAAAACTGATGAAAATGCATTGGATACCTCTGGAACATCCTCCTTACAGTCCAGATTTGTCACCTTGTGACTACCATTTGTTTGGGCCACTGAAAGAAGACCTGGGAGGAAGGCGGTTTGGTGACATGCAGCGGTAGAGGAGTTTGTGTGCAACTGGCTGACTACACGTCATCCCTCATTCTTCAAGGACGGCATCAAAAAGTTGCCAACTCGATGGCTAAAGTGTGTTGGAAATGCAGCAGACTATGTAGTTGAGGTGGTGGTTTTGTATTTTTTTGTTAATTCAATAAAATTGTAAACAATTCCGGTTTATATTTGATTCACCCTTGTACATATATATGGAGAAACTCAATTTCTGATTCCCTTTTTTTTTTAAGTGTCAGACCACAGTGAAAAATTTTTAATTTTGTGTTTCAGGTAAACTCCCACTTCTGATGCTCAGATTTTGCTTATTTTTAAAAAAACACCTCATTTTATTTTAATAGCATATACTGAGTTTCATTGGAAATCATTGAAAATTATGATCACTAGAGCAATTTTTAAATTTTTGTTTCAGGTGAATTATACCTAATGGTCCAATTTTGCTGGTTAACAAACTCAACATTTTATTGAAATTGATTGCTATATACTAAATTTGGTTCCGATAAAACAAAAATAGTAGCTACTAGAGCATTAACACATACACACACATATATTTATATTTTATTTTGGTCATGAACTTTTTTTCCCTACTAGATAGGATCGGTGAAGATCTGTAAAAATGTCTCAAAAAGTAGGTGTAATTTTATTGTAATGGTAGAAGCAAATAAAGATGATATCACATACTTTTTTTTTCTCTTACATACCTACAGTCAATAGCTTTAGACACATCATTTGTATCCCCCAAAACAATCTGATCGCTTCCTGTTGCTCAAAATCACAGTGTTAATAAAAGCTGTTGAATGGGTGTAAATGTGTGATTTCTGTCAGTGTGGTATTCAAGAGTGAGTGATTAATGGCTTAGCTCATTGTTGAGCCATAGCCTCTCCTTTGTCAGGAGTTAATAGACCAAGTTAATTTTATTTACCTTATTTGCCCAGAAATGTCCTGAATGGCATGTGGTCAACACACTGATTCATTGATACATCTAGGAGGCAACTAATGTATTACTAGGATGTTTGAGAGTGATAAATGTTGCCTAGAGGTCTCTTTGTCGAGGCTTAAGGATCTTTTACGAGCCTGAAAATCTTCAGATTCGGGACCCATGGCTAAATAGCCCCTCCTGGAGGACTTGCTCCTTGGATTTTTCCATCCTAAAAAAATCCATCGACTGCGGCTGGGTTTGAACCTGTGACCCTCAAAACCAGAGGCAAGGAGCATAACCACTAGTCCACCACAGCCGATTTATATTCTAGCCTAACTTCAATTTCTTCTAGAAGTTTTAATATCACTGCTTTCAAAAAGTGGTAACTTTCTAGAATTTTTTTGTCAGATGGCTCATCAAATTGATTATTCCGCATACAGAATTTAATGTTCCCCAACCATTCTTCATTCTCCAAATAGTGCAGTTGCAATAGCTGTGCATAAAACCTTCCACCATTTTGCATAATTAGATAAACAAATCCTTTAAATTTTTAATGAAGCAGAACTATCACATTAATATAATGCGTCATGAAATATACATTTTCATGTTGGTGAAACAAGAAAGTTCAATAACAATCATTAAAATTCAGTAAAAGCTCCGAGTTCCATTATTCGCGTTTTGATTATTTGCAGGTTAAAAAATTGTGACAATTCCTGTATTCATGGCTAAAAATTTATTTATTCGCAGACCCAGAAGGGTTAGTATCCGATATTTAACGCATCAGCAACTTTTTTTTTACTGCACGTGTCAAGGCAGCTTTTATAAAAAGCCATTCAAACCAAATGGACAAATAAATATCAAAGTAAAACAAACTTATTGTCACTAAGCCTAAAGTTTGTTGTTAAAAAACTGTCACCTCTGTATTTCACATGCCGTTATTCCATTGATAAATGCCGCCCTCACCATGATCGGTGTTTCAATGTTTCAACATGTCATTATTTGCAATAATTTTGATTGAATAACTCGTGTCTCTTCTGCTTTGTTCCCAATTTATAATGTCAAGTAAAAGGAAAGAAAAATTTGTTTTGAAGTGGAAAAAAGTAGTGTTCCCGCTTAAAGTAAAAGTATAAATGCAAGACCGTTTACATGTTGGCGAGTCGTTTGTATCCATATCACAATGTTTCGATGCTAATGAATCAACTGTATAATTCATCAAGAAATTCGAAGACAAATTCTATTGCTGAATATCAATCTGAATTGAAAGACCTTTTAAAAGCAGCAAAACAGGAAAAGAATTACTAAGGTCTTTAAGCCCTTGCCTAACGCTGACGTAATAATTAATTGAAATTATACAAAATCTCTAATTAAATTGATTTTATTTTGATAATGTTATTTTGGAACCTTGGAATGTATCCCCCATATACCCATATAAATTACCATTCCATTTCATGGTTTCTGTATTCATGGCATATTTATGGAACATTCCTCCACGAATAAGGAGCTTTAACTGTAATTAAAAGAAGCATTAAAATGATAATGAAGGTCGGTGAAACCGGATATCTTAATATATAAAAAATTTCGTGTCACGTTGTTTGTCCGCGATGGAATCCTAAACTACTGAACCGATTTTAATAAAATTTTGCACACTGTGTGCAGTTTGATCCAACTTGAGACTTAGGGTAGTTTATAACTAAATTTATAGTCACATTATTTTTTATTGCAAATTATTTGTTTATTATTTAACAAAGAGTTATAATTATCTGTGAGTTCCATACGATTCTAACAGATGGCGATGTAAGGTAATTGGTTTATTATTTAACAAAGAGAGATCCAGATAGCTGTGCTTTTTGTTGCAACCGCGAATTTCAATTGAATTACAAATATTGACTATTTCATAATTTAAGTGTGTTCAGTGTTTATTTTATTTTCAATATTATTAATTTCGTGTGTAAGTATTAGTTTTAAGTAACCTGGCTGATTTTATGTGTAAGTATTAGTTTTAAGTAATCTGGCTGAAAGACAGCAACTTTGTTTAAATTTTTAACGTATACCTTAGCCACAGCAATGCGTGGCCGGGACTTCTAGTGAGTTTATATATAATTTAACAAAACAATTCATTTGGAATAGAATTGAACCTATTAAGAGTAAAATGATAATGTATTAAACATATTTCAAACCAGTTTTAACATATGCACCAGATACTTATATACCAGTATAAAGAAGGTATTGGGCAGAATATAAGATACAGAAATAAAATTCCTGCTCATAATAATGCATAAAACCAGAAAAAATAGAATACAAAATGATGAAGTTAGGGAGACATTAAAGTTAGAAAAATTAACAGACATAGAGATTAATAGATTAAAATGGATTGTACATCTGAAAAGAATGGATACTGGAAGACTTGCATAGATAATGTTAAGTTACAATTTTTTAATATAATTGTTGAGATTCTTTTTACTGAGACAATTTTTTCTGACTGATACCGTATCATGTTATATTCAATTTCAACTGCATATTATTTGTCCATTGTTGTGTCTGCACAACAGTGGACAAATAATCATTGCAGTTCATAGTTAAATATGGGAAATAACATTATGAGGTTCTTAATTCGTAAATTAACGACTCATAATGTCGGTTGAAAATGAGAGAGATCCTTCTCTTGAAAACTAGTTCCCATGTTTAAAGAAACATAAAATATGAGGCAAGATGTAAAAGTGACTCAATTTACAAATCATTGCAATCATGACTCGTCTTCTATCCTTTGACTAGAAAATAATCCCAGTCAAACTCAATTTTTTACACTGCTACAATGGAAATGATTGCAGACACAACAGTGGACAAATAATCTGCAGTTGAAATTGAATATAACATGATACCTGGTAGAAAAGTCGGAAAAAATTGTCTCACTAAAAAGAATCTCAACAATTATATTAAAAAATTGTAACAGTAAAGTTGAGCAAATGATTTTCTTATAGAAGTTAAAATCAACTTTTATAAGATTCATGATGTGTTCCGTTGAGGTTCATTCAAAATTAATACAAAATTATAGAATATTCACCTGAAAGGTCCGTCTCCTCAACTTAATTATCATTTAACTGTAGCGCTTTCGGGACTTGTCCCAAAGTTAAAATGTGTGCTAAATATGCAGTACAAGTTCATATATTCTGACTGGTTCATGGAGACATTATGATGCTAATTTTAAGTTGCTGGTAATTAGGGGATAATTAAATAAAAACTGAGAAATATTAATTCATCCCAAAAATCATTTGGTGGGACCAATCACAAATCATTGAGTGTGTCCATGAGAAAAGAGATGGTTTCCCTATCACATGAGAGCTGATTAGGATGAAAGAGCTGGAAATAAAGTGTGAACTTGTACAAACAGGCATTTAAAGCCAGTGTTGACTAGTGTGTAAGTATGATGAAAAGATAGCAGTGGTGGTGGTGATAAAGATGATGACACAGTAAGAAAATTCTTAAAATTGGGGGTCATCTTATTTTCGGGTAAATGCAGTAAATTGCATTGTTGGTACTATTTGATCTTGAGATTGTGCACCGTTTGTAGATGGTTTTACAATATTCTGCTTTATAGAGGAAAACTGTACAAGGTATTTTTATAGAGCAACACAAGTGATATTACTTTTTCTATATCAAAGTTATCTAGTAATTAGAACAGCAACACAGAAGGATTTGAGGAACCATCAGAGAACACTGGTGTTCTTCAAGAGTGTCCTCATTCTCCACTACGAGGATCGCTAGATAAGTTTTGAAACATTGCAACAATGGACTGTGATAGAGTTTACATACATATTACATCTTTTGAGAGTAATCTTCAGCACATTCTGTCCTCTTGAACCACATCTGAAAGGAGCCACTCATTCTCAGACATTGCATCTTGCTCCTCCAATTAGGCAGCAACAGCATTTTCTGGGCTGGAGAATCCATGTTTGCACATAAGTTTGGAAAGAGGAAAATGTCTCACAGAGTCAGGTTTGGTTTATAGGCTGTATGAGTCTTTTCAAGATATTGAATTGTTACTAGCTGTACGGAAAGAGGCATTGTCATAGTGGAACAGAAATCCCCACAAACTAGTCCTTGGTTGCTTCTCCTTGATTTCTGATAAGACTTTAGGAAGATAGACTTCTTTGTACCATTTAGTGGTAACTGTCATCAGATCTTCTACATTTATTAATTTTATTTAGTCTTTTAGATTAGTGACTAAATCCTTTATTTTAATTTGTCAGATGCCTCTTTCTTTGCAACAAGTGGTCAATCACTTTCTTCCCTATACTCCTGATTCTCTTGATTGTAGTCAGACATTACTAATCTCTGGAAGATCCAGATTGATGATTGGCGTGGTCATACTGGTATATCCAAGTTTCATCGCCTGTTAGGATGTCTTAAGTTAGTAGGAGTCCTCATTATTGAATCTCTTCAGCATTTCTCTGCACCATTCAATTCAAGTGTATTTCTGTCTTATTGACAAGTGGTGCAGTATCTATTGAGAAGATATTTTCTTAAATATTGGTGAAATAGGGTGAAAACATTTGGCAAACTAATCTCTAGGACCCTCCTTGATATCCTTATAGGTCAATCACAGATCTTCCTTGATAAAAGTCTCCACTGGATAGGTGTTTTCTTTTGATACCACTGTTGTTGACCTTCCACTTATCTCCTCTTCTTTAGGCGATGTTATCCCCATCTTAAATTCAACAAACCAGTGGAAAACTTACACACAAAGGAGTGAGGTCCCGAAGTGCTTGTCTTGAGTTGCTTATCTATCTTGACAGAAATGTTGAATGTGTCCTAACATCCCTTTTGCATGAATAATAAATTTTATTAGACACCCGCGGGTTCCAAGGCTAAGCCATTTAGCCATGCTAATTTTTTTTTAAAATGGGCCAAAAAATTATATTAAAAGAGTGTAAAATGTGTGAAAATTATAGCAGGATGGCAGCAGGTATTAATTTGATGTTATGATGGTGTTAAATTTGGTGCAGTGAGCAGCTGTGTTATCATAGATGGTGTGATAATGTATAATCAGTGTTTGAGCCCAAAGGAACAGAGCCAGTCCTCGCGCAGGTTACTGTCGTGTTGGTGTTAATTTAAAGTATGATAGTGGTCACCCATCCAGTAGTTGGGAAGGTCAGCCATCCCCTCGGCAGCCAGGCTCGGTGTTAATTATCACCGAGGGTCCAGATTTTTAGCTGGTTGATGCCAATGGTGTTGGGGGTTAGTGTGTATCTTTGCATTTAGGAAAATGTTGGTGAATTTCCAGTCATGGACCGCCTGGAAAATAATTGACTTAGAAAAATTTCCACAGGTCTATGAGACCGCTAAGGCCCTTTACCGAGACCTGGGAAGTTGTATTTGGCAGGCAGTGAGCCTGCGGTGTAGGGTCCTTCATTCCTGGTGGAATGATGAGGACTTAGAACATTTTTTGAGATGTTGAACTTGGTGTATTTCCACAGGTCTAAGCCGAGACCTGGGATGGTATGTTTGGCGGGAAGCAAGTCTGAGTTGCTTCAGTGTTGCTGACTAATTTAAACGACATAAAAGCATAGCACGAAAATACACCCTTTCAAGCTCCATAGGTAACTCATTCTATCACTATGCTCTTACTACTTTACGAGGCTATTGCTCAGAGATAACTGAAAAAAATAATTTATACCTCCATGGTATTGACATTTGAGAGTTGGTTTTCAAGTAGTCTATTAGTTAATTGCCTTCATGTTGTATCTAAAAAATTATCTAGTAACCCTTGTGCTTTTTATCATCATCATAGTACATTCACGAATTTAGGCCATTTGTTGACCTGTTTCGGCCTCAAGAGAAACACCATCCAGAAGTCTTTTGAGTGGACGTCCTGGTCTTCTTCTTCCTGCAGGTTGATATCTTAACATTTGTTTGGGTATTCTGTGATCTTCCATTCGATGAACATGTTGCATCCATGTGAATTCTATCATTCCATTAACAGGCAAGTTACTTATTTGCTATGTGTAGATGATGAAGTTGTGCTGTCCACCTCAGAACACAATCAGTTCTTTTAGTTTAATTGCATATGACTTTAATATATGATGAAATATCTAAAATTATGTTAAATATCCAATTCATAACCAAATATGTGTAAATAATAACATATTGCAACAAATCAGCACATTTAAATATTTGTGTTATCATATGTGTGTGTGTTCTAATGCCACCTGCTGCACTGTTTGTGTTTCGGTTTCCGCACCAGGTAGAAAGATGACATTAATGTGGTTAATTTCAATTTATTCACCACTTCGGTATACCACTTACATAGACTATTTAACTCATGCCCCAAATGGGAGTCAATGACCAATCACGTTTCAATGATTTCTGTTTTACAACCAATCACAGTCGTGTTTCACTAAATATTTATCAATATATTTTTTTTTTTTCAAATGCCCCAGGTTTCTCTTTCGACATTCCTGGTTTCTCTCCTGGCATGGTTGGGGTGCCTGGAAGGCGGGGTTACGTTGCCCCGATGATATGATGGGTGATGATGATGATGATGGTGCGCTAGGAGAGTCCCTAATCCTAAGATGAATATGAATGATGATGATTGCGATGGCCATATGATTTCTGGGACCGTTTGGCCTTAAAGTTTTCCTGACATTTGTCTTACAGGTGAGGAAAAACCCCGATAAAAACCTCACCCAGAAAAACTGTCCCGACCGGGGATCGAACCCGGGCCCGCTGCATAACAAGGCAGCACACTACCCCGAGACCACAGCGGTGGACATATTTATCAATATTAAATTTACCATATTAAAGAAAGCTCCTCCTTTTTAATATTCTGAACAGGTCTGACCATTATTTTGCAGTGACTGACTCTGTAAGAAATACGGCTACCAGATTGTATATATAGTGCATGGATGTCAACACATAGCGCTTGCAGGAGTTAATATAAAAACATTTGTAGCAATTGATTATACCACCAAAAAAGAAACCACTGTTTACACTTTCTTAAATGTATTTTTTCCCAGGTAATAATTCAGAAAAATATAATTGTCATATTTACATCGTATGACATCAGAAATTAATTAATATACAGTTTGATGTGTTTCATTTTTTCTCCACTAGAGAGCATTCTTACAATATTGCGTTCCTTTGGCAATAAATAGTATGATCTGGTTGCAGTGATAAACAAAAGAAGTAGATGAAGCGTACCAATCATTTCTCATTTGTTTTCAAACATCGCCGTGTACATTGAATATATAAATATTTTAAAATAACTATAGTTAAATAATGATTTGTGAGTAAACAGCTTAATTTTATTCGTTAAATAGTCCTAACAAATGCCACTCTTGATTTCCAAATTATCTAGATAAATTCACTCCTGACTTTGTGAGTCGTGAATTTATCGATAATTTGGAAATCACTCGTGGCATTACTTATGATAATGTATTCTTGTATTGTGTACGGAGACGAGTGTAGGATGAGTGTATGTTTATGTTGATGTTTTTATTATTAATTTAACACTTCTCACTTAAGGATAAATTTTTCTCTTCAAATATATTGTGTTTGTGTAAAGTGTGCCATGTGAGAGATGATGATGAAGAGAAGGGAGAAGGTGAAATCCGGTACTGGCACGTAATCTACTCCTGTCTAATAACACCAAGAAGGCTGCCAGACTTAACGTTCCCATTCGACGGATGAACCATTATCAACAGCCCACGTACCTTCTCAACATTTGTACTGCAGAGAGATTTGCAATTTAATGCAGGAATCTAATTCTTGTCATCTTATTTGTCCTCATGATATCTCTATCACCATAAGTGTATATAATTCATCATTATGTCCAATATGTCAATTTCCATTCTCGCATATTTTACTTAATATTTTTCTTTCAAATAATATTCTAATTTTATTTTCTTGGGTTTTTGTTAGGGCCCAACTTTCACAGCCATAGATGGCAACAGGTCTCAGAAGGGTCTTATAAATTTTTATTTTTGTTTGACTTAAGATATCGGGAACTAAGTTGTTTTTTAAGTCCAGTCCAAAATACCCTCTGCTGGCCAACATCAGTCTATGATTGATTTTTTATCAGTCTATGATTGATTTTTATCAATCATATTTTCATCCGTTATCATTGTGCCTAGATATACTTCAATTCTTTCAAATTTTTCAACTGTAAAACAGCATCATCGCTTGGTCTGCTTGTTATTTCCATATACAGTGGACACTTTTTAATTGGAACTCAAGGGGGAATTTTAAAAAAATTTGAATTATTGAAACTTTGAATTATCAAAAGACACTTTATTTTACGTAGTACTGTACCCAGAAATAAATTTATTTCATGCAAATACTGCAATTGACATGCCCTGTAACCCACCTTTTAATTTCCATATTTTGCCATAAAATAAGTAGCACTCTCACTGCACATGTTTTTAAACGAAATGCAATTTCTTTCTTGAAAACCACTGAACCAACCTCCACTTGCTTTAAAATTTTTAACGCCCAACTTTTCTGCAAATTCTTCGGCTTTGGCATGCACTAATTGTCCACTCAATGGTATGTTGCGATCACGCAGTTGTTTGAACCATTTGAACACACACTCATCACCTTCAGGAAATTCACGTTTCCTACTTCCACCACTTTATAGGTTCCAACTCTCCTTTTTTTTCTTCTTTATTCTTTATGTAGGTGGATAAAGTGTTCGGCAGTGTTCCGTATTCCTTGGCAATGTCACACTTCTTCTTTGTTCCTTTTTCTACTTCCCTGAGCACTTCCAACTTTTTTTTGCTAATGTTAAACAGGTGTACACTCTGCGTTTCGACATTGTGACTCAAGTCGCTCAACACATTCATACTGAGTTAGGTTTTTAACTGTACTGTATGTGTATATGTACGTACCTGTACTGTAAAAACAAAGGAGGGTACATGCATTATTCTCAGTTTTTGGGCTATGAGTGAGGGATGGGTGTCTCTGTACTGTACCCGACAAAACAAACCGCTAGACAATACGGCCTAGTTTGCTTGCCATCTAATGGGACTTAAACAATAAGCAACTAGGAATACGGGCACTAGACAAATTCTTGGAATTTTTCAACCATATTTCAACTCTTATAGAATTCAGATTGCTTTTTTCATTATTAGTAAATTGAATTGTGGCCTCGAATTAACCAAATTTTGGCTTCAAAATGTCGAATTAAATATGGATTTGTAACACTGTTTTAAATAGGAGTTTCAAGGGGATTGTACTTATATTCGAATTATCAGATGTCAATTATCCGGAGTCCACTGTATTTTGTTTTGCTTTCATTCACATTTAGGCCTATATTTTGCACTGCACTTTTCAATTTTAAGAAATTTCTTTAACTATATTGGGTGTGCTTTCAATTATGTCTATATCATCAGTGTATGCTAGTATTTTTGTTCTGTTAAATAAAATAAGTTAGACCTATTGTGTGGATATATTTATTAATTTGATTTAGTCCTCCTTTAAATACTTTTTTAAAATCATCTCTAGTTTAACAATATTTATGGATGAGCATAAAAATTATGACATTGACACTAGGATATATTTTGCACATATCCTGTTTTTGAGTAATATCATTGATAGCTTGTTGGCCATGGTGGTCTAGTGGTTATGTTCCTTTCCTCTAGTCCCATGAATTACAGGTTCAAACCCATCCAGGATTGATGGTTTTTAGGACGGAAAAATTGGGATAGGGAAGTGCATTCTAAAATCTCTCCTATTCAAAACCTAACCTCAACCTTCCCGTGGTGCAACCTACTTATAACAGATGCGGGTCTAGGGACCGAGTATTGGTGGTATAACCATAACATCACTTGCAGAGTAATGCTGCATGAAAGGAAACCCCATCACTTTACCCGTTTGGGCTAGCAACCCATTGGGTAGTACTTTAGAGTTGCTTTCAATTCTCACAAGCCTCGGATGGACTGGACGGATAATTCTGTTGACGAAAAAGGCAAGAAAAATTAAACTACTAAAAATATTAGCCAGAGACCAGGTGCCACAACAAATTATATATATATATAACCTGTAGAAATCTAATTTAATTGCAGTAAGAAGTGATAATAAAGTATCATAATGGCAGGAAATTCATACAGGAGTGAGACAAGGATGCCCTCTATCACCACTTTTATTTATCATATATATGAATCAGATAGAGAATGGAGAGAACATCATGGACACATACAATTGAATATAAATATGAAATTAGATACGTTAATTTTTACAGATGATGTAGCTAGCATTAGTGGCACCCTCAGAGGAACAAATTATAATATTCAATATATAATTTTAACACAACAGCCATAAAATATAACATGAAAATCAATACAGAGAAAACAAAAGTAATGGCTTTTCAAGGAAAATACCCTGTACGTAGCAAAATTAGTATAGAATCAAAAATACTGGAAAGAGTAAATTCATTTACCTGCCTGGTATACACATTAACATACGGTATTTGCATGAAGCAGACATAGCAAATAAAATTATTAATTTTAATAAAACCATGGGAATAATAAATTCAGTAACAAAACCTTCGCTACTCCAGAGAGATACCAGAGTATGGTTATACAAAACCTTAGCAAGATCTGCACTTTACTACAGCAGTGAGGCATGGACTTTGAGGAAAGGAGAAGAGCAGGATAACTTCCTAGTGAAATGAGATTTATGAGGTATACAGCAGGATATACCAAATGGGATCACAAACACAATCTTGAAGGAACTACGTTTAGAACCAGTCATTGAGTATATACATAGATACCAGAATAACTGGATGAATAATTTGCGACGAATGAGTTCAGATAGAGTTCCCAAGGCTATGCTTCGTTATTGTCCAACAGGGAAGAGATCTCTGGGCCATCCAAGGAAACGCTGGATACAAAATTCATCAGTGAGATCGTAACAGGCCTATAGGCCTAAGACTTGGTTGGATGAAGAAGAAGAAAATCCAAGGGACAAGTCCTCTGGGAGGAACTTTAAGACATGGGTCCTGAGTTCAAAGATGTTCTGGCTTGTAAAATAACCTCAAGCCTAAATTAGTGTCTCTGAGAAAAATTTAACTAGCCTTCCCCATCAAAGTTGCCTACTATATATCTCATTGAGGCAATGTGCTGAGAACATCACTTACTGACATCTTGATAAGGAAATGAGTTTAACTAAATCGGTTTGGTCAAGAAACTCCTGTAGGGGTGCATCAATGTCCCTATGAAGGACATATGGGTATATTCATATGTTGATAGCTTGCATAATAAATGAGCCCAGGAGTAGAGTAGCGAAAGCAAGCATGTACATTCCCAGTCTCCTCCATAATACCAGATCAAAAAATGTTAATATTGTCAGTGTACAGTACTAAAATAGAATATATCCTACAAAATTGTGTTTAAATTGTATCATAATTCTTTTCATTTTATTTTAGCTTTAAAAATATATTATGTAATTTTTTAGATATCTAAAACCAGTCAGTCTGAATTAATTTATAAATAATTCCTGAAAAGTTTTTTTCAGAAATAACTTGAAGTAGGTCTGAAATTCTTAAAACACTTACTGACCATATGATGAATTCCTGTAGCAGATTCAATACGAGTAAAATAGTTAAATAAGACATTGTTATTGTATTTTATCAATAGTTTATATGGGTAAGAAATATTAAAATCAAAATTGAATCATATCCTGCATTCGTTATATTATAATTACAATAATAAAACTGGCAGGGCAGGTTTTTATATATAGTGACTATGTGACTACTTGTAGTTAAAACTTCAATTTCTTAAATATTTATTATATAGAAGATAAGAAAAAAGTACCTCAACATAGGTATGTGATGATCAATTTTAGTTGTTTAAAAATGAATTGAGACTCAATGGTTTAAGATATATATATATATATATGAGTGTGTGTGTGTGTATGTGTGGTGTGTGTTTTTAAATATAAATGTAGCCTCAACACAATTTTTAAAAAAATCTTCTCTTCACAGCCATCTCTGCATAAGAAATGAAAATATAATGGAGCGGAGGGAAGAAAGCATTGAGTAGTTTGTGTATATTGACTGGGATTGCAAAGCAGTATTTATGGACAGATCAGATGACCTGTTTCGTAATAGGCATTCTACACATGTGGAATCTTTTCAGAATGATGATTTTTATGTCATCTAAATTTGAGTATTGTAGCACACATGAATGGAAAAACATCCCATCTAGCAAACAAATTAAAAATAGCAGGAAAATAGTTTTAAACAGATTGTATATATTGCCAGTAATTTGAAAACAACTTCTGCAGCTATGTCAGAAAAATGTCATAATCTGCATGCTAGAATTGACCCAGGTTACGATCAATATGGTCACAGGTTGTAAACTACCTTGAATCCTATCGATTAGATGAGTTAGTACATTTGTGATACCATTTGTAGTGTGAGATCTAACATCTTCTTTCATTACCGTGTACATCCATTTTTTTTATGTTACATGAGATTACTTGTCAGCATATTTCAGTACATATGGGTAAGTTAGCTACATTTAATTTACGTTATGAAAATTGTAAGTTATATATGTGTGTATATATATATATTTCTATCAAGTGAGGTATTGTGATCGGTTAGTTCGATGAATCTGTCGGGTGGGCAGTTCTGTTTACCAATGTTTCTGTGATGGGTCATTTCATGGTAACTCACGTTACAATTTGACAGAAATCAGACAATATGATCATTCGTAACACAAATATATTTACGGAGCATTTTACCTTTACTGGCTCATAAACACATCTTGATCTTAATGACCACTCACATATAAAACAAACCTTCAATTTCTAACATACAAAAATAATAATTGTTATAATAGATTAGTAACTCACGTTACACTTTTGAACAACATTTTCATAACATTCTTCAATTTTACAAATTTCTGCTCTGTTAAGCATGGAAGAAATTTTACTGTTACCAATGTTATGAACAAAAGGGTAATATACAAGGAGAAAACATCATAAATGGCATTTAACAAAAATATTATTTAAAAAATAACAATCGAGGTAACTCACGCGTTACTTGAAGGTAACTCACGTCCACTAGAACTTAAAATGTCCTCGAGCATTTACAACAGTTGGTGGATTTATTACTCTTAATACGTATTCCTTTGTAAAAAAATTTATCATCTTTGACTTCAGGCCACTTCCAGAATTGACCTTCTCTTACCATTACATTGTCCTGTGCCGTAGCTGAGTGGCTAAGACAAGAAACCTTGGCGCAGAGCTACGGGACTTGCACTAGTTCGAGTCCCCATGGGAGAATAAATTTTCTCATTGAATTTCGGTCAGTATAGGACCGGTGCCCACCCAGCATCGTGAGGAAATTGGGTAGCTACAATAAGTAGCGACTCCAGATTGACAAGACCAGCTATAACGGCTGGGAGACCCAACATGCTGACCACATGCCATCCCTACACTGGCTTGATGATCGTCTACCTCTGTGATTATCATGTGGATGTGAGGCCAGCAACCGGCTGGTAGGCCAAGGGCCTTCTAGGCTTGTCATGCTTGGAGTTTTTACCATTACATTAATTTTATACTCCTCACCAGCTATTTCAGTTATAGTTCTTACAAATCTAATTCCATCATACTTAACTTCTACCCAGTCATTAACTTTGTTTTTTTTTTTTCTTACTTCCCTTTCTTGCCTGTTTGGTATTTGTTTTGTCTGTAGAAATTGTTTGGTCGTGGTATATCTAATGACATTACTATCCTCAATATTTATACAGTGCAAGCTTGCCTATTACAGTTTTGGAGTCTTTAATTACTGATGTTAACTTTAAGCATTTGTTTCGTTGAGAAATCTTTTCATCTGTAACTTGTTTTACATTTATTTTAGTTGTTGGTTAGTTGGCTTTAACAAATTTGGCACCAAATATTTTTTTTTTACGGCTTCCATACTTGTCGCTTAATGGAATCTCCAATCCCATCCATTTTCATGTAAGGTGGATTTTTGCAGTGTTTCTTTCCAGGATTTTGATTGTTTAGGAGTAGTATGATTTTGTTCTCTTTCTTGTTTATGTCTTCTATATTTAGAAACTCTTTGCTTGACCTTAGCTCTCCTTTCTATGCAAATTTTCTTTTGGGCACTTTTTGGCAATAACTGCTCATTTTCTTCTGGTTTTCTCCTGTTATTCATAAGAGAATTTCCCTATGTTTTTCTTATAATTGTCATATATCCCTTCTTCTTTCAATTTCTGCCTTGTCCTCTTCATTTTTTCAGCTGCTGTGAGAGGCATATGTAAAAAAAATAACTAAATAAATTCATGAATCGTCTACTATTGGTTAATGTATGGTATTTTAATGTATGTCTTAATCTCTAAACATGCTAGCCAGTATGTGAAATGTTATAATTATAATAATTGTCTAGAAATTGGTATATTTTATATATAATGACACCTATAAATGTATTGCCAGTAACTCACGTTACAGGATTTAATGGTCATGTTAAATTGTTGATGCGTGTACTAAAAATTATTGTTAGTGATATTTTACTTAGTCACACATACAGTAAGCAGGAAATTAAGTATGATTCTTTTATTCGTATTTGAGAAGGCAGAATTTTAAAAATATTATAATTTGGTAACTCACGTTGCAAGGCGAGGTTATGTTTAAAACAACATAATTTAATGAGGGTCAGATATTAAATTAAAATTAAAATGATAATATCATTAAATTGACTCGTAACCTTTGAATTTTAATAAATAATAGTGGTGATGTATTGAAAAATAATTATTTCTCTTGACTTGTAATTCACTGTAAATTTCTTCTGTGGAATTCTTCTATAAGTTGTTACATAGAAAATGGCTCCTATATGCAAATTCAGATATTGGAGAGAGAAAAAAACTACTAGCAACAAACTACTATAAACTTCCTTCTATTATATAAATTTTTTTCAAACTAATGTCCACATTTTCATGGAATGACCCAGATAACTTTTTGATAAATCTTTTTTTTTTTTCATGATTTTTTGAAATTCTAATTCATTTTCTCCTATTTCTCGTACTTTCTTCTCACCAACAACTATACGCATTAGAGTCGGTCAAGTACACATTCACTCCTGCTCAAATCTCGGTCCTCGAGCTTCCCAATCTCACTGCTCCCACAGAGGCATTTGACATGGGAGAGGAATGCCAAATGCATGCATGGGACTAGAATGCAAGCGGGAGTCCCATTTGATCAGATTTCCCGTGAGCAATGAACAGTCTTCATAAGCAAAATAATGTATACAATGACTGCGAAAGCTAAAGAGTATGTATTAAATGTGCTATCTAATGGAACCTACATTCCTCAAGCCTTATGCTTTGAATATAAGCCTGTATATTACATGTCAAAAGATTAATTAAATATGTACTTAGTACTGTAAATTAAATGTACTCCAATAGCAATAAACGTGTGCTTAGAATGTACATCATTTTATTATAAATTATGAGATTTCCTTTTTTCTACCAACAAATAAAAATCTCAGACAATAGTTGGTCAGTATGGAATAACTTATTATTTATTTATATTAAATAGTTTAAATTGTCAATTCTACATTAATTGAATTTATGCCATTTAGAAAAATGTATATATCAGCATACTAATTTTCAAGTGATAGTGCATAAATTTATATTATATAATTTATATTTTCAATTGGAGGTAGTAGTTGGTTACACTTTGAGAAATCTATTTCAAACAAAAGGCTTAATTTTAAAAATACAATAAAATGACATCTATTATTCTATTCTTTAATGACATATCAAATTGTGACCTGAAATTTAGTTTTAACTGTTCTGAGCATCATAACGTTTCACTGTAAAAAAAATTGTAAATATTTGAAGATGCGGGTCCAGTTTTTATTTTTATTTTTTTGCCATTGCCTTTATGTTTTATAGATTTATATTTCAGCAGTGATAATAATAATAATAATAATAAATCATAAAAAAAAAGGAATTCCTTTGGCTATTGAGAAACGTATGGTTTTTACATGTAGTAAACATTTATGTGGCATGGACATTGCATGACTTTATCCCAGGACTTTTCATTATCGAGCTCTTGTTACCGGTACATGAGACTCTTTGTGGCTGTACTCCCTCTCAGCCGGAGCGAGTTGTAGTAAACAGAGTTTGACTGCCTTTAATACACATGCATACCTCAGGTTGGTAACTAAATTCTGTAATGGTAATTTGTGCATTTTGTAGTATTTTTATTAAAGTTATTGTATTTTATTGTGTCACTGACAATCCCCATTTTTTTTTGTCTCATATAGAACTGAGTCTCAAATATATGAAGGTTTTGTTACATCATGACAATATGTGTATTACAGATTACACTATTTTGTTTCTAATTGATTCTTTTAATATATTTTATTTCGTAATAAGAGTTGAATAATAATTTTATAGGTGATATATTTCAAGGTTAGTGGGAGTTAATTCTGTTAGCTTTTTTAAATTCAGCTGCTGTTAGTGGAATGTATGTCTGATTCATGTTGTATGACTTACCATGTGGTGGTAGGCCGTCTGTCTCCCATTAACCAAGTTGGCATGTTCTTGCAAGATATCTGTTAAAATAGATTGCATTGTACACATTTAAGTACTCACAGAAGATGCTGTATATACTGTCAGTTTTCTCTTACATATATTTTACACCTCAAGAAATTTACATTCACATACACTACTTCATCTATTGTATGGACCTAATTAATTATTTGTATATTATGATGATCTTGAAGTCTACGTGAATATATTTGTATAGTTCTTCTAGAACTAATACCTGGCAGGATGATGATGATGATAAACTTTATTTCTTTACATTTCCCATAATTTGAATTCACAACGTGTGAGATCTGGAGATCTAGGAGGTCATAAATTATTATTTATAATTGTGTCCTAAATACATGGTGCATTTTGGTCATGGATTTGTATGCAGAATGGGCTGTCGACCTCAGTGATGTAGGTGTTACTTTCCTTGCCTCTGGGCCTGAGGGTCAAGGATTCAAACCCAGGTGTGGCTGATGGAATTTTAGGATGGAAAAAATCCAAAGGATAAGTCATCCAGGAGAGGCTTTAAACTATAGGTCTGAAGTCTGAAGATTTTTGGACTCAAAAGAACCTCAATCCTAAATTAGAGCCACTGAGCAAAATTTAACTGGCCATTCCTATCCAAGTAATTACCTTAATTGTCTACTAGATGTCTCTTTGAGGCACTTATCACTTGCTGGCATATGTACGGAAGTAAGCATAACTAAATTATCTTGGTTTAATTCACTCCTGCAAGGAATTACCTTGCTCCCCATGAGGATGTTCAGGTATAGGCAAGCCAAGAATGTGGTGGAGGAATAATATTAACCATAATTTGATGGAGTTAAATTGCACAGGAAATGACTGGAAAACATTAGCTTAAGTTAGGGATGTATGGAATAGTATATGAAACTGAAGGATAGGGTGTAAAACAGGGATTAAGGAAGAAACTCGTGGCAGCTGAGAAGTTGATAGAAAAATTAGGTTCAGATAAAATGCCAAACATACAAATAAAAGAAACTATGGTAGGAGATGAGATAGAGACATAATTGATGAAATACAGGTGCAACAGTTACTAGTTTAGACACACAGAATGGAAAACACAAATGGACAAAGATCTTAGAATGGGTACTCCATAGCATGATGTGCCTAGGTCTTTGTCCTACCAGCCAGCTGCTGGCCACACATTCATATCTGTTAATCACAGAGTGGATGAACATCGAGACAGTAGAGGAATGTCATGTGGTCAGCATGTCCCCCAGACATTATAGATGGTTTTCTCAACCTGGAGCTACCAAAATTCCTCACGATGCTGGGTGGGACCAGTCCCAGAATGGCCAAAATTTCATGAGAAAATTACTTCCTCCATGGGAACTTGAACAAGCACATCCTGTAGTTCTGCAGAGATTGGGTGACCTAAAAACTGTTGGCAGAATGATATTCAGAAAGTCGTGAAAGGAAGAGATTGGAAAAGTTCTACTTAGAAGAAAATGGCAATTGTGAACAGAGAAGCAATTTGTAAAGTAATAATAATAATAATAATAATAAATATAGCTGCTTCATTATAGGCCTCTAGGCCGAAGAAATGTAGGAAGACCAAAACGTCGTTGGAAGGACGACCTGCGCCTGCAGCATGTAGTGCGCCGGGGAGCGGAACGGGCCAACAGGCCCATACCTTGAAGCTGATGATGATTATAAATATAGTAATAATAATAGGGATGTGTGGAGAACTCTTTTCCATAAATTTTGAATAGATAAACAATCTGTAAAATAATAATAATAATAGGGATGTATGGAGAGCTTATGCCCATGATCCATGGGGTTGGGGTTTGATGGTGTCAGTGTGTTTTAATATTGTTTTGTTTTTGTTGCAGGTGTTTCAGCGCTTGTGAATAAACTAAATTCTTGTACAAGTGCTGGGTCAGAATTAAATGATGACAAATCAGGCAAAGTGTCTGGTACCACCAACCAGGAGAAGAACAACATGGAAACAGTGTTTCCATGGATTAGAAGCTTTGGTGACTTGTGTCGGACATCATTGGGAAATGAAAGCATCAAAATCTTGGAAAATCTTCTTACAGTTTATTTACAGTAAGTTTATTGGGCAGTCACTTTTAGCAAATAACATATGTCTGAAGGTCACGATCTGATTTCTTATTTGTATCAGTAAAAAAGTAAACATCCATCACGCAGGAACTGCATAAACTAAGTGAATTCCTTAGCAAGCCAAATTTGTGGCCTGATTTAGTTGGTTTATGGAATATATCTTTCTTTAATATTTCATTTTAGGAAGTGATGTTTTGAGGTTATTTTAATTATATTATTTTTAGTCTGATCATCTTACCTCAATATTAATGTTGATTTGTTCTTGAACATGCTTCAAAACAATTCTGTTTTATCATCAGCTTGTCCAGACTGGTTTGATTTATGTTGCATAACCTGGATGTCGATGTCAGCTCCATCCAAGTTGTGCAACATAATGCAACATAAATCAAACCAGTCTGGACAAGCTGATGATAAAAGAGAATTGTTTTGAAGCATCTTCAAGAACAAATCAACATTAATATTGAGGTAAGATGATCAAACTAAAAATAATATAATTATATCTTTCTTTCATTAATTAAATTGTTTAGCATACAGTTACATTGCAACAAAGCAAGCATTGTGATTGATACAGGAACTTTTTAATTTAGGATTTTATGAAAACCCCCACTTTTAGTGTATAGAGTTCTCTTTTTACACGCTTTATATTAGCTTGACCTGTATATATCTATCTATCTAAGTAACTGAATCTTTCAACGTGATTTTCACCCATTTAAAATAATTGGATCGACTTGAAATTCTGTATACTTGTAAAGGACCCGTGACAATACAATAATTTCATACTTATTTTCTAAAATCCTGGCCAGAATCATCAGAAAATCAATAAAAGTGTCTTTGTATTTATGTAACGGAATCTTTGAACATGATTTTCACCCACTTAGAAACATAGGATAGACTTGAAACTTTGTATACTTGTAAAGGACCCGTGACAATATAATAATTTCATATTAATTTTCTAAAATCCTGGCCAGAATTATCAAAAAATAAAAAAAAGTGTCTTTTTATTTATGTAACGGAATCTTTGAACACGATTTTCACCCACTTAGAAACATTGGATCGACTTGAAATTTTGTATACTTGTAAAGGACCCATGACAATACAATAATTTCATACTTTTTTTTACACGCTTTATATTAGCTTGACATCTATCTATGTAACTGAATCTTTCAACGCGATTTTCACCCACTTAAAATCATTGGATCGACTTGAAACATTATATACTTGTAAAGGATCTGTGACAATACAATAATTTCATATTTATTTTTTTAAATCCTGGCCAGAATCATCAGAAAATAAACAAAACGTGTCTTTGTATCTATGTAACAGAATATTTGAACACAATTGTCACCCACTTAGAAACATTGGATCGACTTGAAACTTTGTATACTTGTAAAGGACCTGTGACAATACAATAACTTCATATTTATTTTCTAAAATCCTGGCCAGAATCATCAGAAAATAAAAAAAAAGTGTCTTTGTATCTATGTAATGGAATCTTTGAACACGATTTTCACCCATTTAGAAACATTGGATCGACTTGAAACTTTGTATACTTGTTAAGGATCAATGACAATACAATAATTTCATATTTTTTTTCTAACATCCTGGCCAGGATCATCAGGACATCAAAAAATGAAGGACCATATAATAGGTTGCGAACATATCGACTTTTTGGTCTATTGTTGTAAGAGCTCAGTTGGTAGAGTGGTGGTCTGTAGTGATATATAATTTCAGTAATCCATAGGTCGCTGGTTCAAATCCGGCCTGGAGGATTTTCTTAGAAGAGTATTACTTTTAGCTCATACTACAATAGTAACGAAATTTGAAGATATTTACATTTTTAGAAAAAACTGTAAAACTAAAAAATAAATAATAGTTTTTAAAAAACTAAAACAACACGCTTTATTAGAAAACCGAACTAAAAAATGAAAAATAATTTTAATTTCAAACGCGCTTGGGATAAAATTAAAGTGGTCAAAAAAAAATCATCTCCAACACATCTAGAATAAAACTAGAGTTATCACAAACAGAAAATAATTTTACCATCAACAGCGTGTGGTGCTCTATATCAATTAATATATTTGATAATAAACATATATCGGTAAAAGTAAAGTCTCTAAGAAGAAAACGTAAAAATCCTAAAAAGCAACCTACGCTTTTGATGGTAAAATTATTTTCTTTTTGTAGATAACTCTAGTTTTATTCTGTATGTGTTGGATATGATTTTTTTGTTGGTCCATTTTAATTTTATCCCAAACATGTTGGAAATTAAAATTATTTTTCATTTTTGAGTTCGGTTTTCTAATAAAGCATGTTGTTTTAGTTTTTTAAAACTATTATTTATTTTTTTTACACCTTCCTAATTTTTATTTTTATAGTATTCAATCTTGTTGCAAAAAATAAATAATTCTGGCTGCTAGAGCATTTTTAAATGCTTGTTTCAGATGAAATCCTATTCCTAGTGGTTTGATTTGACCTTACTTTTTCAATTCATTGCTATATGCTAAGTTTGGTTCCAAAAAAATTGCATCTGCTATAGTGTTAACCCCTTAACTGGGCACCTAGCTAATGCAGTTCTACAGCTCTGTGGGGAGCCTTTTCTTCCTTTAATTTAAAATATTATAAAAAATACAGAGAGTAAACATTTGTGACATATCCATCAAATATTATACAAAACAACCATTCTCTTTCATTTGGTCATATTTTTTAATTGAAATTTCATATTTTTATTTTTTCAACTTTAGTACAAAAACGGCACAAGTGTCTTCTCGTGTTCAATTTAAAAGTAATTTGGAAAACATTATTTATATTACATGTAATGAATATTAAAAAGTATGCAAATCTCTTAAATGCAATAAATGTTAATCAACTTTTATAAGATTCATGATGTGTTCCGTTGAGGTTTATTCAAAATTAATATAAAATTATAGAATATTCACCTGAAAGGTCCGTCTCCTCAACTTAATTATCATTTAACTGTAGCGCTTTCGGGACTTGTCCCATCATCGGCAGGATTCAAAACTGGTGTTTCACTGAAGATCTGATAGAGGGGGTTGCATGTATTGGGTTCGTTTTCGTTTATCAGGCTGTCGTTGTGAGCTGCTTTCATGATTTCCATCTCTTCGAGTACGTTTATCTTCGCTGGATTATTTTCTCTGTGCATTACTGTTAGGGTGTTTTTTGTTAAATATTGAAAACACCCTAACAGTAACGCACAGAGAAAATAATCCAGCGAAGATAAATGTACTCGAAGAGATGGAAATCATGAAAGCAGCTCACAACGACAGCCTGATAAACGAAAACGAACCCAATACATGCAACCCCCTCTACCAGATCTTCAGTGAAACACCAGTTTTGAATCCTGCCGATGATGGGACAAGTCCCGAAAGTGCTACAGTTAAATGATAATTAAGTTGAGGAGACGGACCTTTCAGGTGAATATTCTATAATTTTATATTAATTTTTAATAATAAATGTTAACTCTGGCATTACATGGTGTCTGTCATCAGTGGCGTTATTTCAAGTCTTACATCGATATAAACTAAGCATTTAGGATATATATAAATTTATTTATTTATATTGGCAATTTACTCTGAAGTTTATAATGTAAATATACAATCTCTTTTAACACTATATAAATATTATAATTTTACAACACATATGACCAGTGGCATTGCTAAATACTATCAGTTTTGAGTTATTACAAAGAATCACTTTTTTTTTAATTTTAGAACTTGAATATACTGTAAAAAATATATCTGTACAATTAGCAGTTTTTATTGTAGTTATAGTGATTATTGACGTCATCAGATATTATCAGTGGCGTTATTGAACACTAGTGTGTTGAGAAGTCACTGGTTATTATTGTTGTTAGTATTATGAATGCTAAATGACTTCATTTTAGAAACCACTCATATTTTCAGTAAATTGTAAATAGCTTATTTAAAAATATGATGAAGTGAAAAAAAAGAAACTAGAAGCGAAATAACACGTTCAAACTAGTTACTTCAAGACTGGAGAATGAAGGGTAAAAGTTAGCAACCCCAATTGAATGTTTGTGCAATATTTTTCTACTGTGATAAAAGACAGACCTCTCATTTAAACATGTGAGTGAGAAGATACAAGAAACTGTACCAGAGTTATTATTTTTTCGTTAACTTAGATCGTTTTTGCATTAAGGTTTAAGGCTGATCTGAGTTGAGAGATATATTATGTTGAACAAACAGATGGTGTCTGTTTTTTTTTTCTGAACACAAATCCAGAATTTCAAAATTGAGTTTTCCGTGGTTATCGTCTTACAGATTTACAAAAAAATGTAAGAGTTCTCGATTATTAAGAAATTGCAAAATTACTTTCTTGAGACTGTGTAAAGCGTTTATGATGCAAAGAATCTGTCTAGTGAATTATATTTTATCATGAATGTTATATAGTTGACCAGTTACCGATATACGTTAGTCCGTTCTTGCACGCATACATGATATGTGATTTTAACTCATGTAATAACAAACCCTTAAGAGACCAGTCAACGGGAGTTGAAAAAATCACATAAGATGTCATACCCATACAGAACAGATCTTCAAAGTTTTGCGTTCCTGCAATGTCAAATACCTTAGGGAAAAAAAAATATATATATCTTGCTGAATATATCCGTAACTCCCACTGAGTGAAGGCTTTCTTGACGCGGATATTCACGCAACGCCCACCCAACGGGTTAATAAACATTACACATACATTACATACATACATACATACATACATTACTGACTTTAATGCTTTATTCTCTATGACATGATAGGCGTAAAAGGACCTCGGCCTACTAGACGGCTGTTGGCTTCACATCCATGTATGTTAGTCACAAGGTGAATTATCATACAGCCAGTATAGGGGTGAGGTGTGGTCAGCATGTCAGGTCCCCCAGCAGTTATAGCTGGTTTTTCCAAACTGAAGCAGCTACTTATTTCTCATGATGTTGAGTAGGCTACAGTACCATACTGGCTGAAATTCCATGAGAAAATTTCTATCCTCATGAGAGTTTGAATCAATGCAAGTCCTGTAGCTCTGTACCAAGACTTGATGCTTTAAACTGCTTGGGTAATGGCATGGGATATTGCTTATTATAACTAAAAGTGTTGTTTTGTTTGACAGGCATGTGTCAATTGATGTGAAACGTTACTACAGGAGACCGAACTGTGCAGCTAAACTGAAGAAGTGCATGAAGGAAGCATTATTGTTTTTCCATATGTATTATCAGGATGTAAGAGAGGTATGTAAGGATTTTAAGGATATGTGTAAGGTACTCTTAAAACAAGTTGACTGTGAAGAGGGATAAAAAGTAATTCTTTATTTAATAAATGATATCTGTGATGGTGTTGTCTAATGCTTGGCAATGAAGCCATTAGCTCTTGTGCACTGTAGTAATTTTCTATGATGGATCCAGCAGGTAACATTTGGCAAGTTTGAAGATGTTCTTCAGTCATTTCTTTTTTATTGCTTAGAGGACATTTTGGTTTGGTATAAATTCCTATTTTATTTAAATGTTTTGCTAAATTATTGTTGATTAACCCTAGGAACATCAAAATATTTAATGTTCTGTTGGAAAACGCACCCAACGTTCAGGGCAAATTTTGCCCATGTTAGATTAGGCTGTAAATCTATATCTTTAGTATATAATTAAGTTCATTTTGCTTATATGAATTTATTAATAAATATGCTAAATTTACATGCTACAAGGGTTGCCCAATTAAGATCGGCAACTTTTTTTTCTCTCAGTGGCCCCACTTACAAATTATCGGTCTATGCTCAGAGCAACTGAATACTCTTCTTCAAAAAATCACCAAAAGTTTCACTGTTGTAATAGTAAATAGGTTTTCCCTCAGTTGTGTGTTGGCAGCCTGTGAAGCAGTTGACATGTTGAACCATCGCCTCTAAACGTCCACCATGGCTGATTTTCGAGAGCAGTGTTACGCAATAAAGTTTGGTGTTCTGTTGGAAGAAAAAGTCCCCACAAAAACCACCACGCCAAAACCACCACACACCACCCCCCAACCCCCATACTAACAACCCAACCCCCCCAAATGTGGGCTGTTTCGTTAAGAATTTCATTATTTTAAAAATGGGAAGTCAGCCAATAAGGCCATGGTCATCACTTTTTTTGATTACTGGGAGGATGGTGTACACTCACAAGTTCCAATACACACACACGCAGTGTACTAACAAAAAAAAATATCCTGAAGCAATTGATGAAGGATCACATCCTCCAAAAATGAAGGAACCTCATTGGGAAATGGAAGCTCCATCACAGTGCTAAGCCACATGTTGCTAATGCTGTTACCAAGTTTCTGGCACAAAAAGGCATCTCCATGGTACTCCATCTGGCTCATTGCAACTCTTTTCATAACCCAACGACCAAAAAAGACCTTAAGGGACCGATTTGACAATGAAACCAAGACAGTGAAAGCGTTAGAGGCGACCCTGAAGATGTCAAGCAATGGCTTCCTGCATGTCTTCCAATAACGGCAAAGAATGTGGAACAAGTGCACAACATTGGGAGAGGGGGGGGGGTATTTTGAAGGAGACAAAAGTTTGTATGAGTAATTTTTTGAAAATAAATTGTTATATGAAAATTAGTGCCAGTTTTAACTAAGCATCTCTTACTAGAAAAGTAATATTTTGAATATAAAGGGTGTCCAAAATTGTATAACTTACTGTATTACTAATTTTATGTCACTGGTGAAATATAACAAGAAGTAATGCCCAAAAGTGGACAAAGAAAACAGTTATAAATTAGAAACAATGTTAATATAGTGCTTGAATATACAGGTTGTCCAAAACTTGTATACACTATTATATATAAATGACCAGATACTGATTTTTTTCCCTCTGATGAAAAGTATAAAAAATGCTAATATTTGAACAAAGGTCCATTTTTTAAGTATCTTGTGAACATTCCATTCAACTATTAAAATACTTCATGCAGTGTTGCAAATTTGTCTTTTACACATCTTTCTGCCCTGGTACCCTTATCATCAAAACTTAGAATTTTCAGTAGTTGATAAGCTCTTGTCTTACCCATGGTTCCTCTATATACGGCTCTTCTCAATAAATTTGACCATAAATCAGATAATGAAATATTACTATCATGGTATACAGTAATATAATGTACGGTTAAAAACTATAATATAGTTACCTTGTAGGTCCGTCTCCTCAACTTAAGTTCTTTTTAAAACTCTGTAGGCCTTTCGGGACTAGTCCCATCATCAGCAGAATGCATTAGGTCCGTTCTTGTTGACCCTTGTTGAAGCACTGACTTGGTTGTGAGAATTTTGTACAGAGGATTGTGTGGATTAGGTGTGTATTCATTGAGAATCAGGTTGCTGTTGATTTCTCTTAGGATTGTGATTTCCTCCAGTATATTTATTCCCATTGGAATGTTTTCTCTATGTATTATTGTGAGGGTGTTATCGATGTTGTGCATATGGTGTCCAGCTTGAATTACATGTTTTGCGTAACTTGATTTTCCTCCATTGTAAACGAAATCTCTGAAATGTTCCTTGAATCTGATGTTGAAGCTTCTGTTAGTTTTCCCAATGTAGAATTTATTGCAGTCTGTACATGTTAATTTGTAGATGCCTTTATTGTCGAATTCATATATTTCTTCGATGTTGTTGTTTATTAAATTGTTTAGTTTGTTGTCAGTTCTATATTAATATAGCCTACAGAACTGACAACAAACTAAACAATTTAATAAACAACAACATCGAAGAAATATATGAATTCGACAATAAAGGCATCTACAAATTAACATGTACAGACTGCAATAAATTCTACATTGGGAAAACTAACAGAAGCTTCAACATCAGATTCAAGGAACATTTCAGAGATTTCGTTTACAATGGAGGAAAATCAAGTTACGCAAAACATGTAATTCAAACTGGACACCATATGCATAACATCGGTAACACCCTCACAATAGTACATAGAGAAAACATTCCAATGAGAATAAATATACTGGAGGAAATCGCAATCCTAAGAGAAATCAACAGCAACCTGATTCTCAATGAATACACACCTAATCCACACAATCCTCTGTACAAAATTCTCACAACCAAGTCAGTGCTTCAACAAGGGTCAACAAGAACGGACCTAATGCATTCTGCTGATGATGGGACTAGTCCCGAAAGGCCTACAGAGTTTTAAAAAGAACTTAAGTTGAGGAGATGGACCTACAAGGTAACTATATTATAGTTTTTAACCGTACATTATATTACTGTGAACTAATACCTCAACGGATAATCACCATGAATTTTACTAGTATCATGGTATATCCCATCAAAATTAAAATTCCCATCAAAGCACACTTTTCAGAATCACTTACAGGAGATTCATTTTTTCCTTTCAGCTTCTTCATTTGTATGGCCAAATTTATCCAACAATTTCAGAAATGAAAGATTTCTTGAATGATACACATATATTGATTGCTTTCCCAGCATAAGTTATACTTTATGGACTATGTTTGAAAAATCCATTTTCCATTGTTGTGGAGCTTCTACAGTCTACAGAATTGTCACATATTTATTTGAAGTGTTACCTGTGTGAATGGTTTCTTCATCACAGTCCTCTCCTTCATTTGAATCCTCATCTGCTTCTATATGATCTGACTCAAATTCACTCAACTCTGATAATTTGTCATCTGCTAAGAGTTCAGAAATATTTCTGCTTCATCCAAACCACTGTAACTCATTATAGAGAGACTTACTTGTAAGAAACAGGTGTACTCAACTGTAACAAACAGCTAATAATAATGTTTTCTGTTTTTAACAATAAAAATTTATGTGTTAAAATGTTGTATTCTCAACAATGCATAGAAACATCCTAATGCAAGCAGTTCTGAAACTATTAGAATTATGGTCACAGGTGGTACCAACCCAGGGCAATATCTGCCCATAGCACAAACCTGAATTTATTTGTTTAAAATGTTCAAACTTTTAAATACAGCAAACTCCCAATTATCTGTGTTAATTGGAACCAAGATATGCACGGAAAATCGAAAAACATGGATAATCCAATAAGTTATTCGGTGCCATGGAAGTTGATCAGAAATTTATTAACCCACTTTAACACTATTTAATTGCAAAAATATTCATAAAATGTTATATTAAATGCATTTAGGTGCGAGTCGTAATTATCATTAATTAATTTTACTTGTAAATATGAAAAAAAAAGTTGGACCATTTCCTGTCATGGCCACTCTGGTTACAACAATTATTCTAAATGGCCGTCGTAATCAGTGATAACCACACTAGTAACCAGCAATAACGACACATATATTCAGCGATGACCATACTGTTAACAAGCGATAGACCCACTCCCACAGCATATCTGTGGTTTCAATCTATAACAACAAACTTTCAGTGACTCACATAATGCAAATTTCCAAAATTGTATTGTATTCTCAGAATGTTGGTTGGTACCATTAAATGCATATGGGGAGAGGGTTGTGAGTGAAGGTTACTCCATTGTGCTAGTTTCTAAGCACAATTCACAGTAGCACATTTTAAAAATAAAGAATTTTTTTCATAACAATACAAAATATGTACAGTATTTATCCTCATTTTAAAAAAAACAGTAAGAAGAGTCATAATTAATATTTAATTTTAGGAAGTTATATTTTGAGGTTATTTTAATTATATTATTTTTGGTCTGGACATCTTACCTCAATATTAATGTTGATTTGTTCTTGGACATGTTTCAAAACAATTCTCTGTTTTATATTCAGCTTTCCCAGACTGGTTTTATTTATGTTGCATTATGTTGCACCACCTGGATGTCGATGTCAGCTCCATCCTGTGGTTGGCCAAAGAACCTCCAAACAAGGTCACCCTCCATCGGAATATCAAAATTCATAACTCTGTTTCTGTTCTTCTGAATATAAATTTTTTCCCAAATAGTCAGCTCGTTTGTATTTTCTAACTGTTTTAATAATTTAGTGTCTGAATTTATATTATGTTTTTCAGACCAAACATGAGCAGCAACTGCAGATTTTTCAATTTCTCCATTTTTAATATTTCTTATGTGAACCAAAGAACACATAAGAAATATTAAAAATGGAGAAATTGAAAAATCTGCAGTTGCTGCTCATGTTTGGTCTGAAAAACATAATATAAATTCAGACACTAAATTATTAAAACAGTTAGAAAATACAAACGAGCTGACTATTTGGGAAAAAATTTATATTCAGAAGAACAGAAACAGAGTTATGAATTTTGATATTCCGATGGAGGGTGACCTTGTTTGGAGGTTCTTTGGCCAACCACAGGATGGAGCTGACATCGACATCCAGGTGGTGCAACATAATGCAACATAAATAAAACCAGTCTGGGAAAGCTGAATATAAAACAGAGAATTGTTTTGAAACATGTCCAAGAACAAATCAACATTAATATTGAGGTAAGATGTCCAGACCAAAAATAATATAAGAAGAGTCATGCCCAGATAATCTGCAAACCGGATAATACACGCACGAATAATCAGGAGTTTACAGTAGATAAATATAGAATATAGTGGTATATATATGTGGCGGATGACATAGAAAAAGGCCCATTAATATAGGAGAATATTATTTAATACGTTTTTAAAAAAAAGAAAAACTTATGGGCAATTTTTGCCCATGCTTGGTAGTTCTAGGGTTATAGTACATTTGGCCAGTTGGAATCTACCTGCCAAAATTTTGAAATTTTTCCTTTGAGGAAAGGGATCCACAATGGTCACTAATCCCTGTAGTACCTTTACAGGGAGGTATGTAATTATTTAATCTCTTGAGACGTTGTAAGCCCTCAGTTTCTCTCAACTGTGTGATTTGCTAGTTATCTGTGGTTTTCTCATTGCAATCTCAAAAGTGGTTCAGTTATTTTAGTTCCATTAGTTATTAATAAGGTGTCACATTGTCCAAATTGATCTACTATTATCAGTGTTTTTTTTATTTAATTCTTAATTAATATAAAATTATGGAATATTCACCTGAAAGGTCCGTCTCCTCAACTTAATTAATCATTTAACTGTAGCGCTTTCGGGACTTGTCCCATTATCGGCAGGATTCAAAACTGGTGTTTCACTGAAGATCTGGTAGAGGGGGTTGCATGTATTGGGTTCGTTTTCGTTTATCAGGCTGTCGTTGTTGTGAGCTGCTTTCATGATTTCCATCTCTTCGAGTACGTTTATCTTCGTTGGATTATTTTCTCTGTGCGTTACTGTTAGGGTGTTTTCAATATTTAATATGCGATGTCCTTCATGGATAACGTGTTTTGCATAGCTCAATGGAACACATCATGAATCTTATAAAAGTTTATTTAATTCTTATCGTTTGTTTAATTGTAGGCAAGGGTAAACCATTATGCCTACATACGGATGCAAAAGAACTAATATTTCATATCCATGAGTAATTTGAAAGTGAATGCGAAAATGCTAAATATAATATTCCATTAATTTCTGTTACCATTTGTGGGAAAGAACAGCAAAAGCCACTGAATTATCTGGGAATATAGTAGGAAACATTTTTCGTGAGAATGGATTTTCGGAAGGAGAAACCTCGCAAGAGCAAAAAGACAATTCATAAGAATTAAATTAATTGTGATTATTTCATACCTCATACTTCCATATTTCTTTAAATACAGCACTGCAGTATCGGCAATTTCTTATCACCATCATCAGCTGTTTTCACAATTTTTACTTTTGTTGATAATTATCCAAACTGCCATCTGATGTTCTTTTAAAGAATTATTTTCTAAACTGCCATCTGGTGTTCATTTTAATGAATCATTTTCTAAACCGCCATCTGTTGTATTTCTGAAGAACTTTGTAATCAAGCTAGGTTCATCTGTAATTTCGAAGTTCATAGTTCTAGTATGGTTTTTTTTGAATATTTATTTTTTCCCAAACTGTTAAATCTAAAGGTTTAGATAGATATTTAATTTAAGGAAGTTATATTTTGAGGTTATTTTAATTATATTATTTTTGGTCTGGACATCTTACCTCAATATTAATGTTGATTTGTTCTTGGACATGTTTCAAAACAATTCTGTTTTATCGTCAGCTTTCCCAGACATGTCCAAGAACAAATCAACATTAATATTGAGGTAAGATGTCCAGACCAAAAATAATATAATTAGTTTAGATAGATGTTTCAAAAGTTTTGCTTCTTTTTCAATCCTATGAAGAACCACTTCTCCTTCCCTCTGTTGATGGATCGATGAACCACCGGATCAGGTCAGAATCCACGGGAATTTCAAAAGTTCATAAGTTTTTTTTTCCTTGTTTTTCTGAATGTGGATTTTTCCCCAAACCATGAGTTCCTTTTGTTCATCAATTTATTTAATTAGACTAGCTTTTGATTCAATTATATGTTTTTTGGACCAAGCATGAAGTGCTAAAAACAGTTTTCAAGAGAACCATCTCTCTCATTTTCAACCGACATTATGACTATCAGATTTTCGTTGGAATCTCCATCAATAATGTTGCCATCTGGTGTTGATTTGATGAACTTCGAGATCAGGTCCCGTTCATCAGGAATTTTGAAATTCCTAGATCTAAACTTGTTCTCCCAAACTGTCAATTCTAAAGGTTCTTCCAAATGTTTTAAAAGTTGGACCTCTTTTTCAATTTCACTATTTTTAATATTTCTAAAGTGTTCCTTTGTGCAAGTGTCCAAATTCCTTTTTGTTTTTCCTATGTATACTTATTGCAGTCTCTACAACTAATTTCAGAGTGCAAGAGAGCGAATGATTTCATTATCAAGTGCTCGACATTAGATACCAACCAACAACTAATTTCATAACTTCCAGATTTTTTATTATCTGGGGTGTTGAATTTCTTATTGGTTATTAATAGATTACCAAGGCTAAATTGATTTATCTCCCAATGTAATATTGAATTTCTTGAAAACGTTTTGAAATTTGTTATGTATTACCCATCCAAGTGTTTTGTGCAGGCGGAAAATATGTTAACTAACAAACTGTCTTTCTCTTTCTATTCCTTGCTATGTTGCCACTTCCTGTCCTTTGTATTATGTTGTTTGATTGGCAGGTAGAGAGCTGACAACTAGTGTGTATTTTAATGATCCGTCATTCTGCGCTGTCAGTGGCAAAATGACTAACTTGACAACCCTGTTACTTTTGGGGTTACGTCTAGGAATGAGCTGTCCCTTCCTTGCCCTTCTCATTACATGTTGCCACTTGTGATTTATTGTGAGGCTGGTAATAGAGAGACGACAAATACTGTGATTTTAAATGATCCGACCGCTTGAGCGTTCCATGCTTAAATGACTAATTTGACAACCATGTTAAGAACTTTCACACGTGTTTAGAGATTCTCCCCCCACATTTGAAGTTGAAAAATTTCAATACGTGATCGGATGTACAGTTTTCTCCTACATTCCTTTCACAGATTCAGTAGATCGGCGACACTAGCGCTAAAACTCTTCCCCTCCGCCTGTGAACAGTTAACTTGGATGTGTAATATTTCAGGATGATAAGTAATTTTCTTAACCATGAATAATATGATTATATTTGAAGAGAAAAATTTTCGCCTAGATCGAGACTTAAATCCGGGACCTTTGGCTTTCCGGGCCAAATGCTCTCATTTTCAACTGACATTATGACTACCGGATTTTTGTTGGAATCTCCATCAATAATGTTGCCATCTGGTATTGATTTTTGGCATTTTTAGCATTTGGCCCAGAAAGCCAAAGGTCCCGGTTTGAGTCTCGGTCTAGGCAAAAAATTTTCTCTTCAAATATAATTTATCCTTCAGTGAGAAGTGTTAAATTAATAATAAAAAACAATCAATATGGTTATGTTTATATTTTTCAGCTGATGGAACATTCATTCTACCTCAGTAAAATGACTGACTTGATGTCTATGTACTTAGACATGGAAATTATAGCTTCAAGGTAAGAATTTCACATTTATTTGTATTTACAGTAAAATTAATTTGTGCTGGTACATCCAAAAGCTGAGTATTCACCATATTTTATAATTCAACAAATCATAGGTTAGTAATTTTTCTCAATTATGTTTTCTTGGGAAATAAGCCAACTAAAATTAGAATTAAACTTGATTTTTGGCCATCGTATCTCTATATCCCCTTTTAGGACTCTTAAACATATTGATACACAGGCATGTGGACCTTGTGTCTCTGCGAGATTGTCACTACACATCCCTGGCAATGCAGAGAGCAGCTGTCATTTGTCTGCTTCCAACAATCAGGAGATTTATGCCGTGATGAGAAAAAACAACTGAAGACTTCTTGACAAGGTTTTGGTAGTAATATGACTGAAATATTGGGGTTTAGTTCTGATTTTACTCAGCTGTTTTCTTGAGAAAACATAATTGATGTATAATAAATGTTTATTTTATTAAGTTATGTAGGTAGGAAATAACACTACGAGGTTTATTTTAATTAATTTTGAGTTGTTTTTTGACTTACCTCATATTTCTTCACTTCCATGCAGACTCAGGATTCGTCATTGCATTTGTGATCCTCAGTGATCGTGGTGTTGCATTAAGGTTGGTTGGTTGGTATCTAATGTCGAGCACTTGATAATGAAATCATTCACTCTCTTGCACTCCAATATTTAGCAGAAAGGCTGGTCTCTTCTACAAAAGCTGGACAACGGAGGAGATGGTTTCTTTCCATATCTTCATTTAAATTGCAAAAAGGGCATTTAGGTGAATCTGTTATGCTAAGTCTGTGTAGGTGTTTATTCAGGCAGTCATGTCCCGTTAGCAGTCTGAATGTAGTTTCATGTTTGTATTGGAGTACAATAAACTAGTTGTAACCGTTTAGTAGTAGGCACCACATGTGGTGGTTACGTCACCCATGGAGAGAAAGTAGGTGAAGGAAGGAGAAATCAACCCCTAGGCCTCGAATACTCTAATACCATCAGGGTCGAAAGAAACAAGAGGTCAGTCAAGGGAGACTGGATAGAAAAGTTGAAAGAGGGAATTGGTATGGGAAGAAGAAGTAATACCAATTCGGTCAAAAAAGGAAAAACTCACCAAGCTGGCCAGTGCTTATTGGTGAGTAGCCCTTCCCTTTCGTTCATCATGCATAAGCATGGTTACTAACAGCTGCGCCACGAGAAGGTGAGGGATTGGACACTAGGTTACTGTCCAGGTCAGTTCCTTTAAGCTTTGGTGTTGCATTAAGAATGTCACAAATGCAGTGACGAAACCTGAGTCTGCATGGAAGTGAAGAAATGTGAGGTGAGTCAAAAAAAAACTCAAAATTAATTAAGTTTATTTTGCTGCTTGGATGTAGCCTTAAGACATACAAATGTGCACCTCCCTTGTATAAAATTGTACACCTGTAGGTTCAGTCTCCTCAGGTAGTTAAAACTTTTTTAATTCTGTATGCCTTTCAGAACCAATTTCAAAAGTCATTTAAGTACTGACTTGATTATGATTTTTCTTTAGAGAGGGTTGTTTGTACTGTTGCATTCTCATTTAAAATCATGTTATTGTCAGTTTCTTTTAAAAATTATATTTATCGGCCGTGGTGGACTAGTGGTTATGCTCCTTGGTTCTGGTCCCGAGGGTCGCTGGTTCAAACCCGGCCGGGGTCAATGGATTTTTTAGGATGGAAAAATCCAAGGAGCAAGTCCTCCGGGAGGGACTTTAGGCGTGGGTCCCGAGTCTGAAGATTTTCAGGCTCGTAAAAGATCCTTAAGCCTGAATAAAAAGGCCTCTAAGCAAAAGTTACCGAATTTTCCCATCCTAGTACTACCTTGGTTTCCTAGATGTCAGTATGAGGCAGAATGCTGACCACAGGCCACTCCAATGACATCTATACAAAAACAAATGTAACTAAATTAGTATGGTTCAATTTCTTCCCTGTAGGAGGATAGCACCTACATCTCGTTAAGGGAAACAAGGGCTTAGAAGATATTTATCTTTGCTGGATTCCTCTCTTTAAAATAGAATTTTTAAATGAGAATGCACCTAGTATATATTACCCGTTCAAGGAGTAAGCGCAGTTGTTGACGGAGGGCACTGCAGTCATGTTTATGCAGGAATAGACCACGTGACGCTGCTATCTAAGAGTGCAGAGGGGGACGGGACGTGGGACGCTGACAGTGAACACTGCCTTAGATGACGTCACGTGTAGCAACAAAGAAAGCTTCGCAATTCTTCTGCCTGCAGAGATATTTTGAATGACTAATACATACAACATCCTTTATAGGATAATCACAAACAAGTTAGAAGGCCAAACAACCTTCTGCGAAGTTGGAACCATTCCCAAAAGAGCTAAAGTGTTATCAAAAGTTTTAACAAGTTGAGGAGTGTGAATCTTATAAGTATTCAACTTTATATTGTGACTAATAGATAACTCATGTCCAACTCATAGTCGGGTTGAGGAATGAGATGAGATGAACCACCTATATATATATACTTATAAGATTCACACTCCTCAACTTGTTAAAACTTTTGATAACACTTTAGCTCTTTTGGAAATGGTTCCAACTTCGCAGAAGGTTGTTTGGCCTTCTAACTTGTTTGTGATTATCCTATAAAGGATGTTGTATGTATATACTAGGTGCATTCTCATTTTTGACCAGCCTTGTGGTCTAGTGGTCAGCTTCCTGACTACTGTCCATGAGGTCCCGGGTTCGATTCCTGGCCAAATCATAGGAATTTTCCCTTAAATGGAATTATTCCTATGGTTGCCCATTGTCTGGAATTTGGGTTAAGTTTAGGTTAAAAACTCTTCTGGTGCTTCATTATCATTTATCACCCATCATATCATCGAGGTAATATAACTCTGCCTTCTAGGTGCCCCAACTTCAGAAGTGGGTTACAATTAAGCCAGTACCAGAAGATAACGCCAGGAATCTCGGAATGACAACCTGGCGCATTGAATAAAAAAAAGTATTTTGTTTTCACTGTATATGTTTGTAGGCCATTTTGACTACTTATTACACTCAGTCCTTTTTTTCTGGCAGTATGCAACGGTTCGCAGTACCGGGACCTTTTTCCTCATGTTTGAAAGAAATATATATTTATTCAGAGCAAAATGTGCTTTTCCCGGTAGATGGCACTGTCTTCACGAATGAAATTTCCTGTTTTATAACTCGTATATTGGTATCACACTTTTTTGTTTCATATGTTGGTATCAACATTATGCACATTGTGCGCTCTACATTATTATTATTATTATTATTATTATTATTATTATTATATGTTGGTATCGGAAACAGGAAGTTGCACTCAGTTTGCTTCCTATATTAGTTTTTCAGTGTAATGAAAGAGGAAAGTGATTGGTAGCTGTTCACTTTCAATCTAGCTTGAATCAGTGTAATCGTTCTTCAAAATGAATAAAATAAGTAGTTTCTTTATGCCGATTAGTAAAAAAAGGTAGGCCGAAGAAGCAGAAACTGTCGAATCTGCACATAGTAAAGACGAAAAAGATTCTGAAGAAGCAAAAATCGTCGAATCTGCACGTGGTCAGGACAGCAAAGATTCTGATGAAGCAGAAATTGTCGAATCTCCACATGGTCAAGAAGAGAAATATTCTGACTATGACTGGCCCGAAGTTTGGACACTTGAAGAAAGATGACTTTTTCCAGAGAAACAATTGGCTGTATGTCAAGAATAAAATGTTGGGCTGTAAATTGTGTCGTGATGTTGGAAATGTTGCTGTCAACAAGCGAATGGGAATGAAAATTTCAGTGGAGTGAGCAAATCAGATATTTTGGAGAATCCCGGAAACAACAGTTAATGTCACTGATGAAAAAAAATAATACACGATCGTAAGGAGAGTGTGGGGCATGAAGGATGCCAAAAGTAACATCTGAAGCAAAGAATAAAACATTAGAGAAAGGATTTTTAAATACTTTGTCTCATAATAAGGGAATTACAGAAAACATTTTTCGAACTGCTTACAAAGTTGCAAAGAAGAACCAATCATTTAACAACTTTGAAGATGAAATCAATTTGCAGGAACTTAATGGCATAGACATGGGATATATTCTTAATTCCACAAATGTGTGCATCAACATTGTGAACCACATCGCAAATGAAATGAGAAAAAACGTTTATACTCAATATAGTGCAGTACAAGAACAAAGTGTCATTACTAATTGATGATTAATAAATGAGTTGGAGAAAATGTTTTAACATCTCACCTCACAAAGTTGCGTGCCTTAACGATAGCGGTTTCAAGAGTATATTATTACTTCCATCTTCAGTCAAATTCCAACTGTTGAAATTTCATCATTAACATCATCTGGTGTAGATTTTATGAACTTGTAGATTAAATTATTCTCGTCGGGGATATCGAAATTCATTGCTTTATATTTATTTTTCTGAATGTATATCTTTTCCCAAATTGTTAATTCTAAAGGTTTTTCCAAATGTTTCAAAAGTTTAGTGTCTTTTCCGATTTTATGAGTTTCTAGCAAACTATGAGCTGCAATTGCCGATTTTTCAATTTCACCATTTTTAATATTTCTAAGGTGTTCTTTTGTACAAATTTCTAAATTCCTTTTAGTTTTTCCTATGTATACTTTATTGCAGTCATTGCAACTGATTTCATAAATTCCAGATTTTTTACTATCTGTGACATTAACTTTCTTATTGGTTACTAGTAGATTATCCAGGCTAAATTTGTTAATCGGTGCTAATGTAATATCAGATTTGTTAAATATTTTTTTGAAATTGTCTGTGTGTTTCAGGATGATAATTAATTTTCTTGAAATGTTTATTTTCTTTTGAATCAGGTTGTAGGGTGGTGTATTCTTTAAGTCTTTTTTGTTGGAAATGGTATCGTGAAGACATGCAACTTTGTGAGGTGAGACGTTAAAACATTTTCTCCAACTCATTTATTAATATAAATATCTCATAGTGTTTCCTCCCACTGTAAATTTAATTAAAAACTAATTGATGAATCTACAACTGTGAGTAACAGATCCACACTGATTGTTATTATTCGTGCAGTTATACCTGAACTTCCAGCTCCAGTGAGTCTTTTCCTAGACTTGATAGATATAACAGCTAAAGGAATTCTTAACTCTAATTAGTCATCTTAATGATTTAGGACTCTCTGAAGATTACTTGAAGGAGTATTTATTGTCCGTGACGTGTGATGGTGCAGCCATGTTATTTGGTGTGCGTAATGGTGTAAGGCTAATGCAAGAGAGGTTTCCTAATATTGTTTTCTGGCATTGTGCTAACCATTGCCTTGAAATGTCTGTTAATTACACTGTGAACAGTGTGGCAGGAGTGAATCGCTTCAAGAGTTTCATGGACAAACTTTATGTAACTTATGCTTCACTCAAGAATGCTAGGGAACTACAGGCTTCTGCAGCAACTCTAGAACTTCTTAAAATTGGCAGAATATTAAGCACGATGAGTTACATCTAGCTTTCGCACCGTTTCTGCAGTGTGGCAAGACTTTGAAGTTCTCGTCCATCACTTTTAAAAAGCAAAAGAAGACAGTAAAAGAAGCAAAACATGAGTCTTTTGAGGAAAATAATGTCATGCGAGTTTGTTCTTGATTTGGGCCTTATGTGTGATGCTCTCCAAGAACTTAGCGAACTAAGTCTACAACTACAAGAGACAAATATTGACTTGTACAAAGCACACAGGAACATACTGAATACTAAACAAATATTTGAGGAAAGAATTGAAAATCCTGGCCCATACTACAATATGTATCTTCAAAGTAAGGAGACTATGAAGTCCAAAGGGATTGAACTCCACAAAAATGAAAGACACAGTCCTGCGGAATCAGTTCAACTGATTTTTATAAAAGTCTGAAAGAAGCTGTTAGAAAGTGTCTGCTTGAAGGAGGTGATGCTGATTTACCTGAATGTGCCAAGGTTTTTGATTCCAAGTATTGGCCAGAAAATCCTGGGAAACATCTTACATTTGGTGAAGCTGAAATTAAAAAGTTAGCACGAAAATTTCGCTTAAATGAAAGAGAAGCAGTTCATAGTTTTCGTGAATATCTTCAAGAAAATTAATTTCCAGATATACTACTTCCTCTCAAGCGCACACTGGGCACAATTGCAACATCTTCCAGTGAATATGAAAGGGGTTTCTCTCAAATGAATCTTATAGTTACTTCAACTAGGTCATCTATGCTAGTAAGGACAACTTCTGCACTGAATTCAAACCTAGCAAATGTGTAGACTCATGGCTGTTTCAAGGATATCATTCTGCAGTTGATACCAAAAGCAAGAAGCGATCTAGAAACGATGAGTGTACATCGGAGGACATGTTAAAATCGTGGAAGTTGCTAGAATAACAAAGCTCTCTGTGAGTACTGGCACCTTTTTTTTTTTTCCAGAAAAAAGCACTGATTACACTCATGTTATTAACTGTTTTATTATATATTTCTTTTATGTTCCTTGTTATCTTCTACATACACAAATTAAATAACAGTGTTGATAAGGCATCTCCCTGCCTTAATCCACTGAAAGTCTCGAAACTTTGAGATTACTTTTCCCATATTTTAATTTTATTTCGCGTATTTTCTGAGGTGATTTTTGTTAATTTTACCAAATTTTTTCATAATTTTGATTATTAGTTCTTTATTTATACTATCATAAGCTTGTCTATAATCTATATACAATTTATGGATATCTTATTTATATTCATAAGACTTCTCAAGTCTCATACTTAATCCGAAAATCTGGTCTGTTGTTGAACGTCCCCTCCAGAAACCACACTGATAATCTATTATATTTTCTGTAAAAGGTTATAGTTTTTTTTGCCAATATTTAATGATGAAATTCCTTGATAATTTTTACAGTTACCCTAAATTGTCTCTCTTTTTATATATGGGACAAGTAATGGCATTGTTCATCCAACCATACGCTGCTTATTAATTTATGTAATTCTTTCCATAATAATCTCCCTCCTGCTTTAATTAACTTTGCTATTATTGTAAATTCTCTCTCTCTCTCTTTTTTTTTTTTTTCTATAGTCACATCTTGAAAAGTTTTTCAAATGTACTCTTTATTAAAATATTTTGTCCATTCTGTCATAACTTTTCTTTCATCTGCTACTAAGAACCCACTATTGCCCTTGCAGAGGGAAATTTGTTTATTGAAATTCTTTTCTAATGCTCCTTAATCCATCATAATTTTTTTTTTCATTCTTTTTAAAATAGATTTATTATTTCCTCTTGCATTCATATATGTTTCCACATTTCCTACTGTTTCATTTTGTAACATTGTTCTATGTGCATTATTTCTTATTTCAGTAATGTCTTGACACTCTTTGCCAAACCATTCATTTCTTAATTATATTTATTTTTGGTCTGGACATCTTACCTCAATATTAATGTTGATTTGTTCTTGGACATGTTTCAAAACAGAGAATTGTTTTGAAACATGTCCAAGAACAAATCAACATTAATATTGAGGTAAGATGTCCAGACCAAAAATAATATAATTAAAATAACCTCAAAATATAACTTCCAAAAATTAAATATTCATTCATTTCTTATTTTATTTATTTTTTATCTAGAACTTTTTCAGCAGAAATATACAGTAAAACTTGTTCAAAGCTGAATCACATGGGACCAATTTCTTTTTCCACATTAGACAACATTCCACATTATAAAAAAACAAGAAAATATTAACCAATCTTAGATTATAGAGCACCGTATATGTCTTTTTATGTACACTTAGCGACAAAAAGAATGAGCCTACTCTTGATCTCGAATATTTTAAGTTCTAACGCACGATTCACGCGAGTAAACTAATTGCACAGTAGAGCTACAGTACGTTTCCCTTCTTCGTTTGAAGAGTATTCTTCCATGCACAATTAGCCAGCAAACCTTAGCTCAGTGCTTAGTGGCTTGATTCTTATGCAACAGGTCACGGGTTCGATTCCCGGTGAGGTTTTTTTTAATTGTTAAAATGCCTTCTATTATATTATGTATGTCCATTCTTAAAGAAAAAAAGTACTAACCATTTGGAAGTATTACTATTTTTATTATTAATAATATTTATTTATTTATAAACAGGTTTACAGTGTAATAAATCATCTTCATATGCCCAAAGTTATTTTATATTTTTATCTTCTTTCTCCATTCTTCTCTATCTTCTCATTCCAATTCTTCCAGACCAAGCTCTTCTTACATCATCCATCCATTTATATCTAGGTCAACCTCTCTTTCCTTTTCCAGGTGGAATTCATTCCAAAGCTTTTCTGGGTAATCTTTCCTCTGGCACCCTACATATATGACCATACCATTCTAGTTGTTTGTATCTCACAAAATCTAATATTAGATTTTGGGCTTTCATTTGTTGTGTGATAATTGTATTTCTGATTTTTTCCAATCACAACGTCCAGTTGAACATCCGAAACAATCAATTTTGGTAGACACAAGCTTCAAACTCAAATTTTTATTCAACTGCCAAGTTTCTGCACCATATGATAGCGTGCTTCGAATTATGCATTTATAAATTTCTAATTTGGTATCTATTCTTATGTTCTTGTCCCACAAAACTCCGTTTAGTATTGTTATTACCGATCTGCCTTTTGAATTCTATGTTTTATGTCATTCTCTTGGGCACATTTTGAGTTAATTTTGATCCCCAGGTAATTACTTTGTTCACATCATTTGATACATCCCATTATTATTATTATTATTAGTATTATTATTATCCATCATCTATAATAATAATAATTAATTAAATAAAAATAAAACTTAGTTTTATTTGATTTTCATATTTATTAAGATATAGTTCAGTGACAGCTGTTTCGGTACGTTGTACCTTCTTCAGACTTGTTAACAAATTATGAATTCCTCATGTAAATTAAATTTTCCTATACAGCTTCTTTACCTATCTTAGCATTAAAATCTCCCATTATTATTTTGATATAATTTTCTGAGGATTTCTCATATAATCTTCCTAGTTCATAGTTAAATATGGGAAATAACATTATGAAGTTCTTAATTCAATGAATGAATGAGTCATTTTCTTATCTTACCATATAGATTATGTTTTCTTAAACATGGGAACTGCAATTTTCAAGAGGAACATCCCTCCCTTTTTCAACCGACATTGCGACTACCGGAATTTTGTTGGAATCTCCATCTATACTATTGCCATCTGGTGTTGATTTGATGAACTTCGAGATCAGGTCCTGTTCATTGGGAATTTCGAAATTCATGGTTCTAAATTTATTCTTCTGTATATATATCTTCTCCCAAACTGTCAATTCTAAATGTTTTAGAAGTTTGGCCTCTTTTTCAATCTCATGACTCTCCAACAAACTATGTGCTGCAATAGCTGATTTTTCAGTTTCACAAGTTTTAATATTTCTAAAGTGTTCCATTGTTCCTTTTAATTTCTTTGTTGTTGTCTCCATTTCTTTAATTTATTTATAATTATTTCCTTTCCAAAACCATTTAATTTAGCTATGTTCAAAATGTGATTGTATTCTCTCTTAAAATCTTCTTCATTTACTGGAACATTTAATAATCTATATATCAAACTGTTGAAAATTACATGTTTAGGCACATTATGATTGAAACCTGAAGACATTAGAGTATCCTTCCTGTATATATTGAATTCAGTTCTTTGTTGTTGTTCATTCCTTATTATGTAGAGATCCAAAAATGAGATTTGGTTATTCTTTTCTAATTCCATAGTAAATATTACAGGTTCATCTTGAAGATTGATTAATTTCAATGCATCTTCAATATATTTAGAATTTATCACAAAGAAAATATCCACATATCTATACCAACATTTAAACATCCAGGGACAAGCATTGGAGTTATGATACTCTAAATAATCCTAAATTTGCCAAAAATGGTAAAAGTGGGTTTCCCATAGCCAGACCTGAGATTTGTTTATAAAAGTTTCCATTGAAAGTAAAAAAATTGTTGATACAAAGTTTTGTAAGATTTAAATATTCTTCTATTATTTCTCTTTCTAGTTTCAAGGAATTTAGCCATTTTCTAAAATATTTAACATCTTTCCAATTGGGATGCTTAGAAATAAACAACATCAAAAGAAACCAATCTTGTCATTACAATTTTGAAATTCCTGATGAATGTGATCTGATCTCAAAGGTCATCAAATCAACACCAGATGGCAATGTTATAGATTCCAACAAAAAATCCAGTAGTCATAATGTCAGTTGAAAATGGATATTCCTCTTGAAAACTACAATTCCCGTGTTAAAGAAAACATAAACTATGAGGTAAGATAAGAAATGACTCATTCATTCATTGAATCTTCCTAGTTGTTCATAAAACTGGTCCTTGTTCATAAAACTGGTCCTTCAATTCTTCACTTTTATCTTTAGTTGGGGCATGGGCTCAAATAATAGTGACATTAAAAAATTTTCCCTCTTATTCTTAATGTACAATGCTATGGTAGTGCAGGAAGACCTGAATTTGGAACGGGTTTTTTAGTGTGAAGGAGGATCCTGTCCAATATTCGAGATATTAAGTTTGTCAGTGATATCATATCATACATAATTCTAAAGGGCAAATGGCATGATTTTGTAATCGTAAATGTACATGCTCCCACAGAAGATAAAGATGACAAGGAAACCACCAGGTTACTAAAGAGTAAAAAAGAGGGAATATTTGAGAGAGAAGATTAATGATCTAGAAATGAATGCAAAAAATAGGAACATTAGAGAATGATATCAGGGAATTAGCATAGAGAAGAATGGGTTTCAGGCTAGAACAAACAATTTGGAATGAAAATGGGGATATTGTTACAGATTCCAGAAGTATATTAGTCAAAAAATTATAAAATTTAACAGAGTAACAGGAATTATAAATAATATTTTCAAGCCAAATTCAGTACAGCAACACACACGAACTAGAATTTATAAAACACTGGCCAGACCCATATTACGTTACGGCAGTGAGGCCTGGACAATTCGCAGTGTAGATGAACAAAGACTAACTGTGGCAGAAATGAAATTTATGAGATGTACTGCAGGCTACTCAAGAACAGACCATAAAAGGAATTCTGAGATTCTCAAAAAATTACAAACAGAATCAGTCATGGAATATGTACAAAAATACAGAAACTACTGAAAATCTCACGTAAGAAGAATGAGCAGAACAAGAATACCACGTCAGATCTTAAATTACCAGCCACCAGGCAAGAGATCTTTGGGCAGACCCTTCAAACGTTGGATTGAGACCGTAACAGACCACTAGGTCTATCACATGAAAGTATATTAAATAGATGGAAAATATACTTTAATCAGCTATTAAATGTACATGCAGAACAGGATATTGAAGAGGATAATTTACAGACAGCAGAAGTGCTAATCGCAGAACCAAATGCATTAGAGGTTGAAATGGCGATAGAAAAATTGAAAATGTATAAAGCATCAGGTTCAGATGAGATCCCAACAGAACTGATAAAATCAGGGGGAGAAAAATTGATGGACAAGTTGCTTAGTGTGATTTAGGAAAAAGAAGCTCTTCCAGATAAATGGAAAGAATTGATTATCGTATCAATTTATAAGAAAGGACATAAAACTGATTGCAACAACTACAGGGGCATCTAATTACTTTCAACTTCATACAAAATTCTAACAAATATATTAATTAGTAAGCTAAATCAAGAAAAAACAAAATATTGAAAATGTAGTAATCACAACAGAAAATCAGGAAATCTACAAATTGATGACATGCAAATTAACACAGTAGAATCATTTAAATATCTAGGTACCAAAGTAAATGGACATAATACATTAGAAGAGAAAATTAAGGAAAGATTGGTAATGGGAATAAAGCTTATTTTGCAAATAGAACCTTATTTAAAAGCAAATTAATATAAAAAACTGCAAAAATAGTGTTATACAAAACACTCATTCGACCAATAGTTACATATGCTTGTGGAACTTGGGTCCTAAAACAGAAATTATCAATTTTTTAATTTCTCCAGAATAAAATTTTATAGATCTAATCAATTTATATATCTTGGATATGATCTCCCTTTCTGGGATGAAAAAGATATCCCTTAAAAAAATTACTAGTTATAATAAAAGTTTGGGAATTATTAATCAAGTTATGAAACCACCCCTTGTACAAAAAAAACACCAGATTACGTTTATATAACACTTTGGCTAGACCAATGTTGACCTATGGTAGTGAAGCATGGACACTAAAAGACAACATGAAAGCAGAATAACGGCTTGTGAAATGAGAATAGCGGGTTACACCAGATGGGATCGGAAAAGGAACACCGATATCTTAAAAGAATTGAAGACTACACCAATTTTGGAATATATTAAACAGTACCAACTAAATTGGAAACAACATCTTGAAAGAATGCGTTCAAATCGGATCCCCAAAGCTGTTTATAATTATATACCAAGAGGACATCTGGGCCATCCTATGAAACACTGGAGGGAAAATTTTCTATAAGATCGTAACAGGCCTTAGCCTAATACTTGGAAGGAGGAGTAAGAAGAAGAATATTTGGACCAAATAGAAGAACTGATAACTGTTGGAGAATCAAAACAAATAATGAACTGAACAAATTAATAAAAAATCAGAATAAAGTAAGATCTCTCATTGGTTGGCTTGGACATTTGATTAGAATGGATGATCAGAGAAACTGGTCAGGAAACTCGACAAATGGAAACCTATAAGAGGCAGAGCTGTTGGAAGACCGAAGATTAGATGGGAGGATGACACAATGAACGATCTAAATAAAATTAAAGTGACTAATTTGAATGTGTGGCAAGAGACAGATTGGCATGGAGGAGGATTGTTCAGAAGGCCAAAACTTTCACTTTTGAAGTTGTCGCGCCCTGAGATGATGATATTAGTAAGCAGACTTACTCCATATATTCATGACATTCTAGGAGATCATCAATGTGGATTTAGAAGAAATAGGTCTACAACCTTAGTATAAGACAAATATTAGAAAAGAAATGGGAATATAATGGTACTATATGTAGACTTCGAAAAAGCATTTGATTTAATTTATAGCAGACTTACTCCATTTATTCATGACATTCTAGGAGATCATCAATGTGGATTTAGAAGAAATAGGTCTACAACCTTAGTATAAGACAAATATTAGAAAAGAAATGGGAATATAATGGTACTATATGTAGACTTCGAAAAAGCATTTGATTTAATTTATTAAGAGGGTGAAGATGTTAAGATGATAACTCAATCATCCTCAAATAAATTATTAAATAATTCCAATAGGGGAGCCTTTCAAAATCACTGTTTCATCATCTGCATTTTAACTGGTATTGATGGTACTGATGTTATTGTACCAGTTAAAATGCAGATGATAAAACATTGATTTTGAAAGGCCTCCATATTGGAACTATTTAATAATTTAGTTGAGGACAACTGACTTACCATTTACCAATTTTATATTTAGCATTTTATTACATAACCTCTACGGTGCTTTAATATGAATTTTAATAGTTTTGATGAAGAGAAGTTAGAAGAAGAAGTTATATACTATCCTGCTGGAGTTCGGGATTCCTAAAAAGCTAGTTAGACTTATACGAATGTGTCTAATTGACACAAAGAGTGGGGTGCGTGTAGGCAAACAGTTTTTGGATACTTTTGAAATTTACAATGGGTTGAAGCAAGGAGATGCAGTATCTCCTCTACTATTCAATTTTGTACTAGAGCATGCCATCAAATCTTTAAGAGGATGAAGAAGGCCTACAACTCTATGGTATTAATAAGCTGTTAGTTTATGCTGATGATGTAGTACTATTGGGCGATAGCGAGGAGATACTAAAGGCCAACACGCACACACTATTGAGTAACACTAAGAAATTGAGACTGGAAGTAAATATCAATAAAATTAAATATAGGATCACACATAGAAATACATTATATAATGGAAATGGACAGCTGATGACAAATTAGGGAAATTTTGGGGAAGTGGTTGAATTCAAATACCTAGGAACAATAATCACAAATAGGAATGAGATGCACAAAGAAATTAAACATAAGCTCAATTCTGGAAATTCATGCTATTATGCATTACAGGGACTCTTGATATCCCAACTCCTTTCAAAAAACATTAAACTGAAAATATATAAAACTATTATTCGGCCAGTTATATTATATGGGAAGCAATATAATGAGAACAGTTAAGTCTCGTAGACTAGGATGGGTAGGACATGTTGCACAATTGGGGAATGAAAGATGTGAATGAAAGCTTCTTGTAGGAAATCCAGATAGAATGCGCCCAGTTGGTAGACTAAGAATGAGATGGGAGAATAACATTAACTATGATTTAAGGGAGGTAGATTATACAGGGAATGATTGGAAAACATTAGCTCAGGATAGGGATGTATGTGGAGTTTATGTCCATGCGGTCATGAAACTATGGGTTCAATAGTGCCAGTGAGTTAGTCTTAGTGTACATTTTCTGGGTGAACATTTATTATAATGATGTTTTTATTATTAATTTAACATTTCTCACTGAAAGATAAATTATATTTGAAGAGAAAAATTTTCACCTAGACCAAGACTCGAACCCGGGACCTTTGGCTTGCTGGGCCAAATGCTCTACCAATTGAGCTACCGAGGCGAGTTACGATCTAGATGCAAATTTTTCTCTTGTATACGTTGTAATTCCCTTTCGCCAAATGCTTTTGAAACCATTGCTTCTATCTTTGCAAAAGAAAATTTTTCTCTTCAAATATAATTTATTACAATGTTTAAAAGATTTGTGAATTAAAACTCCTGTACCAAATATGGATTAGTCTTTGTTTCCCTAAAACAAACAGTAAAATCGCCTTAGTCAAACATCTCACTACCATGCCATCTAACTTCTTGTACTGCTGCAACTGTAATTTTATGCTTTTGTAACTTGTTTTTTTTTAATATCTTCAGTGCTCCAATTCTATTTAAACTTAAAAATTCCAAGTAGCCAAATTCTTAACCTTGTTTAATTTGCTCAATCGTTTCTGTAATTCAGTCCGGCATTTATCTTTAGGCTTCTTACTTTGTTTCTTTTCTCCACGATGAGGTCGTGAGCCTCTTACCCAACTCCCAACCTGGAGGACGAATAACTCATCTGTTAGGGTTACCATACCTCGTTTTAAAGTGCCAGATACTAGCCCTCTCTCTTCCCTCTAGGGATAAGATTTGCTTGTTGTATAAGTAGGTAGAACCTGCCAACTAAGGCAATACTTGGTATTAATAGATCTACTTGGCATAGGTGTATCCACCAAGACTACTAATCCAGCCATTTACCCTCCTCGTTTATCTAGGCTTGGGACTGGCTATGCAAAGGCCTGAGGCACTCAAAGGAGGTCCCCAAGTCCCTCCCATAGGCCAAGTTGATTAGTTTATTTAGGCTGTAATCATTTTTTTTTTGTGCTAATGGGATAATCCATAACAAATCGGACAGCAAAACATCTTGCAATTTATTTATTTTTTATTTTATGTATCCCTAAATATAGTGAATACATTTATAAACATATTAATATTGAAATTAAATTTTTATCATTTATAGGTTCATAGTTATGATGATCTAAATTATCGTAAATACAATAAACTAAAATCCCATCTATGCCTTTTTTGCAATTCTTCTTTGTTTTCTGCCCCAATAGCCATGTCGTCCGCATACATTACCAGCGTGGTCCCGTTCGTTGCTTTCCCAATGTCAGCCGTCATTATGTTAAATAGTAGCGGGCTGATGGGGTCTCCTTGTAGTATCCCATTAGTTTGCATAACCTCGTCTGAAGCCGCAACCTCATCTGTTATTTGTAACCAGTTTCGCCTCATTATGTCGTGTACTATTCCAACAATGGGGTGCTCGTTTCCAATCATGTCCCTCATCTTCGTGAGTAGTTTTGTTCTGTTTATGTAATCGACGCTTTTTCATAATCTATGAAGACCACGTAGTATTTCCCTTTCGGTCTGTTGAGGGCTGCTTCTATCTCATATAATAATGCGGATGCTGCTTGCAGAGTGGATTTTCCTTTCCTAAATCCGAATTGGTTATCTGGGATGTTTAATTTTGTGATGTCCATCAATCTGTTTGTAAGTATCTTCATAAAGATTTTGAACAGGGTGTTCTCCAGTACAACGCCTCTGTATGAGTTCATGTCTCCCGTGTTTCCTTTACCTTTATACAGCATTTTCAGGGTAGCCCTTCTCCATTGTTCTGGTATGGTTCTCGTCTCTAGGCATTTGTTAAACAGTTCTTTCCACATTGATATTAGCACGTCGGCTGATGCCTTTAGGTGTTCGTATGCTACTTGATCCGGTCCTGTGGCTTTTTTTGTTTTTGCTTCTTTCACGCATTTCTTTATTTCATCCTCTGTGATTTCCATTTCCAGATTCAGGGTTCTTGGGTTCCTGGTAGTATTGGCTTCGTAAGCTTCTGTTCTGTTTCCTTCATTCAGTATTTTTGTGAAGTGGTTTTCCCAATCATCTATCGGTATTTCTTTCATCACTCCTCTGGGTTTCCTCCTTAAGACCAGGAAAGGGTCCTTTTCTGCTTCTTCGGCTAGCTGTTGGGCTTTCATTTCTATGTAATGGGTTTTTTCTTGTATTTTATTATGTTTTTGTACTGTTTTCTTTTCTGGGCGTATCGTTCCAGGTCTACTTGGTTTTTGGATTCCTTTTGCTTTGTTTAGTGCTTTTAGTGTTTCCTTCCGTTCTGTGTAGCACATCCTGTCGAACCACGGTTGTGCTCTTCTTTTTGATGTTGGTTGACAGGCGTTCTTTATAAGGTTGTTAGTGATGTCTAGTGCTTTGTCCAATTGGCCTTCCTTTATTCTCGTTTTAGCTTTCTCTATGTTCTCCCGTGTTTTTTTCGTATTTGTTCTATATCTAGTTTTCTTGATATCCTGTTTTTAGGGTTTTCCTTGTTTGGTCTATTTCTGGCCTTTGTCTTTTCCAGTCTTGTTGCTTATCGGTACGTGTTTCCTGATGGGTGCTACGTTTGATGACCATAGCCCCTTTTGTTCTATTAATCTTAGATCTTTTCCCTTATATAGTAGTAAATCGATCGCGCTTGTTCCATTGTGCGCTATATATGGTGGCAGTTCCATCTTATTGGTTAGGGTGTAACCCTCTTCTCTCAGTGTCTCTAGAACTACTTCAGTCTTTGTGTTCTTCTTGTCTATCCTGCAGTTGATGTCTCCAACTATTATGACGGATTCGTCTTCTTCCGTGTCTGCTATTGCTGTTATTAAAGTTTCTATCACTTCCTCCGTGGTTGCTTGTGGTCGTATGTATACTGCTACGATTGTGATGTTTGTCTGTTCTCACTGTGAGTATGTCTTCGTCTTTATGTATTACTTTGAAGTTCCCCTGTGATGGCCTCAGATAGCATGATACGCCACCTGTCGGCCTGCCATCCGTTTTCCTTCCGTACGAGTGTAGTCCGTAAAACCCCTCTATGTTGATCTGTTCCGTTGCGAATGTTTCTGTGAATACCATTATGTCATATTCTAGTAGTTCCTCTACTGGTATATATTTCAGTGCATTTTTGAGACCTTCCGCATTCCAATTAAGAACGTTAACAGGCGATTGAGACTCCTTTGTTTTTAAATGTTCTCCGAAAAAGATAGCGTTTTTATCAGTACCCCTTCCGGCCAGAAGTCTGAGCCATTTACTGTCTCCAGGTATTCAAATGGTATTCCTATCTTGAATGCTTTGTTCCTTCTTCCCCTGCTCGCTATTTCTTCGCAGATCAGATTTCCTTGAATATCGTTGTTTAGTAGGTAGTTTTTTACTTTATCTGGTGTTTGTGTCTTCTTTCAGTCTTCCTAGGAAGAGCCAGGCATACCTCTGCGCTGCTTGGATGTCTTCGTTCTTGGTAGTTTTGTTCCTATCTTCTGTTCAGGCTTTTGTGATTTCTTGTTTCTGTTCCTTCCGTATGTTACTCTGGTCCACGTGTCCACTTCGTTTTTCTTCCTCATAGTTTGGTTCTTCGTCGATTCTTTTCTGCTTTTCTTCTGTTGGGTTGGCCATTGTGTTAGAGTTTTGTTTTATTTGGGCTCCATCTCCCCCCGCTTTTATCCTCTGTTGTGCTTGTGTTGTTGGATTCCTTTGGTTGTTTATTTTTTTCTTCGATTATTTTGTCTAGTTTGTTGTTTAGGAGATCCATAATGTTGTCTATCTTTTGCATGATATCGCTCCTTCCTTCCTCTCCTGTATCTGTTGTTTTGTGTCCTTTTTGCATGGAGAGGTATTGCATTTGGTTTTCGCAAGGGTTCCTCTGTTCTCCGTCTGGCGGCTCTGGAGTTTGGTTTTCGTACTGTTGACTACTGCTGCTTCCAACAGATGTCGCTAGTTGTACCGGAGTGGAGCTGTCGTCTTCCTCGATCGGCATGTTTTGTTGGTTGAATTCGTTTTCTATATTATCACTTTTCATATTCATTAATTCTAAATATTTTCTAATCTCACTCACCGCTTGTAGAAGTGCATCTTTTACTTCCTTCTTCATATAGCCACCTACTTCCGCTATTTTTTCGATGTTGTTCAAGATAAACAGCAACAAGACCGTACAAATGGTTTTCAAGAAAGGAGGAAGAACAGCGGCAAGTGATAATCTAAAACTAGGAGAAGAACCGATAAGAATGGTCAACAAGTTCAGATATTTAGGCATAACACTGCAGCCAACAACAAAGTCTTTCAGCGCACATGTGCAGGAGAGAGCAGCAGCAGCTATAAGAGCTATGTGCAGTATCAAAGACATCACATCGTTAAAATTAGTCACAGCCATGAAATTATTCGCATCAGTGATCACCCCGATCGTCACCTACGGGATAGAACTGATATGGGAGAAACTATCGACCAGCGATATGGAGAGGTTAGAAAAAGTAAAACCAAGATTCATCAAAAAGGCATTAGGTGCAAGCAAATACACACCAAATAGAATGGCCTATATGCTAGCCAGAAGAAACCTTCTTCCTAGAGGACCTGAGGCAAAGGATACTACTGCCAGCAACGGAGCCATATAAGAAAGTCATCGAAAAAAAGAAACAGAGAGAAAAAGAGATCGACGAAGATTTCTACGCCTCAGATGCCATGGTAAACAGAGAGTGGACCGGAAGTAACCAACCACAAAGGCACAGAATCATAGGTTTAGCAACACACGGATATCATCACAAAATGTGCAAAAATGCAAAATTCCACCAACCGAGTGATTCGTGTGAATGCAAGATATGCGACCAAAAGTGTGAGCGATACCATTACAAACAATGCAGAATATGGACAGGATCACTGAACGAACTCATAAAAGACAAATCATAAACTTATAACTTAATCGAGTGCCTCTTACCAATTTATTATTATTATTAATAAACTAAAATGTTTACTAACTAATATTTCTAAAACAGTAAACAGCAAAAATTTGTTTCAAACATATTTATATATGTGATATGTAGTTTAAGAGTGTCATTTTTATTTTCGGTTTCAATTTTCTATTTTATGGCGGCTTACTGCAGTACATATCAAAAAAATGAAAACGAAAAAAATACAGGATCCTATTCACGTAATAAGGATTAATTTCCAGCAATTACCTTTTTGGTGGGATGAATAGTTCACACAATATAAATGTTTTTTATTCTATTTTCCTTAAAACTCCAGTGCAGCTGATTCATTTTACGACCAAGGTCGCACACATAACTAATTAAAAGAACTGACTCTGCTTCATCAGTGACTTTTTCAACTGCCATTAAATCTAATAGATTATTATATGTTCTGCTTAATGGAACAGTGCCGTAAATTTATAACAGTGGCAATATTTTAATTCTTACGCAATAGATGTCTATTTATTGAATTTTATTGCTAGCGCGAGAAGTAAAGAGCTCTGTTACATACGTTTACTGTGAATTATTAAACAAATTATTTATAACTAACTAACTCACTGGCTCTGTGGGATCTGTAGGTTCATGGCAGCGCAGACATAAGCTCTCCATACATTCCTATCCCGAGCTAACATTTTCCAATTAACCCCTGTATAATCTACTTCCCTCAATTCATGTATAATGTTATTCTCCCACCTCATTCTTGGTCTTCCAATTGGGCGTTTTCCCTCCGGTTTTCCTACCAGAAGTTTCCAAGCACCTCTTTCATCCTCCATACGTGCCACATGTCCTGCCTATCGCAGCTTATGAGACTTAACTGTTGTTATTATATCTGGCTTCCTATACATATCACATAGCTCATTATTATGTAGTTTTCTCCGTTCACCTGTCCGTTCATCTCTTTTTGATCCAAAAATTTTCCTAAAGACATTATTCTCAAATACTCGTAATCTTTATTTAATTTTTATAGGAATTAATCACTATGAGGTTTAATTTATGGTGAAATTGAATGTTTCTTACCTCTCCTCATATAATATATGAGGAGAGGTAAGAAACATTCAATTTCATCATAACTCGTAATCTTCTTTCCTCCCTTAAAACATATTATTTATTTTGTTACCAATTTTTCATTACAATTTAAATGTAATATGGTAATAAAAACTCATTAATTAAATAAACTAGCATAGATTTTTATTATGTTATATTTACTAATTCAATCTTAAAATAACTTTTTATTTGGTGTACTGTATTGTACCATAAAAACTATGATGAAATAGTGATGTTATATCACTTCCAAATAAAACCGAATGTGTTAATACTTGTACCACTTCCTAAGAAACGATAATAATGCTGAATCAGGACGTCTTCCTCAAACATCTGCTTTCTCCATAAACAATTCTCAAATCCAGATTACTTAGTAGACAGTTGATTTAAATTAGTGCGTGTGTTTAGTGCACCTCGTCATTTTAAATGTCACAGTCAAATTTAAAATAATATCCTATTGTTTTTAACTAACAAGTTTGCAGATCTACAAAGACTAAATGGTGAGTTAGAAGTTAAATATAATTTGAATTATGCTTATATTAATATAGAATAGTTATCAACAATATTATGTTAATATATAATTTTACAATTTCTTAAATGTTTCTGGAATGCGAGAATAATCATAGAGGTATACATTTTGTGTTTTAAAAGGAGAATAATGGGAAGTTTAGACATTAAATTAAACACTATAACAATGTTAAGTTATGTAGATAGGAAATAACACTATGAGGTTTTTTAATATTGTTTATTTTTTATTTCACTCACCTCATACTTCATAACTCCTAGCATACCCAGGGTTTCGTCACATCCTTTGTGACATTCTCAATGCTGTGTCACGTTCAGAACTGACATCCGGCTGCCTTCTATCCTGCAGACTGACCTCCGCGCCATCTGATGGCTGACCGACGAACTTCCAAATCAGTCCTCTCTCCTTATAACCGGGTATTTCAAAATACAACTATGAATTTTGAAATACCCGGTTATAAGGAGAGAGGACTGATTTGGAAGTTCGTCGGTCAGCCATCAGATGGCGCGGAGGTCAGTCTGCAGGATAGAAGGCAGCCGGATGTCAGTTCTGAACGTGACACAGCATTGAGAATGTCACAAAGGATGTGACGAAACCCTGGGTATGCTAGGAGTTATGAAGTATGAGGTGAGTGAAATAAAAAATAAACAACTATAACAATGGTTTAGCTTATATCGTGCATTTTAATATCATCTTAGATATGTCATGAGTAGGGGATGCAAGATCAGTAAGTGATGCCAAACCAATAAAATATATTTATACCTCTTAAATATTACTTGTAACAGCATGAAAATTGTTATAAATTATTATCGATAGCTTAACATTACTTGCAATATTTAACATCAGACATTGGTAAAGTACAGAATATTACAACACATTACAAAACTACTCTCTAGAAAATAATTTTTAATAGGCCTTAAGGCACTGAGCTACAAGCCAGAAGGTCGAGGGTTCAAGTCCCGGTGGGGTCAGGATTTTTAAACTGGCCCAAACCTTCTGGCGGCACTATGGCCCTGGGGCCGACTCAGCCTCTAACGGAAATGAGTACCAGTTGCTTGTTCTGGGGATAAATGCGGCCGTCACGCAGGGCTGACATCAAGTGCCGATTGTCTAGAAAAAGTGGGAGCCTTAACCTCCTACTACCCCAAGGGCCTCCTGAGGCCTGTTGTGGGACTACTTTACTTTTACAAGCTTGGGCACGCCGTAGTGTAGTGGTTAAGGCACTGAACTACAAGCCGGAGGGTCGAGGGTTCAAGTCCCGTTGGGGTCAGGATTTTTAAACTGACCCAAACCCTCTGGCGGCACTATGGCCCTGGGGTCGACTCAGCCTCTAACGGAAATGAGTACCAGATGCTTGTTCTGGGGTAAAGGCGGCCGTCACGCAGGGCTGACAACCCGGCTGACATAAAGTGTCGATTGTCTAGAAAAAGTGGGAGCCTTAACCTCCTACTACCCCAAGGGCCTCCGGGCCTGTTGCGGGATCACTTTAAGCTTGAATTCGTAGGTGCTTAGTAATTTAAATTAAACTATACATTAGCCAAAATCAGCACAAAATAAACTGCCTACTGGAGATATCAATAAAGATTGTTACATTTAATGACACTCACTAACATGTGAGGTCATTATGTAGCAATTTATTTCAAGCGCGAGGTTCTCCTACGCACCGTAAATTTACGACACAAGACTCGCGGATTTCCTTCCTTCTGGAAAAAGCTACATTCAAAATTGTTACACCTTTAAAATTACATTGATTCCTATAAAGTTTTAACCCACGAACCTTGGAATCAGAGGTGTGCAGAGTAAGCACTAGTCCACGATGATGATGTAATAATTGTAATAGCGTTGATAAAAATAATGTAATGATGATAATTACAATAAAAAATGTTTGTAACTGCACAATAGACTATTACCATGTAGCTCTGTCATTGTTTGTACGAGCGAGCGATCTTTACTCACACGAAAGGTATTGCAGGCAGTCTACACATAGGAGATTTTAGGGAAAATAATTATTTTTGGTAGTTTCCTTTCATCCCACCACTTCAATACTAATTACAAAAAATTTAATGTGACTATCTTTTCAAGTTGAGGGAGTAGTTATACTTCAAGAGATTTATTTCGTAAAAAGAAACTATTTAAAACATTACGATAAATTGAGAGCTCTATTACTCTTTAATTACAACAAGCGACGACTTGAAATTCGGTTCAGATATTCAGTATATCATAAAGTTTCACTGTAAAAAAAAATTGTAAACTTTTAAAAATGTGAGTTTAATTTTCACAATTTTTTTGTCGATTTCTTATGGAATGTCCCTAATTTGATATTAAATTTGTCAATTTTTTTAAATTTATTGTGTGTGAATTTCTCGTATTTTTTTCAATTTGTTTTTCTGTCTGAAGAGTGCTTTATTAATCAAACTGTGTGTTTGTAGAAGTCAGTCAACCATGAATTTTGATATTTCCAAGGAACGGTGAGCAGCCAGATTTTTCTTAAGCTCTTCTAGAAATTCACTTTGCAAGATTATGTAAATGACTTCCCTGATTATATTTTTTAAATTATACAGCAATTTTCAAGAAAAAATCATTCACATATGTCGCTGTATTTACCCCAAATATATATGTGGCACAAATGATTAGACACTCGACCTCCACCTCTAGGCCTCAAATCATGTCTCAGACAATTCATGTGGAGTATATGGTGGATGAATCGGAGCCAGGCCAGGTTTTTCTCAGGGGTTCTCCCATTTTCCTCTGCAAAATACTTCATTTCATCTGCTCCTGTGACGGTCCTTGTATATCACAGACCTTCAGTTATAGGTCTTCATCTCAAGCTCATTTGTCAAATATGCATTACGCTAGTTATAGTGAGGGTTTTATTTAACCTGAATATAAAACAATCTGTTTTTGTGAAATACAACAATCATGACTCGTCTTAAATATACTGACCAGTGAAAAATAGAATTATGTTGCATGGTTAAATTATATTGATGTATAAATCATATTTGAAGAGAAAAATTATACACTCAGACTGGGTCTTGAACCCAAGACCTTCGGCTTTCTAGGCCATTACTCTACCAACTGAGCTATCTGAGCGAGTTCCAATCTTAATGCAAATTTTTCTCGTATATAGTTAACTCTTGGTATTTATATAGACAGTAAGCTTGGATACTTTCCTAATGTCCTCTAAATTCGTCTTAATGTTGTCTTGACATTTTGCCATTTTTGGTAAACTAGAATACTGCTGTATTGATGTGGCTATCTCAATATTCGTATTTTGGCACTTGACTCACTCTAACTAACGGGCACTATCGAACCCATAGGTTCATGGTCGTGTGGACATAAGCTCTCTGTAATCCCTATCCTGAGCTAATGTTTTCCAATCATTCCCTGTATACTTCCCTCAAATCATAGTTAATGTTATTCTCCCACCTCATTCTTGGTCTACCAACTGGGTGTTTTCCCTCTGGTTTTCCTACAAGAAGCTTCCATGCACGTCTCTCATTCCCCATTTGTGCCACATGACCTGCCCATCGCAGTCTATGAGACTTGACTGTTCTTATTATATCTGGCTTCCTATAAAAACCATGTAGTTCACATTCACCTGTCTGTTCTTCTCTTTGGTCCAAAAATTTTCCTAAGAACTTTATTCTCAAATAATCATAATCTCCTCTCCTCCCTTAAAGTAAGAGTCCATGTTTCGCACCCATATAATATAACTGGTAGAATAATAGTTTTATATAATTTCAGTTTAACGTTTTTTGAAAGGAGTTGGGACATCAAGAGTCTCTGTAATGCATAATAGCATGCATTTCCAGAATTGAGTCTATGTTTAATTTTTTTGTGCGTCTCATTCCTATTTGTGATTATTGTTCCTAGGTATTTGAATTCAGCCACTTCCTCAAAATTTACCTCATCTGTCATTAACTGTCCTTTTCCATTACGTAATGTATTTCTATGTGTGACCATGTATTTAGTTTTATTGATATTCACTTCCAATTTCTTAGTGTTACTCAGTAGTGTGTGCGTGTTGGTCTTTAGTATCTCCTCGCTGTCGCCCAATAGTGCTATATCAGCAGCATCAACTAACAGCTTATTAATACCATTGAGTTGTAGGCCTTCTTCATCCTCTAAAGATTTGATGGCATGCTCTAGTACAAAAACTAATGAATAAAAATTGTACACTTCCACCCCCATCTTATCATAATATGCTTCTTAATATACAAGCTATCTAATGTATTGTCAATGATAGTTCAGTACATTGGGGATAGGGATCAAGAGAAATATTAAAAAGAATGGTTTGTACTTGGGTGAGAATGAAGCCTGACTAGCTCAATGTTAAGAGCATCTGCATATAAAGCTGAAGGTTGGACTGTTCTATTCCCGATACAGGCAGACATTTTTCTCTTTACTCTGATTCATTATTGATGCTTAAGAATTAAGTCCAAACATGATTTAATTACTCGGTTAACATTAAAATTAAGAGGTCACCATATACAAAGATAGAAGCAACGGTTTCAAAGCATTTGGCACAAGGGAATTACAATGTATAAAGACAAAAATTTGCATCTAGATTGCAACTCGCCTCGGTAGCTCAGTTGGTAGAGCATTTGGCCCAGAAAGCCAAAGGTCCCGGGTTCGAGTCTCGGTCTAGGCAAAATTTTTTCTCTTCAAATATAATTTATCCTTCAGTGAGAAGTGTTAAATTAATAATAAGAACTTCAATAGAAGCCCTACTGGCTTTATAAAGTAATGTTAAATTCCCAATTAATGTCTTCTTAACTAAGAGGCCGCCACATGCAAGGATAGAAGCAACAGTTTCAAAGCATTTGGTATGAGGGAATTACAATGTATAAAGAGAAAAATTTGTGTCTAGATCGCAACTCGCCTTGGTAGCTCAGTTGGTAGAGCATTTGGCCCGGAAAGCCAAAGATCCTGGGTTCGAGTCTCGGTCTAGGCAAAAAAATTTCTCTTCAAATATAATTAAAATTAATATTCACATTTTTAGAATAACAGGGAATTATAGTCTACAGGAGATGTGTCAAACAGGTATACCATGGCTTTTTGCATGTTTTCTTGCAACCCAACTCTGTTTAAAAATATATCCAAAATTTAATATTGTATTTTACTGTACAAACATTAGTGAAAGCTAACAGATGTCAATCTATCTTCCATAATGATTTTACTTTGAATTTACCAAAATAAGCAGTGTCAAGCATCTGGTATAAACCTTAAAATATTTTGACTTCACCACTTGTTTTTCTTGTGAAAAAAATGTTATAAACTTTTTAGTGTTTCATCCCTTTAACGCGGCCACTTACTCTTATATGCAAAGCCCAATAAGGTGTACAGTCTTGTCCTTGTGTGCTGAAGGTAGAAAAGAGTGTCTTCAAAGTTCAGTATACATGCTGATTGCTATGTCAGGAATATGTCCATAAAAGTTTCTTCTCCAAGGTGGAAATACTAAATAAAAATGTAATTGTCAGTCAATATGAAAAACATTTGGTCCAGTTTTCAATTTGTAAATTTTTGATGGATAGTTAAACTGATTTGTATAATCTTGCCTCATTTATTATCTCACCTGGACACATCTGTATTAATAATGTGCTTTTAATTAAATACTTTCAGATGTTAACATTTTGCAATTACAGTGTGAAGGTTCGGCTTGTATTCATGAGATACTTAGTCAGTCCCCTTTAAGAAGATACCTCTCTAGAAGAGCACTTTCACAGGAAATTTTTGGTGGTCGTCTTAAAGAGGTTGTACTGTATACTAAATGGCCCATGGTGTAAATGAGTTTGACACATCTGGTCTACAGTAGTTTGAAGAATATTGTTTATTATAAGTGCAGTTTCTTGTGCCTTATAAACCGTGCAATGTGGAATGTTTCAGGAGGCGAAGGGAAACAACAAGAACAATAGTCAGCAGGTTAATATCATCTCTCTACATCTTGCTGGGTATGTATGTTTATTAATGTTTTATTTTGGAAAGTAATATTTTGAGGTTCTTTTAATCAAGTTATTTTGAGTCTATAATATCTTACTTCAATGTCAAGAACAAATCAACATTAATATTGAGATAATATTACAGACTCAAAATAACTTGATGAAGTATGTTTATTACATATTATTCTACTTTTTTCTTTATTTTTAATGAATGAATGAATGAATGTAGCTATTTAGGTTGTTCTCATCAGATTTTTACAATATTTGCTAAGACACTAAAATTGTATCATGACAAAAAAAATATATATGTATGTATGTTTGTACACAAGTATATTAATGCATTATGGCTGCAATTTTTTAACCAATCTCAGGAAATAGCAATCGAGAAAAGTAATATTGAGTTTGTTAACCAGCAAAATTGGACCATTGAGAGTGGATATTCACCTGAAGCAAAAATGTTAAAATTTCTGTACCAGCCATAATTCTATGGGTATATTGCATTAAAATAAAATGTGAAAGGTGTTCTCCAAAAATGAGTTATATCTATCCAATCACTGAAAATTACCTAAAAGCAAAATTTAAAAATTTATTAAGATATAATTCAGTGACAGCTGTTTCGGTACACTGTACCTTCTTCAGACGTTAACAAATTATGAATTGTGTTATTATAGTACATATCAACTGATCTAAGCAACAATACAACAATAATTTATTTAAATTAAAGTTACAGTGTACCGAAACAGCTGTCACTGAATTATATCTGAATAAATATGAAAATCAAATAAAACTAAGTTTTATTTTTATTTAATTAATAAATATGGATTTCCATCAAGTAAACACCAAATCAATTGATAATTTAAAAATTGCTCTAGTAGCATAGTTGTTTTCTCTCAATGAAACTGGATACATAAGATTTATTTATCAAAGGAAAAATATATTCCTTTAACTAACAAATTCTGATTATAAATTTGACTTACTAAAGAATTCTGTTTCCTGCATGGGAGACTTTATATATTTTTATTGTTTATACATTTTTGTGATATGTATGTTGTTTTTCCAGATAATTCTGAACAACACATGTTGGATGCTATTTTGAAAGCGAAGTTGTTCACCAAAGCAAACAAGGAAATCTGTTCTCCACTTCTGCGGTTGGTTTATTATATATTAACCAAAATGTATAAGGTGGTTTTAATATAAATGGGACTATTTTTTAGAAAATACTTTACCAGACACAGACTTGTTTGATATATACCATGTCTGCAGAAACATTCCATTGTTACAAACTGGTATAGCATTGCAGTCAGTTGTTGGATTTATCCGAAGCTGGTATCATTAGAAAGAGAAACTGGAACATATATTTAACTTTTATAGGAATTAATCATTATGAGGTTTAATTTATATGAAATCAGATGTTTCCTTCCTCTCCTCATATAAATCTTCTAAGTAGATCGCAATTTCGAGACCATGACGGTCTCATCTTCAGTACAATCTTGGCGACTGATGTTATGTCGATCGGATAAAGCACTTCTTCTTCCCTCTGTTGGTGGACTGATGAACCTCTGGATCAGGTCAGGATTTGCAAGAATTTTGAAGTTCATAAGTTTTCCTTTGTTTTTTCTGAATGTGGATTTTTGCCCAAACCGTGAGTTCCTTTTCTTTATCTATTTGTTTAATTAGACTTTGAAGATTTATATGAGGAGAGTTAATTAGACTTGGAAGATTTATATGAGGAGAGGTAGCAAACATTTGATTTTATCATAAACTGAAACATTTATAGTACTTACTTCAAAGACTCTCGATGAGAACATAGAACTGAGGAAATGATGAATTTGAAATGTTTAACTGCTGGCTAGCTCTAAGCACAGACTTTGGAGGAATACATACAAAAGCCTCCCACATCTCTTCTACACTTCTTGCGATTGACAGACTATTTCCCTGAATGACCTTTTCTTTTATCACATATACATCCATGCTCTACAAAATCTTGTTACCAATTCAGAATTGTTTTCATCTTGTGGATTCACCATAACCTCTAAATATTGCACTATTCACACACTTGAAAATTTAGCATTCATATCATTTAACACAACCTCTTTATCTCCAATAATGCCTTAATGACAAGCGAAATAGCAGAAAAACCTTAAATATGCAATCAATTAAATTGTAAATCAGATATATTCCAGTACAAATCCTACCCCCCTTAAAAATAAAACTTTATAAATACAACGAAAGTATATAGATCCGTAATAAATTTTATAAACTTACCAACTACAACTTGTGCTGCCATCTGTTGTTTCTGTCAACATATCAGTTATAAATTCCTTGAGTTTCTCTTTCTAATGATAAATCCATCAACTGACTTGTGACGCTATGCCAGGTTGTAACCATGGAATGTTTATGCAGACACGGTGTATTTTCTTTTGAAGTAGTCCCATTAAATGTTTAATCTCTTTTCCTGAAAGTATTTTGATTGGGTGCCTTCCCATTCACAAACATATGAGATCACTATGTTTTTATCCTCTCTTCAAGTTAGTTTTAAGTCTTCCAAACTAATAAAAATCACTTGAAGCTATATCTGGACTGTAAGGAGGATGGAGCAATTTAGTTTCTTAATGGTTTGCATGGCTTTTTGTCATTGTGGGGCCATTGAAATACAATTTACTCCTGGAACAGATCTTATTCTTAACTTCTCCTGATAGAATGATAGAATAATATTCTGCATTGATGGTCCTGCATTCCTGAAGGAAATCAAGATGGATAACTCCTTTCCAATCCCAAAAGAATATTACCTTCTTCTTACCAACTGAGATTGTCTTTCTTGAGTTTTGGAGAATTGCTATAGTGCCACTCTCTTGTTGATTGTTGCATTTCAGAAATGAAATAATGGATCCAGGTTGCATCAGTAGTGACTGTGGGTGTAAGGAATTGTTCTTCTTCTGCTTCAAACCATCCTATATCAAACTGCCCATCTGCATGCTTACACTTTACTTTCCTGTAGTATAAATGTTTTTTTATTGTATTTTCTAAACTACTAATACATCATCATAATCTTACATAGAAGTATAAGGAGACCTGGTGGTTTGTTACGATCTCAAGGCTGGATATTCAATCCATCTTTCCATTTGGGTGGTAGTGAAGCATGGCTGTTCTTGAACATGAGTTTTCCAATTGTATTAGTACTTGTTTATAAAATGGATAACTGATTCCTAAAATAAGTAACTGATTCTAATTAAAATCCGTGCAGGGTCTCTTCCCATCAGGAATAACTTCGAAGTTCTCATGAACTTCATCTTGCTGGCTGTGATATGATGGATGTTCTTATATCTCATTGTCCATGTCTCACTTCCATAACATAGTACTGTTACATAGGCATATTCTTGTGTGCTTTTGTACTATGGAAGGTTTCATAATTTTGTTAATTATTCCTATTGTACTTCATGGATTTTATCAATGTTATCTAATTCATTGAAGAAATAAAAAAAACAGTTTGCAGCTGAGGTAAGAACATTTTTTTGAACAAATTTTACATAAGATGGGGTATTTTCCACAAAAATTTTGTTTTTCCTATGGTTCCTCATATTTTTCACCTATGATGTTAAATTTGTAAATACTGTATATCAATTTAAATTATGTACTGAATTAGGTGGGGTTGTTCAAGACCAGCTTTTTACTTGCGCGACTTATGCCATTTTTGTTGTGTTTAAAATATTACGAAGTGTTAATGATACCATCGTCAAAATATTGAAACGTATCATGAAATGAACTAGTGGAAATATGATTTTACATTGTAACCGTCAGACATGTTGAATTTTTCATAGAATAACTGATATGAAGAGGCCATTTATTTTACATATCAAATCACATTTAAAATGCAAGGAAACTAAAAGCTAACCAAACCTAAATCATTTACTGTAAACTAAATCAATTACTCTAACCTAGGTGAATTCCAGGGAACGTCCTTTTTATTGTTTTACGCGGTTAAATTAGTAAAAGACAAATTCGGACATAATTTATTGAAGCCACAGATATGCTGTATATGATTAAATGTACACAATGTGGTTCACACATTGTGCTCATTTGTGGTTTATCGCTAGTTAAAAGTGTGATAATCGGTGGTTTATCGCTGGTTAGAAGTAACTTTTGTGGTCATGATAGGAAATAGTCCCACTTTATTTTCATATTTACGAGAAAATAAATGATAATTACTTTCCGGCAGTAAAATACGTTAAATATAATATTTCATTGATATTTATTGCAATTAGGTGCTGTTAAATTGCGTAAATAAAAAGGCACTCTTCTCCCACCCGGCCCTGAATTATATTTGAAGAGAAAAATATATGCTCAGACTGGGGTTTCAACCCAGGAACTTTGACTTTCTGTGCCAGTGATCTACCAACTAAGCTACCTGAGCACACCAATCTAAATGCAAATTTTTCTCTTATAAATTGTTGATTCCCGAGCACCATGCTACGAACCGTTGCTCAATCACTCAAATGACGGCTTTTTAAGAAGACTTTTTTTGGGAATTTAGGGTCGCATGTTTGGACGCATTAGACAGTAAAATGCCTTCTCTGCTGAGCAAGTTGTATGCTAATACGATTTTGCTTACTCAGAAATCTGTTCATGCGATAATAATTGGTTAAATTTGTAAGCTACCTGCGGAGGTACCTTACATGAGCAACTCAAATTAAAATCCCGAAGGGAACCGATGGTAATCGATGTACTTTGCTGCTTTATCCAACATTTATCCAAGATGTCGGACCTTGAAGACTTCGATCATGTTTTCGGTATACACGGAGAAGAGGAATTTGATAGAGTCTACCAAAGAATTCAACTGGAAGAACAGGAGAATCGGCGTAATATTGCGTGTCGCAGACGTGTTTGTATACGGTATTATTTGCGGGATGCAAGCATAAATGCATTCCTCTATAGCAGACAAAAATAACGGAAGTGGTTTTATCGCTGAGAATTCTGGGTAATTCGTTGCCAATATTAAGAAAACGTCGACGCTCGTGCATGACCGATAAGTCGGCCGTTAATTTGTTCTCACGGTGAATCAGCTCACTAGTGATTGGAAGTAATTTGAGTAGAGAGTAATGTTCTAACATATGACCCTTAAACACTACTTTATAAAGCCAAGTAGGGCTTCTTTTGATGTTTTTATTATTGATTTAATACTTCTCACGTGTACTGAATATTGGGGATATCATCATTTAGTTGTTACAAGAGTTATATCAATTTGTGAATTTTTATTGATTGATCCATGTTGTAACTGTCTCCATTCCTGGATAATTTTTTTTTTTTACTGTTTGCCCTGTTCTTCATTTTAAGCACATTGGAATAGTCAATATTGTTTGGTTGATTGAAGTTTAGGTTCTTGAGAGATGTGCTTCAGCAAACTATGTATTGGGTCTCTGCAGAATTTCTGATGGCTGGATTCCTTCTCAAGTAAGAATGTATTATTCCACACTGACTGATGCCTCATCTCCTCTTGCAGAACTTAGGCAAGACTGAATCAATTCTGAAATACTGTAAACAGGATTAACTCACTCATTGGCACTAACAAACTTTTAGGTTCATGGCTGCAACGACATAAGTTCTCCATACATCCCTAGCCTGAGTTAAAGTTTCCAATCATACCATGTATAATGCTATTTTCCCACCTCATTTTTAGCCTACTATATACTGGGTGCTTTCCCCTCCTACAAGGAGTTTCCATGCCTCTCTTTTATTTCCCATTCATGCTATGTGTCCTGCCCATTTCAATCTACGAGTATTAACTATCCTTATCATATATGGTTTCCTATAAAGATCATGTAGCTCACTGTTATGTAATCTTCTTCATTTGCCTGTCCGTTCATCTCTCTGTGTACCAAAATTTTTCCTAAGAGCTTTATTCTCATATACTTGTAATATTTTCTCGTCTCTTAAAGTAAGAGTCCTTGTTTCACATCCATTTTTCACATTAATGTTTTTTGAGAGAAGTTGGGACGATAAGAGTCCCTTTAATGCATAATAGTGTGCATTCCCAGAATTGAGCCTAAGTTTAATTTCTTTATGCACCTCATTCCTGTTTGTAATTATTGCAAACAGGGTATTGTGGAATGAAATCAGTTTTTAGTTGATTATGTTCATGACTGGAGCACAGATTTTTATTAGTTAAAAGTGTGTTTTGTCCATATACTAACAGTTCACACTACCTATGTTGCATTCTTGACTTTTAGTGGATAAAATTGTGGGCTTTGATCATGACCTTTCAAGGCTTTTAATTGTCATTAAAGAAGTAAGAACTTTCTACTCTTATATATATGTTAATATTTAGTTGTATTTTCTATTGACACAAATGGAGGATTAAAGAGGGACATGAAAACTGCTTACAGGTAAACTAGTGGGAAGAGCCCCAGTAGGTAGGACAATAATGAGATGGGAGAATAGCATCAACCATGATTTCAGGGAAGAAGATTATAGAGGAAATGTTCAGAAAACATGCTCAGGATAGGAATATAAGGAAAGCTTATGTCTGCATTCCCATGAATCTATGGGTTCAGTAGTGTCAGCGAGTTAGTTATCATGTGACAGTGCAAAAATTGATATAACCCCATCAAAATATAAAATTTCCTAACATGCCAAGGTATTACTTATTTTAGGAATTCTCACTATGAGGTATATTCATAAAGTAGAATTTTTTTATCACTCACCTCATATTGAGGTGAGTGATAAAAAATTCTACCTTAATGCCAAGGTATACTTTTAAGCCAGAAAATAAAAATATGGAATCTAACACTAGAAACACCAACCTGTCATATTTTGAAAACTTAGTATTTATCGTTATTCATGTCCATACAAAATTTCAGAAATTATAAAAAATATAGTAGGTTTTATGGACACCTTGTACCATGAGCAGTCATTTTGACTGGCAAGAAAATTTGCTGTTATGGATTGTGATAAACGGCAAAAACATATTTATAGTTAACATCTGGCAAACAGCAGTATATTGTTTTCTTTAGCAGCATTTTATTATGTTTTGTAGAAATATATGGATATTTGTCTGCTTTTTTTTTTTTTTTAAATTGTGTGAGAACTTCTCATTTAATTTGAGTTTGTAATTATAAAGATTGAAAAGACGAAATATATGACAGATGAAAAGCTTTGTGAATATTTGTCACATAGTTCCAAGGATCCACATAATCTCAGCCAACTGCATGGAAAAAAGGTAGCCCTATGTTCTCACCATCTTTACCCTCAGAAACATCACAGTATTCATTTTATTGGAGGCTGAGTGGGCACCAAAAGGCAGTCTCTATACAGAAATGTCTCTACACGTTCACTGTCTGGGATCGAACCAGGCCATGTAAAAATTATGTATAGGCTATAAACAAATTTATATACTAACCAATATCCGGTATGCGCTGCTGCACCTAATGGATTAAATGTGTTTTTATGTTTAGTTAAATAAGTAACAAAAAAATTATAAATTTATGTTGTAATTATCAGTTTAGCAATTGATTGGTTTGGTTAGATGTAAATTGGCTGGTTTACGGGTAATTTGATCGTTTTAGAGGCAGTTTCATCGGTTTAAGGGTAATTTTATTGTTTTAGAGGTAGCTTGATTGGTTTACAAATAGTTTCTCGTTTTAGAGGTAGTTTAATCGGATTACTGGTAGTTTTGGTCTTTATAGAGGTAGTTTGATTAGCTACTGGTAATTTGGTCATTATAGAGGTAATTTCATCGGTTTAGGGGGAGTTTGGTCCGATCGGTTGGACTTTTTAGATTATGTTTCTGGATTAGGTTAGGTGTCAATTAGGTCAGGTCAGGTCATGTTCGGTTAGGTTAGGTCCAGTTTAGGATAGTGTTATGTCTGGTCAGGTTTAGTTCTGGGTTTGGGTTTGAATTCAGTTTGAGTTCAGTTTTGGGTTCAGTTTGAATTCAGTTTTGAGTTCAGTTTTTCTTGCAATTTTGGTTTTGGATTTGGGTTTGGGTTAGGTTAGACTTTGTTAGGTTAGGTTAGGCATGGTTGTGTTAGGTTTAGGTTCAGGTTAAGATTCATGTTAGGTTGAGTTTAGGGTCAGTGTAGGTTGAGTTTAGGGTCAGTGTAGGTTTAGTTTAGGTTCGGTGTAGGTTCAGATTAGGTTTGGTGTAGGTTCAGATTAGGTTTTATGCTAAGTTCAAGTTAGGTTCAAGTTAAATTATGTTCAGGTTAGGTTCAAGTTATATACATGTTAAGTTCAGGTTTAGTCAGGTTACATTATGTTTGATCAGGTTCGGTTTAGTTATGTTTGGTTTAGTTAGATTAGGTTATGTTGGTTTGGTCAGGTCTGGACAGTATAGGTCATGTTAGGTCAGTGTTGGGTCAGTATAGTACACGTCAGATCATTTAAGCGTCCAAAAAGCTACTTTTTTCACTGCAAAAGGTGGTTTTTAAAGGTGTAGGAGTTGAGTATCACAACTCTCTTATAGCCTGCGTTCATCCCAGGAATCTCATGAACATTTTGAAAAAAGCCCCATCACAATTGGATGAACAGTATTGCAGCGCATAAAATACAAACAAACATTAATATTTATATATTAGACAAGCTAATACCCAGTGTGTGCTGCTTCGCCTAAATAAATGAAAATTAATGTGCTTTTAAGTTTAGTTGAATAAGGAAAAATAATTATAAATTTATATTTTTTAGTTATTCCGTGCTGATTACCCAGCATTGCCCGGGAATCTACTTATCGCGATCTTCTTGACATAATTGAGCTGAAATACGATAATTAATGTGTTTCATGTTTAGTTAAATAAGTGGAAGGAAAAATTTATAATGTAATTATTTTTAGATACCCTGTGCTGTTTACCCGGCGTTGTCCGGGAATCTGCTCATCCCGATCTTCTTGGCATAAATGAGCTGAAAGAGAAAAATGAATGTACTTCTTATGATTAGTTGAATAAGTAAAATGAAAAATAATTATAAATGTATATTGTAATTATTTTAAGATTTCCCATGTCAATTACCCAGTGTTGCCCGGGAATCTATTTATCTCGATTTTCTTGGCATAAATGAGCTAAAACACAAAATTTGTTATTGTGAGTTATCCTTAAAACAATACCCGTCATGCTTGTACAGGAATCTACGTACTTATATTATTTTTAGTCTGGACATCTTACCTCAATATTAATGTTGATTTGTTCTTGAACATGTTTCAAAACAATTCTGTTTTATCGTCAGCTTTCCCAGACTGGTTTTATTTATGTTGCATTATGTTGTACAACCTGGATGTCGATGTCAGCTCCATCCTGTGGTTGGCCAAAGAACCTCCAAATAATTTTGAAAGTCTGCAGATTGAAAATCCATTGGAATTAGTTAAGGAATTAGAAAAAGTGGAAATCAAATCTACAGATAGGTTGGTTTCCTTTGATGTCGTTTCATTGTTCACAAATGTACTGAAACAAAAAACTTTGGAGATATTGAACAACTGGTTAAGTAAAAACAACATAGACAGAGAGATCAAAGAAGATTATTTGAAATTAACCGAGTTATGCATTGACCAAATATTTTTTACATTCAATGGGAGTTTCTATAGACAAAAATCAGGGCTCTCAATGGGAAACCCATTATCACCTTTCCTGGCAAATTTATTTATGAGCGATTTTGAATGTAAAATTGCTAAAGCACATCCCACAATGTTTAAATTTTGGAGCAGATATGTAGATGATATAATTTGTATTGTTAAAGAAAAACATGTAGAAGATTCCCTAAAACTGTTAAATTTACAGAGTACAAACATCAAATTTACCAAAGAAATAGAAGAAAATAAACAAATACCTTTTTTGGATCTTAAATTGATCAGAAACGAAGAAAAAAGAAAAATTGAATTCGGGATTCATAGGAAAGAAACTCTTATGGAAAATTTTATAAAATCAACAGGATTCAATCCTTCTTCTTCTTCCTTCCAAGTATTAGGCCAAGGCCTGTTACGATCCTATAGAAAATTTTCCCTCCAGCGTTTCATAGGACGGCCCAGTGATCTTCGTCCTCTTGGTATATAATTATAAACAGCTTTGGGGATCCGATTTGAACTCATTCTTTCAAGATGGTGTTTCCAATTTAGTTGGTACTGTTTAATATATTCCAAAAATTGGCATAGTCTTCAATTCTTTTAAGATATCGGTGTTCCTTTTCCGATCCCATCTGGTGTAACCCGCTGTTCTGCGCATGAATCTCATTTCACAAGCCGTTATTCTGCTTTCATGTTGTTTTTTTAGTGTCCATGCTTCACTACCATAGGTCAACACTGGTCTAGCCAAAGTGTTATATAAACGTAATCTGGTGTTTTTTTTTGTACAAGGGATGGTTTCATAACTTGATTAATAATTCCTAAACTTTTATTATAACTAGTAACTTTTTCAGGGATATCCTTTTCATCCCAGATAGAGAGATAATATCCAAGATATTTAAATTGATTAGATCTCTCTAAAATTTTATTCTGGAGACAGATTTTACTTTGTATGGGGTCCTTCCCATGAAATGCCATAATTTTAGTTTTGTTAATTGATATTTCCATATTAAATTTGGCACCTATTTTTTGTAAATTATAAATTGATCGTTGCAAATCATTTTCGGAAAGTGCCAGGAGAGCTAAATCGTCTGCAAAAAGAATAGCATCGAGTTTGAGGTTCCTATTGATGGGTATATATCCTCGTTGTGTTTTCCTCCATTCATTTATTAATTTATTCATGTATATAATGAAAAGCACCGGTGAAAGTCCACATCCCTGTCTTACTCCAGTGTTGATCTTTTCCCAAGAAGATAATTTGCCATCCAATTGGACATAAATTAGCAGCCTTTAATAGTGTAACTCATAGATTGGTAAACTTGCCCTTAAACGAAGAAGATTTCAAACATGAGAAAAAAACACATAATCAAAGTAGCAAGAGAAAACGGGTTTGATGAAAAAATGGTACATAAAAGGATAGAAAAAATATAAAAAACAAAAAATGATAAACAGAAGTACTCTTGAAAAAGAAGAACCACCTATGAGAAAATATAGGGAAATTCACATATCACCCCTGGGTAAATAATAAATTTCAAAAGATATTTGAGAAGTTTAATATTAAATTAGCACCAAAAAATAACTACAGTTTAAATAAACTAATAAAAACCAACAAAAATGAAAAAAACTGATAAAAATAAAAAGTCAGGAATATATTAAATTGAATGCATGGGTTGTGAAAAGATATATATAGGAAAAACATAAAGAAACCTAAAAATTAGAACCAAAGAACACATAAGAAATATTAAAAATGGGGAAATAGAAAAATCTGCAGTAGCTGCTCATGTTTGGTCTGAAAAACATGATATAAATTCACTCTAAATTATTAAAACAGTTAGAAAATACAAAAGAGTTGACTATTTGGGAAAAAATTTATATTCAGAAGAACAGAAACAGAGTTATGAATTTTGATGTATCGATGGAGCGTGATCTTGTTTGGAGGTTCTTTGGCCAACCACAGGATGGAGCTCACATCGACATCCAGGTTGTGCAACATAATGTAACATAAATAAAACCAGTCTGGGAAAGCTGACGATAAAACAGAATTGTTTTGAAACATGTTCAAGAACAAATCAGCATTAATATTGAGGTAAGATGTCCAGACTAAAAATAATATAATTAAAATAACCTCAAAATATAACTTCCTAAAATTAAATATTATCTACGTACTTGTCTCGATCTTCTTGGCATCAATGAAAGACAAAAATGGTTATTGTGAGCTATCTGTAAGAGATAAACATATGCTGTCGCAGACTTTTTTGTAGAGCTTTTTGAGATATTTAATTGTGTGTATTTGTAATGGTTTAGGCAGCATAAGCTATTTAAGCGTCCAAAGAGCTACTTTTTTCACGTTTTCCATTACAATGGGTGATTTTTAAGGGTGTAAGAGTTAAGTATCACAACTCTCTTGTAGCCTATGTTCATCCCGGGAATCTTCTGAACATTTTGCAAAAAGTCACATCACAATCAGATCAACAGTATGGCCGTGCATGAAGTACAAACAAAAAAGTTCGAATTAGCGAGTCGCCGGGTGCTCATGCATGAAAGTAGTTTTTTTTCGTAATATTGGCAAGAAATTACCCAGAATTCTCAGCGATAAAACCACTTCCACTATTTTTGTCTGCTAGAGGAACGCATTTACGCTTGCGTCCTGCAAATAAACTGTGACATCTGCATTGCGCAATATTACGCCGATTCTCCTGTTCTTCCAGTTGAAGTCTTTGGTAGACACTATCAAATTCCTCTTCTCTGCATGTACCGAAAACACGATCAAAGTCTTTAAGGTCCGACATCTTTGGATAAAGCAGCAAGGTTTCAAAGTACACGGGTTGCTCACGATTCGTTCTCTGCAAAGACACCTCGCCAGGTAGCTTAGGAATTTCGACAATTATTATCGCATGAACAGACTTTTGAGTATGCAAAAACATCTTTGGATGCAACCTTCTCAGTAGAGAATGACTTTTTACGGTCTAGTGCATTCATATATACGACCCTAAAAGGTAGTTAAGAAGTGCCAGTTTTTCCAGTGTTAAAAAATTCTCACCATTCTCTTTCCTTAGTAACATTTAAAAATGTATAGATAGTGCCTCATGGTCTCGTACTCAGAGCTTCTTACCACAAGACATCCTGGATTCAGTTCCTGGTCACACCACAATAATTTTCCTTAAATAGAACTATTCTTATGGTCACCCTTGGACTGGAATTTAGGTTAACTTTGAGGTTAAGGATTCTCCTGGTACTTTATCTTTCATCACTCTTGATATCATCAGGGTAACGTAACTCTGCGTTCTAGACACCCAAACCTCAGAAGTGAGTTACAATTCCATTAATGTTTTAAGACAATCTAGTGACATTGCCTTATGTTAATTTGTGGAAAACACTGTAAGATGTAAATTTCAGGAAGGTGATGAGCAGCTTGCGTCTGGTGCCACTGCATGACTGGCTGTATGTGCGCTGTATACTAGTATTCAAATTATGGAAGAAGTTGATAAAAGATCCGGAAAAGAAAAATGATAAGGATGAAAAGGAGGAAAGAAAGCACATAACAGCCTTAGCTTTAAAGAAACTTGCAGTTTCAAGAAACTTTCTTGACAAATCAAAACTATTGGTTGATGTTTTGCCGAGGATTCCTAAGACGAAGAAAAACATCACCATGTTCTTCATGCAGGCGAAATTTAATTTAAAAGTCGCCTGCGAGGTAAGTCAAGAAATTCAGTGTAATTTATATTATTGTCACCAGTTTGGTTGGTGCATAGGATTCTGATTGAATTTCTTTGAATAAACACAAAAGATATATTTAAATTAATATTGGGAAGTAAACATTATGAGGTTATATCATTAATAGTGAGTGGAGAACATATTTTTATCGACTCACCTCATATAATTTCAAATTTCTTTAATACTGACGGTTTCAGACAATGACATGACTGAAGAGGGACATGATATTGTCTGAAACCATCGGTATCAAAGAAATTTGAAATTATATGAGGTGAGTCGATAAAAATATGTTCTCCACTCACTATTAATAAAACACAAAAGATGTTCTTCTTACCTAATACCTCATGAGAAAACCTCATAATGTAAAAATTCCCAAATGTATTATATTCACAGAAAATGTTCAATTGGTTCACAAAATTATGGATTTTCATAAATGATTTGCTATTATTAAAATGTCTTGACTTCATAGTTTAATTATCACAGTTCTTTATAAAAATTAAAATAGGTACCTGAGATTTCAGTCGTCCTCAACTTTATATGGCTGTAAAATGTAAAGGACTTTAGGAACATATGCTCCATCCTCAGCATGTAAATCGGTACATGCTGAGGATGGAGCCTATGTTCCGAAAGTACTTCACATTTGACAGCGATGTAAAGTTGAGGACGACCGAGATCTCAGGTACCTATTTTATATTTTAATTTTCACATAGTGACCTCAACGGTGTTTCATAATGAATTTTAAAAGTCTCGAGTTCTTTTTACTCACTGACCATTTCACTTAGCACAACTTCTTCTCATGCAGGCATGGACGGTCATCTAGCCAGTATAAAGGTGACATGTGGTCAGCATGTTGGGTCTTCCAGCTGTTATAACTGGTTTTTTCAACCTTGTGCTGCTACTTATTGTAGATACAATAAGTGGTGGTCTCTGGTCTGTTGCTGGCTGAAATTCCATGAGAAAATTTCTTTCTCCATGGGTGACTCCAACCAGTACATGTCCCTTAGTTCTTCATAAAGACATTATGCTTTAAACCACTTAGCTACAGCGCAGGAATGATTTTAATATTTTTAAACTGGTGGATAAATTATAGGAATAATTGGAACATGTAAGAGAATGAAAGCAGAAAATTATACAATCAATAAATGGATCAGATTTGAAGAGAAAAATTTTTGCCTAGACCGAGACTCGAACCTGGGACCCTTGGCTTTCCGGGCCAAGTGAGCTACCGAGGCGAGTTACGATCTAGACGCAAATTTTTCTCTTATATACGTTGTAATTCCCTATCGCCAAATGCTTTTTGAAACAATTTCTTCTATCTTTGCAAATGGCAGCTTCTTAGTTAAGAAGACATTTATTGGGAATTTAACATTACTTTATAAAGCTAGTAAGATTTTACATTTTACCTTGTACTTTGTGTCTTATTTTGGAGAGATTATTAGATATGAAGTGAGGTCTAGGTTGGTTTACTCTTTCTATAATTTTGTTATCTATGCATATTTACTAGGTGCTGAATCGTTACCACAAAAAGTTATTTAGATTTTTCAACTGATATTTTCATAGAATATTTTTCTGGTATTTAATTTCAAATTATACAACAACCTTTTTGTAAATCATTCTCTGAGGTAATTCCAAATCATCTGTAAGATTTTTTTTTGTACGTTTGCTATCATTTTGATTATGATTTCAGAACTTTTAAGAAGCAGAGAAGTTAATAAGTCTTTACCCCTGCACTGCACAGAAACCAGTTTGACATAAACAGAGAGATATCTCTTATGAGATATTTATTTTTAATGTATGGCTTAAGTTGAGATCTTAGCAGAAACATTATTCTGTTCTTGCCATCTCATCATTTCAGAGAGCTTTACAAGTTCATCTTGCAGTGTTGGTTTATCTAATTCACTCTCATAAAAATCCAACATTTGCTTTAATTTCCAACAATACTGAGTGAATTTGCTCAAGTAATAACATTGGACTTCTAATTGGGGATGTCCCAGGTTCAAATCCCAATGCTGGCCAACCTGATTGAGGTTTTTTCCTGCTTTTTCTCTGTTGTCAAGCCAAAAGCTGGATTGAAATTTCATTAAATGTAAAATGATCCCACTACAGGCCTTAAGAGATCTTTGGGGTAGTAGGAGGTTAAAGCTCCCACCTTTCTAGACAATTGTCACTAGATGTCAGCAAGGTTGTCAACCCTGCATGATGGTCACCTTTATTCCCAGAACAAGCATCTTGTACTCATTTCCATTAGAGGCTGAGTTGACCCCAGAATCACAATGCTGCCAGAGGGTTTAGGCTAGTTTAAAAATCCTCACCCCCAGCTTGTAGTGTATTGCCTTTACCAACCTTGACCTAGATGTTAAAGGTATCATTAAGTAAAAAAAAATCCAACCATAATAAATATTTTTAACATTTTATGACCTCACCTCGTACTCTGTCTTCTATTTAGACCGGTTTCATCATGACACAAAGATGGTTGTGAAAATGCTGAATTTGTTATTCTGAAACTGTCTAAATAGAAGACAGAGTATGAGGTGAGATGTTTTTTTTTTTTAGTATTTAATATAAACCTTATATTGTTTCTTCTACAAAGTTGAACTATAGAGTGTCTCGAATTTATGTATACACTCTTTAAAACATTATTTTTCAGCAACGAAATGAGAAATACAATTTTTGTTGCGTATGATCCAAAAGGCACTGGAAAAGCATAGCAACACATTCATTGTTAATGTGTTTATAAACAAGTATGGCAGTGAAATTATCATTCAATGAACGTAAATGGAAAATGGAGAATGTTGTTGAAGTTCAGCGAATTTTGGAAGGTTGAATTTGGTTCACCACCACCAAGAAGGGTAACAATAACCTGGTTGAGTGGCAGACAAGGCCTTAAGGCCTTAACTCTGCCAGGTAAAATAAAGCTATTATTATTAATAACAAGAATCCGAGACAAGTTTGAAGTTGATGGAATGGTGCAAGATGTGTTGGAAGGTTGATGCAGAAGAAAGAGAAGTTCCACTTATAATGAGAGTGCTGATGCAGTTACGCAGGATTTTGCATGATCCCCAAAGACACCATTGAGGAAATGTTCTTGTGAGATTGCTATTGAGAAATCCAGTGTTCATCGAATTTTGCGAGCTCAGAAATGGAAGCCATACATTCTGAGACTTGTCCAAGCACTTAATGAGGATGACTATGGTAGGCAACTGCAATTTAGTGAGTGGTTCCTGCACAAGTGTGTTGAAAGGGAAGATTTTCAAGGCTCAATTATTTGGTCAGTTGAAGTCACATTTATACTTAATGACACAATTAATTACCATAATTGTGTGTACTGGTTTAACGAAAACCCAAACATTGTTGAAGAAAAGGCTGTCAATCTTCTAGGAGTAAGTGGTATGGTGTGGTTTGTCTTCGCAAGGATTATAATTGGGGTTCAAAGACTCACATGGGTCAGACTTATCTGGAAATGTTGGAAGTCAAGATTGCATGTCTTATGAGGTTTACTTCCAACAAGATGGGGCTCTACCTCAGGAATTTTCTCAATCCCACATTCAATCAGAGATGGATAGGATGAAAAGGAAGTGCTATTGAGTTCCCATCTCGATCTCCCGATTTAATCCCTCTAAACTTCTACCTTTGGGAACTTTAATAAAGAACACAGTGAATGCCACAAAACTACAAATGCTGGAGGAATTGAGAGATCAGATTGAATATGCCATCAATGATATTCCATAATCCAGACGGCATGTTGCTCTGTTCGACATTGTTATTTGGAGTGTACTGTAGCAGAAAGTGAACATTTTTAACATGTGCAGGCTTAAGGAAGTTTAAGGAATACGGAGTATAACACAACAAAAATTGTATTTCTATCTCATTTTGTTGCTGAGAAATAGTTTCGTAGAGTGTATAGATCAATTTGAGACACTGTGTATAATATTTACACAACAGATGCATTTTAAAGTGTTTTCTTATTCAAGTCCTGGCTTCTGTTTTATTAAAAGGTAAAGTGATCCCTCTACAGGCCTTAATTAAGCCTTTGGGGTAGCAGGAGGTTATGGCTCCCATCTTTCTAGACAATCACCACAAGATAACAGTTCTCTGTGAAAGCTGCCTTTACCCCCAGATCTAACATCCGGTACTGGTGTTTATTTCCATTAAAGGATATGTCAACCTCAGGGCCATTGGGTGCTGTTGGAAGGTTTAGGCCAGCACTCAAACCCCTAGCTTAACCAACTGTCCTCTCTTCAGTTTTATTATTTGTAGTTAGTTTCAAATCTTATTACAAAAAATTCAAAATATTGTTTCCTTAATATTAATTTCTTATTTGGTTAATTTAGTTGGTCCTCATGGACTATTGCAGATCAGAATCAATGGATTTTTCACTGCATAAAAATTCTAAGCATGAGTTTGTTTTGGATGGAAACTAAAACTGTTTGTTCCATGTCATAAATTTATGGAACGTAAAATAACCTCAAGCCTGAATAAAGAGGCCTCTGGAAAATTTGCCGGTCCTTTCATGTCCAGATTTAAATTGCAACAATAATGACTTTAGCTGTTAAAGAACACTGCTAAATAAAATAAAATAATTAATTTGTTCTTATTTTACTTCTTGCTATGAGGAGTGTTCATGAAGAATGATCATTTATTTTTTACAGACATAATATAACATGCAAAAAACTTAATTTTACATTTCTTAGCTTAATCCATCATGTACACATAGAACAAGTTTGAAGGTCATCCATTCCAGTTCCTGTCTTTTAATACATCTGGTGAAGCCTTGGCAATGTTACAAGAGAGCTATGGAGATTTTGTTTATCCCTACAGCACAACTCAAAGATGGGTGACAATTTAAAATTAAAATGGATCCAGCGCTCCAATTACTGCTCTTATAGAAGAAAACATCAACATCGCTGCTGTCATAGTCAGAGAAGATCCATGAATAACCTTAAGATCATTTTCTGATATCTTGAAAAGGTTGCCACCCACACACTTGTGGCAAAAAAATTGTAGATGACACATGTTTGTACACGATGGGTTTCCCAAACAATAGGATGTTCGTGTGCAAGTGTTCATGCGGTTGGTATAGGAATATGCAGAGTTTCTTTCAAACATAATGAATCATATTTGAGTTTGTATTCTTTAACATTCTTACCTCATATGTTTATTTTGTTGGACGATCATTTCAAAGCTATTGCTCCATCTTCAGCTTGTTCACAAACTGGTTTTTTCTTTTCTTCAAGTTGTCAGCCCTGGATCTGTGTTCCAAAGAACTTGGTAATGAGGCTCCTTTCTCCAAGAATTTCAAAGTTCATAATTTTCTCCTTGTTCTTCTATATATAGGTTTTTCCCCATATTGTGAGTTCATTGGTATTTTCTAACTGTTTTAATAATTTTGTATTTATATCTATTTTATGTTTCTCTGTCCAAACATGAGCTGCTACTGCAGATTTTTCCACTTCTCCCTTTTTTACATTTCTTATGTGTTCTTTAGTTCTAATGTTTACATTTCTCTTTGTTTTCCCCATGTATACTGTATCACAATCTGCACATTTTATTTGATATATTCCTGATTTTTTATTATCTTCAATTTTTTTCATTTTTGTTGGTTTTCATGAGTTTTTTAAACTATAATCATTCTTTGGTGCTAATTTCATGTTGAAATTCCCAGAATTTTTTTGGAATTTATTATGTGCCCACGGGTGACATGTAAATTTCTAGCTTTGAAACGGTCATCCAACAAAATAAATATATGAGGTAAGAATGTTAAAGAATACAAACTCAAATATTAAATTAAACCTCATAATGTAACTTCCTGATGATTTTAAAATAATGAATCATTTCAGTCCTGAGAGCAAATAGTAAAGCTATGTGAAAATCTCCTTCATCACTAACTCCCAAAAAAGCAAAATTATTTTCTTCTGCTGGGAAATTATGGTTATCTAATTTTTTTTATCTTTAATGGAATAGTTTATCAGGATTTCATCATTGTGATAACTGTAAGGACATATCAGGCACAAAAGGCCACACTTCCATGCAACAAGCTAGGTGCTTGATGTTAATGTGAGGCCGTACGTCGCAAATCTTGTTGAATATCTGGCAAGAACCGAAGTGATGTGCATCCCTACTATGAATATAGTCTGGATTTAGCCCCCTCTGATTTTTTGTTTCTATTTCCTAACCTAAAGAAACACCTTTGCACTAGATGTTTTCCATCTTCAGAAGCAGTAGTGAAGGTTGCAGAGGTGGTTTTGAAAGACTTTTGCAGACTGTTAGAAATGCTGGGACAAGTGCATTGTATCCAAAGGAGACTATTTTGAGTTCATCAAAATTCTAAGCATGTAGCTAAAAAATAATAATGATCTTTTTTATTGATATACTTTAAAAAATTTTGGTATGACACCTTTACCTGAAATGTTAAAAATGTGTTTTATCAGCACTGAGAGAGTATCTGTACTTAGTGAGCTTCCAGAAGGTGGAATAGCATCCCTCTGGAAGGATTGGTTACAATTTTATAATATTGTTTTTTGATATTCTACAGGCATTCCTGAAGATGTGCAAGGAATCTGAAACTTTATTTTATGGAGACCATCTTGATGATTCTCCTACAACAATTGGTGATAAGGCTGATGAAGTGAGTTACTTACTTATTTTGGAAGTTTTGGTAGAAATGGTTGATTTGTGATTGTCAGCAGTGCTTTAGTTGGTGGAGGACATGAAATCTCATATAAGTAATATTTGCAAATTTATCCAGGCTGGAAGTAATATAAGTTTACAGCTTTTGAATGTGAATTCCTTGTGGTAAATACAGTCAAAATGTTTTATACATGTTAGGAGACAGATGGAAGCAGAGGAAAATGTGGTAAAATTGAAAAGAGAGAATTAAAATTATTTGGTTACGTAATGGGGATGCTACAATGACCAAGAAAAAATTTTTCAATGGGCACCAGTAGGAAGAGATATTCAGGGAAGATTGAGATAATTATGATGCTGTAACTTACCTCATACTTCTATGTTTATTTTAAACACAGCACCGCAATATCAGCGACCATCGTCACCATCATCAGCTGTTTTCACGACTCAATTTTTTCTTTTGCCGGTAGTTATCCAAACTGCCATCTGGTGTTCTTTTGAAGGAATAATTTTCTAAACTGCTATAATACAACAGATGGCAGTTTAGAAAATAATTCCTTCAAAAGAACACCAGATGGCAGTTTGGATAATTACTGGCAAAAGAAAAAATTGACAGTCATGAAAACAGTTGATGATGGTGACGATGGTCGCTGATACTGCAGTGCTATGTTTAAAATAAACAAGAAGTATGCGGTAAGAAGAATTCACGATTAATTTGATTCTTATCAATAAAACCTGATAATGTTAAAAATTCCCAAATTTATTATATTTTTAAAAATGGGTAGCAGTGTTCAAGCATATGCCGAGTTTCTTGAAATTAACTTAATAGAATTTTCAAAATTTCTCGATTTCACAATATTGCATTGTATACATACACGTAATTTTCTGCTAATAGTCTCTTCTTCACAATTTAATTTTATCATTCAGTTCTTCATACTCACTGATGGCTTCACTTAACACTCTGCATGCCACTGGTAAAATCTCTTGTGTCAGAGATTTAAATCGCATACGCCGATGTGATCGGCTTTGAAAGTAGTTTAAGTATATTGCCTGGGACAGAAACATCAGAGCCGATCTAATCGGCTCACAGCACCTAAAGGGTTAATACTTTACTTCGTCTGTCATACTTTCACTGGTCCTTCATGACTTGTTTTCACGATTGAGTGACTGTCAGAACCTTGTACCTTTTTATATATTAAAGGTCAAAATTATATGGAATCTCAGTCTGGACTCCTCTCAAATAGAAGGTCTGAGAGTGATTCTTCTGGAATGGAGGTCAAGACACATGTGGAAATTTTTCCATGGGCACAGTAATCCATTATTTGCCAGCTCTTGAATCCTCTTTTACTGTACAAGGCGAGACCTTACTTGCTGTTACCCATGAATTTCAAAGCCAGTCCAATAATGTATCACAATAGCAAAAAGTTTAAGAAATTACTTGTTCAAATGGACTTCAAGAAGAAGATGCCTTTTATCATGAAGAATGGAAATTGGGAACGGGATGGCTACTTCAGCTTCACAATCTTTGAATATTGTCTTTTACATTTTAGGTCATAAATCTGTAGTTTTTCCAGAAAAAATATTTTTTCCCATAAATTTATTAGCATATTACTTCATAACAATTGAGTTACGATTTTCACACAGTTTACTGAAACATGGAATAGTACAATGTTTTACTTTCGTCTGTTTCAAGCACAATTTAAATTAAAAGAGATTAAATAAATTATTTTTGTTAATATTATGTAATCAAAATTGGCAATATTGCAACGGGCATATTATGAATTTTATTGGAGATTCTAGAGGAGAAAGTTGTTTTATTTCATGTCTCCTAAGTACTGTGATGCAGTGTTGATCCTTTGAATTTTGCTTTGGTGGCAAGACTCAAGTCATGCCTTTTAAGGCAAATAGGGATTATGTACCACTTCCATGTGAATTTTTCGGACGTGGTTTCTAGAAAGATCATTTTCCAGGTGTTTGTGCATTCTTTCTAGAAAGTTTTGATTCACAAGAGGTCTAACTGGTCATCCAGATAGCTCATTCCTTGCATATAAAAGGGACACAGTCAATTAGTCAATTGTCAGGCAGTCATGTGTGAATAGTGGACACATGAAGGTAATCTAAAGAACAATAAGAAAGTATTGTGAATGTGAAGAAGAGGACTGTGCAATTAGTTATGTTTATATAAGAAAATTATATTTGCTTATATCTACATATATAAAAGGAAATGTGTATTTGTTTGCAATTTATAGACTCAACCCATCATCATGAAAATTAATAAATACAGGTTTTCATGTATGGTGAGTGTTTAGCCACTATTATGCATTAAAATAATTAGGTGTAGAATATAAATTGAAATGAAAATTTAAAAATTGTATAGTGATTGCAATTTTCAATGTTTTATAACGAAACTCAGTATAGGCTATTAAAATAGAACAAGTTAGGTATTATTAAAAAATAGCAATATCCCACGATTAGAAGTGGGGATTTACCTGAAATCCAAAATTAAAAACCCATTGGGTTTAACTCCTCTAAAATTTTTTTTTTTTTAAATTGACTCTTAGCAACTGCCATGTTTGATTTGTCGGAATGTATACCTATATAATTTAATTAACCATTAAATTGGCAATGTGTCCTATAAGATACATTAGTTTGTTTAAACCATAAGCGGGTAAAAGCTAGTAATAAATGAGTAATTAAGAATTTTTGTGAAAATTGATGTGGAATAAAATTAATTAAATTTGACCTGTTCCAATGCCATCACTATTCACCATTATAAAATAATGCATAATACATTATGCCACAAAAATATTTTTTATGGGAAAACCATAGGCTTCTGACTAAAAAGCCACAAGACATTTTTTGTTATACTTACCACAAATAAATCTGGCACTTATTTACTTCCACCATGTGCCTCTTCTTGGTGTTTATTTTTATTAACATAAAGTAATATGAGCAATGTATTGTCCTCAAAATGTAGAGAGATGTACATTTTGATTTCAATTGAGATTCCTTAACATGAATTGGTTCTTGATATGAATTAAATGTCTGTTTCAGGTTGGAGGAGGAAGAAATGCCAACTTGTTCAATAACATTTGGTCGAGCATTTCTGTGGTTACAGATTCTAATGAATTGAACACATTAACAGGAAGCAAAGAGAAGACTGATGCAATCATTGAGAAAAAAGAGAAAAAGAAGACTAAAATAAAATCAAAGGAAGACAAAAAGCTATCAGGAAAACCCGAAGAAAAGAACAAGAAAAAGAAAAAAGTGAAAAAGAAATTATTGTCCGATGACAGCATAACAATGCTTGATAGTGTACAATCTGTTTCAATTCCTACTAAGGAAGTGAAAAAGAAGAAAAAGAAATCACCACTTGATGGCGGTAATGGAAAAACAGCTACTTCCAGTTCCTCTGTTGCAGAGCAGTTGGTAGTGGTTATTAAGACTGAGAATAATAACGTGCAGGACTCAACGGCGGAGATTTCTAAGGAGGGAGACAGGCAGCAGGTGAATCAGGTGAACGAGATAAACAGTGTCGGTTACTTGAGTGAGGCACTAGCTAGTGAACTGAAAGTCGACAACGACGAACCTCAGTCGCTGCCTGTCGCAGTTTCAGTAGTAACAGAAACTCCTCGGGTAGATTCATTAGAACAAGTAAATCAGGTGAATAGTGTTAGTAGCGAATCTCAGAGAGTAGAGATTATCGATAGTACTGCGGTAACAACAGACAGTGTACCGGAGAGGAGAATATCTCCTGTTACTTGTGAAACATCAGGAGAAAGCAATGTAGTTTGTGAGTCGGTTATAGTAGCGTCCAGTAGCAATACTAGTCATAAACCCCAACCAACTGCCATAATTGAGAATGAAGCTGTTCCATCCGTCATAAGTGGTGAAAACACATCAAGCACTGGTATGCTGCCAGGTCAACCGTACCTTGTGACGTCACTGATCTACGATAATAATGAGGTAACAAATGTAGTTTATTCAAGGGAGAAAATTCCGCCTGATTCATCAATACAGCTTGAGGATACCCCTCAGCTAACTGTTAATGAAAATTACGGTATAGAAAATAGTCTGTTGCCCAGACCCAATATGGAGTGGGATTTAGATGAAGATATTTTAAATCTGAGACGACAATATACACCACTTGGAGAGCAAGACGTGACATTACCACGGAGTGAACATGATCCTCCCAGCGAAATGATTAACATTCAAAACACAAATATATTTCTTGATTATTCCCTAATGTCTGAAAATTCAGTAACACATTCAAATTTAAACAGTGGCAATTCATTCTACCCCATATGGGATGAAGTTACTTTGGAGTGTGAGTCATCTGCTGGTGAGCCTGAAAATGACCCAGAGTCACCTGCCTTCGAGCGTGTAAATGCCGGCGACAAGCATTCACTTCAGTGTATAAAGAATAATCTTGTAAATATAGACCGAGATACTCTTAACAATTTTGGTACTGCACGACAAGACTGGTCTCATGCTAGCAACGATAAATTGTTGCACATAAGGAATGATTATATGTTGAGCGGAAGTAATCAGTCTCAGTACACATCTGTCGTACCTCCAATTGAAAGTATTTCTTCCACTGCCAGGAATGACAGTGATGACGATGATGATGATGATGATGATAGGATTAATTTAACAGATGATGATGATGCAGAGAGTTCGTATGAGTACAATTCGAGGCCGCAGATAAGAGCGAAGCGTGGAAAGGAGGAGATATACAGTTCAGAACATGAAAAGGACGTCTTAAATAGTTCTTCGAGTATATCAGACTCTCCTGACAGTGTAAAAAGTGTATATAACCCAAATGAAAATCTTAGTGAAATTACATCCCTTAGCCGTAGAGGCAGATCAAATCGTCCACGAGTAGGTGAGAAAAGACCAGCCCCTTCTTTAGGAGCTTCTTTATCGAATGTAACAACTACGTCTAACATTAAACTTAAATCCCTTAATGTGAATGTAAGTGATTGTTTGGATCATAGCAATGCGATTAGTCCAAAGAAACCAAACAGAACTCCAAAGTCTAACTCGTCCAATAACACAGTTGGATACAGAGACACAAGTAGAAGTATTTCTCATAATAGATACCCAGATGTCGTTCGCGATGCGCATGAAGCTACAGGGAAAGTTGAGAAAAGCCCCGCTATTCAACAGAAATCTTCGAGAAGTGGTGTACAAAAGGAATCTGTTAACAATGTTGGTGGTAAGTCTATTAACTCTAATGTTAATGAGGGACTTTATAGAAATGTTCCACCGTCCATTCCTTACCCGCCTGTTCCCACTCCCACTGCAGTTATGGGCAAGATGCACAATGGATATTGTACTTGTTCTGTCTGCTATTATAGTTACCTCTCATATCTAAATTACAATGCCACCCAGGCAACTGATGGATATAGGGTTCCTGTACAGTACAGCAATACAGGGACAAGAACCGAGATTGAAATGCAGAAATCTCGAGATGACGAACTTCTAAGGAAAATAGAAGCATCTTTAGCTGAATTTAATTCAAAATCAAATTCCTCATTGCCACTGAAAAAGAGATTAAAATCACTGCCATCTATAGAACCGAAAGTAAAAAGTGGATTTGATAATATAACTAAAAGCTCACAGGCAGAAAGCTTTCCATCATATCCATCACGACCAATGATCAGCATAGCCGAACTGCAACTCGATAAAACTACGATAAACAAACTGCAGCACGATTCAAAGTCTGCGAGAGCTCCGGTGGCTTGTATGCAGAAATATCAAGACTTCAGTAACTCAAATAGCTATTACAGTTCTTTACCTCAACAGTCTAGGGAGAATTATGTGAAAAGGATGTATAGAGATCAGTTTGTACCTTGTGAGAGATACCCTCAGCTGCCAACAGAAATGTCAAAAGGTTCTTCCATCTGCAAAATGGAGGGCACAAATGTGTTCTATGACCCAGTTGTGAACATTATGCCAACAAGTAGTTTGGTTGACAAAAAACCAGTAGTTAACAATGGAATGGTTAATAGAAATAACGAAGGCATTTGTTCTGGATTTCAAAGTAATTATTCCATTCAAAAGACTAGCGTTCCTTTACCTGTTAAAACTCCAGGCCAGTTAAAAGAAATAGTTCCTACTAGCAGAGAATCTAGTGTGATGAAAACAGAATTTTTAAAGTCTACGATGCCACCGTTAATTCCAATTGTTCCTGAATTTCAATTTAAAATTCCAGCTCCGAAACAGCCCTATATAAGCGTTAAACAGGATTTGATGAGCATTCCAGTTCAATCGACCAATCCAGTAGAACAAAACATAAAACAAAATGTATTAGATTTATCAAAGCAGTCTTCCAAAGAGAACAAATCACATAGAAATATCAGAAAAAGGAGGAATAATAGTACATCTCAAGTGAAACCAAGGAATTCTAAGCGTTCAAAGAGACAGACTGTCATACAGAATTCGGATGTTAGTAAAACTGATGGTATTTATGAAAATGGACTTAGCAGTACAGCAGTTTCTAGGTAGCCCAGTTTTTTACAATTTGTTTTAAGGTAAATAACCTTGTTCTAAAGACTTCTGAAGGCTGTGATTAGTAATAAGAATCCCTTGTGTAGCAGTTTGTACACATAATCTGAAACATGTGTATTTCTAAACATAAAACATGAAATGTTGATCTTTTCAGGTAAGTTAAAAGACTCTTGAACATAAAATATTCATTCCTCATTCTATAGATGTCAAGTATGACAGTGTGTTCTTGTGCTTATATATCACAGTGTATTTAATGTATATAGATGAATTTTCTAACTTGTGTATTATTGATTTTTAATAAGAAAGTGAGGTTTCATTTAAACAATCAGTATATTAATCAGATTTCACACTTCAACTCATAGTTTGTTTCCTTTAAAGGACTAGTTTCAAGTATCTTTCCTTATTGTCAATTGGCATCTGACTATTGATTTGACAGTTGATAGTCTCTTCTCCCTCTGTTGATGGACCTGTGAACTTCCAAATCGTATATTTCTCCCCTGGCAATTTGAAAATTCATTAGTTTGTCTTTGTAATTTTTAATGGAGATTTCTCCCAAAACTGTGAGTTCCATAGATTTATCTAATTGTTTAATCAATTTTACCTTCACTTGAATTCTGTATTTTTCTCACCAAGTGTGAGTAGCTACTGCAAATTTTTCTACTTCCCCATTTTTGTGTGTTTGTGCACAGATTTGAACTAAAGGCAAAATTAACATAACATGAGAGAAATCTAGGGAACTCGCAGTTTGGGAAAATATCTACATCCAAAATTAGAAAGACAGAGTAATTATTTTTTTAATTCCTGGAGAAAAAGATTTAATATTGAGTTCATCTAGGTCCTCCAACAGAGGGAGGAGATGCTAAGACTACCAACTATCAATTCAACAATTGGATTCCAGTTGAGGATGAGGAGAGTTCCTTGAAACTAATCCTGGAGAGGAAACAAAATATGAGGTGAAATATAAGATCTGAGAGAAAATGACTTAAGGTGTCAAATCTCGCCATTCGAAAACAACATAAAATCTGATTAACGTACTCATTGATTAAATCTAGTAAAGGAAATTTGACTGTGAACGATGGATAAAAATTAATTTGTAATCAAAAAATTATATATTTTTTTAAATTGCCTAATGTTTGTGCTTTAAAAAAAATATACTTTTTTTTCAATGATTTTTAAAACCCTTGATTTTTTTAAATTATCAAAATTTTGGATTTTTTAATATTTTCAGAATTTTTAATTTTAAAAAATTGGGTTTTTAAAGATATTGAGTTTGTAGAAAAAACTTGAATGACATTATTTTTTTTAAAAAAGTACAATTTTCTCATATTCTTTAATTAATATAAAGGTGAAATTTTAGCTACAAGCAGTCATAATGTAAAAGTGAGCCCTAGCGGTTTTATTGTTGTGTAATATTTTTAATGTAGGATATAATTGATTTATGACCTTCAAAAAAATTGTTATATAGACTAGTTATAAAATATGGTTTATGGAGGATGATTTTGAAAATATTGTCTAGTAATGGAAAATATTAAATTTAGAATACCACATCAAAATAAAATGGATTATTTTGTTGAATCTTCTACATGAGCTTTACTATATAGCCAGTTAAGTGCCTGGAAATTTCTTAGCCATATCTTCAAGTCATTCTTGAGGAAAATGTATCAATTAGAGCAATTTTTGAGCAACTATTTTAAAAAATCACTAAATGAATCAGATGTTACACCTCATCTCGTATTTTTGATCCCTCTCCAGGATTAGTTTATTATTATTATTATTAAGCTTTAAATTAAATCTTGTAATGATTTTTGCTATAAAAGTTAAATTATTATTATTATCGAGTTTCTATTTTTTAACATTCTTACCTCATATGTTTGTTTTGTTGGACGATCATCCAAAACAAACATATGAGGTAAGAATGTTAAAAAATACAAACTCAATTATTAAATTAAACCTCAATGTTACTTCCTAATGATTTAAAATTATTATTGTTATTTATTTAAACTGGCAGACTTAAGACTTCTCTTCCACTCAACCAGCAAAAAGTATTAAATACAGAAAAAATACATAAGATCCTAACATAAAATAAATATTATAAGCAAATATTTATAGAAATTAAAATAAATCAAGTTAATGTTATTAGAGAAGAAAAATTAGAAACCATCAATTAATCTGCTGAAGGCCAGTTACGAAAGAAACAAATTTAAATTTATTTTAAAGGAAGCCTCCAAACTAAATGCAAATTTTTCCTCTTCTTCTTCAACTGGCCTCCTTAACAAATATTTAATTATATTTGAAGAGAAAAATTTTCGCCTAGACCGAGACTTGAACCCGGGACCTTTGGCTTGCCGGGCCAAATGCTCTACCAACTGAGCTACCGAGGCGAGTTACAATATAGACGCAAATTTTTCTCTTATATACGTTGTAATTCCCTCTCACCAAATGCTTTTGAAACCATTGCTTCTTTCTTTGCAAATGGCGGCTTTTCGTATATAAGAGAAAAATTTGCGTCTATATCGTAACTTGCCTCGGTAGCTCAGTTGGTAGAGCATTTGGCCCGACAAGCCAAAGGTGCCGGGTTCGAGTCTCGGTCTAGGCGAAAAAATTTTCTCTTCAAATATAATTTATCTTTCAGTGAGAAATGTTAAATCAATAATAAAAACATCATTAGAAGCCTTACTAGCTTTATAAAGTAATGTTAAATTCCCAATAAATGTCTTCTTAACTAAGAAGCCGCCATTTGCAAAGAAAGAAGCAATGGTTTCAAAACCATTTGGCGAGAGGGAATTACAACGTATATAAGAGAAAAATTTGCGTCTATATTGTAACTCGCCTCGGTAGCTCAGTTGGTAGAGCATTTGGCCCGGCAAGCCAAAGGTCCCGGGTTCGAGTCTCGGTCTAGGCGAACATTTTTCTCTTCAAATATAATTTATCTTTCATTGAGAAATGTTAAATCAATAATAAAAACATAAAAAGTATTTAATTACTTAAAAATTAATGCTTTAACATACACGCATACATATAATGTCAGGTAATTACAGTGAGATATATATATTATTGATTAAGAGTTTTTACCCATCATTACAACTGACTCCCCTTAAGTTAGAATACTACAAAAGAAGTAATCAACTTTTACAATATGTAAAACAAAAGCAGAACACACTCTGCACTGTTTTCTAGAGGAAGTCTTAAAGTTTAATTTTTGAACTAAGAAATATTTAATGTGATTCCTGTGTCACACAAGTTCATTCCAAAAATATCTGCATTGACAGTTGTCATAGCTCTTCTGATGAATTCTTTCATTTTATTTAAATCATGAAGTGAAGATTAAACACTATAAGTATTCTTCATGACATGATAGGCCTAGAAGGTCCTTGGCCTACCAGCCGTTGCTGGTTCACGTCCAAATATGATATTTACAGAGGTGGATGTTGATTTAATCAGTATAGAGGTGACATATTTGAATCCCTCAGCCATTATACTGGTTTTCTCAACCTGGAGACATTACCTATTGTACTACCCAAATTCCTCACAATGTTGGGTAGACACCGGTCCCATACTGACTGAAATTACATGAGAAATTTCTTCCTCCATGGAGACTCAAATCAGCGTATGTTCTGTAGTTTCTGTGAAATGCATTTATTTTCTCTCTCTCTCTCTCTCTCTCTCTCTCTCTCTCTTTAATTCTGGTAACAAAAACATGAAAGCTTGGATTTTGCAAGCTTTGATGATGGCATTTGTATTAATGTTAACAGAAACTAATAGTTAATGGTTCTATTAGATAAACTGATTCCAAGCTTTTGTGTTCACGTCTTATTAATGTTTCTATGTGAATAGAATTTTAAAAAATGTTTACTTCTTTTGAAGTAGCTCTGTGTAATTGTAATTCTCTGCATATGTTAAACACATTTTAAAGTTTTTTACATAATTGTTCCTATATTCAATTGAATTTATTATTTTAGTGAATACAGGATGGAAGTAATTCAAGTGCACATATTTTAAACATGAATTTCTTGTGGTAAACAATATTCAAAATGTCTTATGAACTTTCAGTTGCAAATGTACGGTTTTCTCTGAAAAAAAAAAGGTACCAAAATTTATCGGTACCTTACTTTTTATTAAGGAGATGTATTGGTCTGATCTTCACATAGTACATAGGAAATGTGTGGATTCTAATGCCACCCACTGCACTTTTTGTGCTTTGAGTTCTGCACTAGGTGGATAGATGTTATTGGTGTAGTCTATTTTCAATGTATGCATCACTAAGACAGACAAATTTATGTATACGTTATATTCTTGTATTGTGTAGAGATAGGAGTATAACTTGCTGGCTCTGATGGTAGTATCTTCTTCAGACTAGCAGGCCCGGGTTCAATAGCTAGAGGGGTTGAAAATTATTATGTATAATTTTCGATCTTGGAACCAGGTGTACAATTTTTAATCACTAGATCATGCACAAGATTCCAGTATTAAATTGCAAATCCATCCGCAATACCTATGTTGAGAAGATGTATAGTAATATTGATAGTAACTCATCCATTGGATGGGGACGTTAAGTCTTGGTGCTTTTCGACAGGAGTAAGCTGTGCCAGTGCTGAGTTTCACCTTCTCCCTTGTCTTCATAATCATTGCTCATACAATGTACTTTACAAAGGAAATATGAAATGGCATAAATTTGTCCTTTGCTATTTTTTATATAATGGTCTGTTTTAGCACAAATTAAATTAAAATGATTGATATGGAAAACGTTTTTATTGATATTACATGAGAGATAATGAGGACATTGAAGGAGTGTTGATTGAAAAACACTAAGGGCCGCATGCAAATACATTAGTCTCTACTCAAATTACTTCCAATCACTGGTGAGCTGACTCACCGTGAGCAAGTGCAAAGATTGAATTAGCTACCCACTAACTGATCATGCATGAAAGTCGTCATTTTCATAATATTGGCAAGAAATTACCCAGAATTCTCAGCGATAAAACCACTTACGTTATTTTCGTCTGCTAGAGGCATGCATTTACGCTTGCATCCCACAAATAATACCGTATACAACGATGTCTGCATCGCGCAGCATTACGCCGATTCTCCTGTTCTTTCAGTTGAATTCTTTGGTAGATCTATCAAATTCCTCTTCTCCGCGTATACCGAAAACAAGATTGGGTCTTCAAGGTCCGACATCTTGGATAAAGCAGCAAGGTTTCAAAGTACATCGGTTCCCATCGGGATTCTCACGATTCGTTTCTCTCCTAAGTCACCTTAGAGATTTCAACAATTATTATCGCATGAACAGATTTTTGAGTATGCAAAAACGTATTTAGATACAACTTTCTCAGCAGAGAATGACTTTTACAGTCTAATGCGTTCAAAGATTCGAGCCTAAAAAAAAAGTTGTTTCATTTCATGTACTGTCTGAAAATCATCATAAAAATGCTATAAAAACCTATGAAACTCTAAAGACATTAATCAGGAATATTTTATTGCCAAATATGATAAGCATATAACTTATTCTCAAAATTTGAATTGGAAAGGTTTTCAGACAGAATTGAAATCAATCTCAGATCTACCTAGACAATCACCTGTTGCTATGTTTAGATTCATGACTGCCTGAATGGTCATCAATTGGTGACCTCCACACAAAATACTGGGAAGCAAGGAGGAGAATAATTATATTATTAAATTCTCAGCATCATGATCTGCATGGTTTAGGCCTGTTCTGACATCAGGATGTTTTAAAACAATCTTCCCATCTTCTAGATCTTTCCGCAGTTCTATTTAATTTTGATAACTTAATATTTCCCATCCTGTTAATACTGTTCATTGGTTTGCTGTTTTCCAGTAGTAATAAAATTGTCCTCTGGTTGTGTTACAAGTGTTATGAGAGTAAGGTCAATGAAAGGACTGTATTTTTAGAGTTGTTGACCCAGCTCTTTTGTGTATGAGCCTCTTTAGAGAGTCTTGCTGCTTCAGTTGTACTTGGACGTATTATCCCTAGTCACCTCACAGATCACACTTATCTATGGGCAGAGATCCTGGGATTATTGAGTACTTGATGGAACTTAGCTATCTTTATTGTGCTCACCCCTGCAACTTAGATGCTCTTAACAACATTTGTCCATGTGCAGATGGTTATAGATAAAGCTAGTCCTGTCTGCAATGGACTGGATTAGTAGTATTTTATTTTATGATTCCAAGATTGCACACACACACACACACACATATACAAACCAATAAAAATTTGTATTTTTTTTTCTGAGAAAACCATAATTTTGTTAGTCATAGAACACAAGACATTTGACGCTGTTAATGAATTTGTGTATATCTAGGAACTCTTTTTAATCAATAAAAATGATTTAGGATTAGAAATAAATTGAAGAATTGTAATTGCAAATAGAACACATTATGCTCCTCTTCACATATTAAAGAGCCAGTCTTTGATATACCAAAATGAAGATATATAAGACATTGATTTGACCAATTGTTATTTATGGTTCTGAAACTTGGGTACTTGATTCTTATATCTGTAATCATTTGAATATTTTTGAAAGGAAGATGCTGAGAAGAATATTGCAAGCAGTTTGTTTAGATAATATGTGGAGAAGAAGATATAATGAAGAATTAATACAATTATTAGGAGATCTCAATATATATAATATTACATAGTAACCTCAACGGTGTTTCGTCATGAATTTTAAAAGTATCGATCTCAATATTGTCTCAAATGCCAGGCTTTTCCATTTGAGATAAATTAAGACATATTTTAGAATGCCAAATAATAGGTGAAACAAAATCTTCTGTTTGTAACCTCAAGGAACCAGAATGCCTAAGAATGGATGATGGGATTATGTGTGTCAATACATTAAAAAATGTAAAATAAACCATTGGAAAAAGTTTTCTATGGAGAGAGATGTCTGAACGATATCCATATTGGGCTGTAGTGTTATTGAAAAAGAAGACACAAAACATTTTTATCTTATTTACCACAAAAAATTCATACTTAATATCTGCGTACTTACATTTCTTCCATTTAGACTAATGTTAGTGTTACTGGAGACATGCTTAATTTGATTATTAATGACTATGTTATTTTTACTCACCTCAAATTTCTTGATTTTTATGCAGGGTTGGAATGCATCGACAATGTCGCGCACAAGCGACAAAACCTGGTCTGTATAAAAATCAAGGAATATGAGGTGGGTCAAAATAGCCAACTCATTAATAAATAAAAGAAACCTCATAGTGTTATTTGCTACATATATTATAAATTTCAGTTAATGTTTATTATTAAAGATTCACATCTCGAGGTACTTGCTTGACTATGTATCCAATTTATGGAAAGAATCTTGTGAATGGAGCTCTTATGACATCAAATTTTCATTGAAATTAAATGGCTTAATGTCATTTTATAAAATAAATAAGATATTTACTTTTCTAGCAATTGAAATATCTGTGAAAATTAAGGGGTGACAGGGGGTAAAATCATGGTATGCAATTATTATCCAAAAGTCAATCACTATGTTAACTGATGGAAGCCTTATAAATCTGGTATTGGACAGAAAAACCTCAATTAAATCCTTTTCACTGGGAACTTCAAAATTCATTCATTATTTTGTCTATTTTTCTAATTCTCATGCTGTGAGTTCTGTTTGTTTTTCCTGTTCTTTCATCAATTTTGACTTCTCTTCAATTCTGTGACCTGTCTACACATGAGTAGCTAATACTGGTCACTCCATATGGGGTTCATGGTAGTTGAATTAGAACCAGGGCAGGTTTTCTAGGGTTTTCTCCCTTTTTGTTGCTAAAAACTTAATTCCATCACTCCTCCATACTCGTGTAATCTGCTCTTCTGATTGAGTGACAGGCTATGGTCAGCTGGTATCATTTTATATTAAAGACATTCAATAACTAAGAATTCATCTCATCCCTTGACCTGGCATTATACTGGGCACAGGTAGAAGATTAACTATTTATTTTATATAGATGTCAAATATAAAAAAAAGTCTTTTAGTATTTTTTTATATCCTGGTCTGATTTAGCAGAAATTAAATTTAAAGAGATGGAATGAAATTAACTTTTTATGATTATTAGGCAAGGAGAATTGACTGCAAGAGTTCAGGGTTGCCAGGCATCCTGATTTATGCATGATTGTCCCAATATCCCTGATTGAATCCTGAATGTCAATTAAAGCCAATCAGATTTTATAAAATCTTTAATTTATGGTTAAAGAGGTAATGTAGTTACTTAGCTAGTGAAAAAATAACATCCTCTCAAGTAGCAAGCATCATAGCTTTGGTCTTAGACTTCCCACATTTCCAAGCTTTTGTTCCTAGTTTCTTAATTAGTTTGAGTTCAGTAGTTGTTTAACATCTTGATTTACACTTCACAGTTTTATATATTTTCCATACAGTGAAATATTTAAAATATTTAAAAACATGAATTTAACATCAGATTACCATTACCAGTTAGAAAGAAACAAAAGTTGCAATGTAAATTAAGTAGTAAATGGTATTGAACATATGCATGTTTTAGGGGAAAGATGATTATAGTGTTCCTTATGTAGAGAAAATTACGTTAAAAATACATGAACAGTTGAAAAGCCAGCAGAAATACCAGTAAAGTAGACCAACTTTTTTTAAAATTATTATAAGACAAATATGGTTTTATTTTGAGTTGTTTCATATTTAAGTTGTGCTTATGAAAAACAGCCGATGCTGCACTAGTTTATGTAGTAGACCTAATTCTATTAAATATAAATCCCGATTTCAATCCAGAAAAAACTGGCAACCCTGAATGCAGGTATTATGTATTTTATTAAAGAATACTAAAGGGAATATGACTCCATTTCACATTGCCTATGTACTGTGTGGAAAAAACACTGGTTGTTTTGGTCCATCCTGGATGATTTTGTTTGCTGGCACTCTCCTTTGTCAACCTGGAAGTGTGTGTTGGGACAAGGTCATGGTGTAGATTAGATTTAAAACATTCCGAAAGACTCTTTCCATAAATGCGATTTGAGAGTGCATAGACTTTCATGCATTTGTCGTAATTACATGTGTGTAAAATTGATAGAACAATAAAATGGTTGTTTATGTGTTCAATCAGTTATTTCATTTCCCTTGTGAATTCTCCTTGTCAAGCAACAATCTAACCAGATTTTACTTGGCCCTTAATTCAGGTACTTAAAGAGTACTGAGAAAGAGGGAGAGGTTAGTCGGTTTTAACTAGTAAATACTGTTCAAAATTCTATTTTTTGGCTTTCAAAACAGTTATATTTTCCTCCATATTAATGGAGTTGTCGTTCAGTTGAGAGACTATTTAATTGCACATTATGATTTTATCTTTGTCCTTGAAAATGCATTTTATTGCTTTCTCATTAACTAGTGAGAAGAATGCTATTGTATTGAAAGCAATATCTTCTCTTTTAGCTTGAGACAATGGCTCTTCTTGTTTGATGATGACAGCTGCCATTATTTTTTATCAAAAAAATTATTATTATTGCCCTCCATTCATGACACAATTAATTCTTCTAGGTCACTTGAGTCAGTTATTTTAACTTTTTTTTTTTACTAAAGTGAATAAGTATTTTCAATCAATTTATTTACAATAATATCTGTAAAAAGTTATGTTTACACATACCAACTCTGAAAAGTCACAGAACTTTAAAAAAAAAAGAATTGCCTTTCTTAAAGTTAGATGGCAGTTATACTGTGATATATAAGCCTTTATTTCGTAATGCTTAAATGTAATAGAATCAGATTATGTGTACAAAGTGTATTTGGGGCCAAATGTGGCTGATTATTAACACAAAACAAACATTAAATTTTATTGTGTTGTGGAAAATGCTATATAATTTTTTAAATGTTGATGAAATTGATTTAAAACAATGAAATTTCTTATTTATAACAACGAGTTTATGTTTGTATATAATTTCTGGTGGCTGTGAAATTGTTATATATAATTATCCTTTTTAGTCATACAAATAACATGAGATTGAAATCAGGTCGTAAGTTAACTATAAGAATGCTCAAATAAGTTTCATTTTATCAAGTTGAGTGCTGCTGCTGAATGGATTACACTTTCTCGAGTTATTGAAATACTTCCTTTTTTTTTAATATAAGAGTAAGCTTGCGCACAAGATGGTTATTGATGATCACACTGAAAATATCATTACCAACAGTTCTGCTATACTCAAGAATACCTCTAACACGATTCATAGAAAACGTATATTGTTACTTATGTATAAAATATATTTCACTGACGTGTGTTGTTTTGAAATTTGACAAGCAGTATAATATAAATATACATAATTTGAATCTGACAATTGTTGAAAAATATTCATTTGCAAGAATAGTTTGAATGAAGCAAAGCAAAATAACATTAACACTTTTAAGAAATTATTATGATTAATCGTTGTGAAATTTGACAAGCATTATAATATAAATATATACAATTTGAATTTGACAATTCTTAAAAAGAAGATTCATTTGCAAGAATACAAACTCTGACTGAAGAATCAATGCGAAAATAATGTTACACTTTTAGGAAATTATCATAATATTTATAGAGATCATTATAAAATGGATCAAATTATTTCAATATTTTATTTTTATTGCTAAAAATACAGAAGTAACATTTTAACTGACAGAGTTAAAACTTCTTCCACTCACTCAGTGAGAACAAAATTATATGATGAAAAATTACATAACATCGTAACATAGAATGTATAAGTAAATAAGTATTTATACAAATTAAAATGAATCGAGTCAGTATGATTAGAGAAACAAAAAAAAAAAAAAAACCATCAATTAATCCACTGAAAGACTTATTACAAAACAAAGCGATTTGAGTTTCTTTAAAAGATGCTAATATTCAATGAAATTAGTAAAAATATTCAATGCTTATTTTTATAAAGCTATGTAACATTTTTCTTTCCTAATGTTTAAATTAAATTACAGCATTTTAATTTATTTTACATTATAAAATTTTGTCTAAATAACCATCTACAGAAGTATGATAATATTGAATCAAAATTAAAAGTTTAATGAATCCAAAATATACATACGAAAAATAAAAATACGAATTTTTCAATATGAAAACTACGAATCAGTTCAATATTTTGATATATGCTAATGGCTTCGTTGCAAAGGCCTAGCATTTGAAAACAACAACACATTTTGATATATATATATATATAAATAGTTCCATTTATGTATCGTGAAATTGAACATAAAAAAGTGTTTATTATGTAAAAAATTATATGAAGCTTATAAACAAAATGCAACTGGTTAAAGCTAACCCAAATGAATACAATAGAATGAAGTCTGAATTGAGTTCATGAAATAATAAACCTAATGTATGAAGAAATTTTAACAAAATAAATTTTTCAAGTGCTACAAGCAACATGTTTAAAAAAGAAAGGATATTAGAAAAATGACATATATTGCAAGACTCGGTTATGAGAATACAGAGCACATATATCGTAAATTTTTATAATATGCAGAAAAAAGTTGCCTTAAATATGAATAATTTTTGTAATTCATTCTTACTACGTTGTTTGTTTTCCATTAAAAAATTATCATCTGGAGGTTATTATTTAATTATGAATTTGAACATAAAAATAAAAGGATGAAGAGTGTAAGTTGAGTGAATATCTTAAATATTGTGGAATTTTTACGTGAGATCAAGTTTTTATATATGGTCATTGCCCACAATTGATTAATTTTTTTAAATATGGACTTTGTCTATGATTGATTTAAAAAATAAAAATGGATTGTGCCTACAATTGATTTTAAAAAAATGTATTTACAATTATTTCTCATATTAACTTAATTTAGTTTCTATAAAAATTATATTTTATTTAAAGTGATTAATACGATTATTCATTTGGAATCTTCAGGAGGATGTTTTATTATTTTCTGTAATATTTTGTTGTTTTACTATGTGAATTTATCTCATCATTGACAGTCTCGGTTATTTGCTTTTTAAAATATGAAATAAGTTAAACCAGCTTCTGATCAGAATTACAGAGAGCAAATTGTGAAATCAGATGGATGAAAATAAACGTTTAGGAATATTTCTGTAATGACAAATGAAATGGAAATTAATTTTAAAATAACCATAAGTAAAATGACATCAGTATTGTCCTACGAAAGAAGATACTAAAGTACAGGTGCCAGAAATGTACCTTTAGAGGCAGTTAAAAGATAAAATAGAGAAGGAATAATAATATTCAATATGAACAATGGTTTGAAAGATTTTAAACAACTGTGGTAAGAATCAGGCAAGATTAACAGAGCAAGAATGGAAGTTTATTTGTGGGAAGACTTAGGAAAACATGGCTGGAGAATATTTGAAGGTGGAACTGCTTATTCTTTGATGTGAAAAAAAAAAAGATATTTTAGTAATTGTTTTTGGATCGAGATAATATTGATCATCCCAAGGTTCATGAAATAAAAATACAAAACAAGAAGTAAATAAAGTGCTATTAAACTTAAGGTGGCGGATGCTGGATTCTGTTTTCAAAGTTACAAGTGGCTATATGATTGTTTACATTGAGAAATCAAAACTTATGTTGTAACACTAAATTCCATGTAAAAATATATTTTTCATCAGTGAAGAAATTCTTTCAATAATAGATAATTTATTAAGAATTTTGGAAATATATGAGATAATCTGACTGGCAAAAGTTATGGAATTAAGTTTATATTTGTCAGTAAATGAATTAATTTAAAGTTTATAAAGCAAAAGCTGAGCTTAAATGGAAAGTTATGTTGTGATGACCTGTGAGCTTTTAGAAACTTGAATTATGCTGATCATTTAAAATGAAAACAGATTAAATTAGTTTACTGGTTGCAACAGTTAGAAGAAATTAAAAAAAAAATTGAAATGGAATATACAGAAAATTAAAAATAAAAATCGCTTTTATAAAATAATTGTAACAAACATGCGAATATATAATTAATATTTTTTTGTTAAAAAGAAGAAGAAACATATTCTATTATGAATGTTAATTGAAATGTTGTGAACTTGATATTGTGTAATGTTCATGTTTCTGCTGCAGTTTGCACATATTTTTGTTTAATGTGCCAAATACCCTAATAATAATACAAACAAACACTTGTGTTACTTTGGAAATTGTAACAGCATAACATACATTGAAAAGTTGGATAGCCCTTGTACTGGATATACACAATACAAGTGGATGAACTTGTTCAAAATACAAGGTAAGATATGGGTAAGCTCATAAACTTATTTCAGATAAATTTATTAGTTTTGCTTGTTA